>CM041789.1:10927493-11019784 GCA_023375725.1 Nephotettix cincticeps | reverse complement strand
GTGCCGAGTTTGTGTAGTGCGCCAATACTGTGCAAAGTTATTACGAGTAATACTTTACCTGATAAGGTTTCTGCTACGTTTGAACGTGTGCCGAGTTTGTGTAGTGCGCCAATACTGTGCAAAGTTATTACGAGTAATACTTTATTTTTGTATTTTATACTGTGCAATTTACTAAATTATTATACCATGGCAAGTTGCGGTATTTGTGCGAAATCTATAAGTGCGAAACAACTGAAAGTGAATTGCAGTGACTGCAAGCTTGACTTCCATGCCGTGTGTATGAAGATGAGCAAAGCTGAAGTGGACTGCATTGTGACGGAAGGAATACCCTGGAGGTGTCAACCTTGTGCTGAAAGCAGGAGGAAGAGCATGAGATTCGAAGCACAGGCACAAGAAGGCAAGGTAACGTTAGACGATCTTATGAAAAAAATAAATGAAATTGTTGACAATCAGAAGGAGCAGGAGGCTAGTTTTAATAAGTCCTATGAGGCTTTACATGAACAAATGGAAGAGAATACTAAAATAACGATTGAACAAAAAAAATCTCTTGATGATAGCTTAAAATTAATAAGTGAGCTTGTCCAGGAAAATAAAATGTTAAGTAAAAAAGTTGCTGAATTGGAAAAACGAGTGGATGACATGGAGCAGTACTCCCGTATGAATGCAGTTGAAATTCACGGGATACCGTATCAGAAAAATGAAAATGTAATGGATTTGGTGAAGGGAGTGGGAACTGCTCTTAACATGAACATCACCGACACCATGATTGATGCTTGTCATCGGCTTGGAAAAAACGCCGGATCAAACAGCAAACCGTCAGGAATTATTGTAAAATTCGTACGGAGATTCGACAAGGACGAAATCTTAAGCAAACGACGTGCGAAGAAGAGAGATTTCTCCACGAGACACCTCAACCTCACGATGGACGAGCCAATCTTCATCAACGAGTCTTTATCACCTGCGAGGAGGAAACTGTTTGCGGCGACGCGGCAGGCGAAAAAAGACAAGCACTACAAGTACCTGTGGGTGAGGGGAGGCAAGATCTTCCTGCGAAAAGAAGAGCAAGCGCCAGTGATACACGTTCAATGCCAGACTGACTTGGACAGCTTGTAAGGCAAAACATGTATGTTTACAAGGAATATTTTCTTTTATTTTTAATTATAATAATAGTGTTAAAAAAAATTAAAAATTAAATAGCATATTTTGAGTTATAATAAAAAACATTTCTTGCAACAATGATTCAAAATATATCTATTATTCATCAAAATATCAGAAGCTTGAGACAAAATTTTTATCTGTTTATTTCTGACCTAACAGTTAATAATTTAATGCCTGATATTCTAATTTTATCTGAAATTTGGATTTATTCTTCTGAGGCAGAGTGTTACCAGATTCCTGAATATAGATTATATTTAAAGTGTAATGATACTTACAGATCAGGTGGAATAGCAGTCTATGTTAAAAGCTCAATATTAAATGTAAACAGTATAGAAATAGACTGCAGAACTGCTGATGTTATCTTTATGTCGTTTGAAATTTTAGGGTACAAATTTTATTTAATTGCAATTTACAGATTAATATTCCAACCAGTAGATACATTTGTTAACGAATTTATAAATATTTTTAGTAACAAAAAATATAATTTTAATAATATTCAAAATTTATTCTGGATTGGAGATTTAAATATTAATATTAACGTAAATAATCAGAATAACACATCTTCAATTGATGAGTATGTTTCTCTGATGGCTGCTAATGGTTTAGAATGTTTAATTAAAACTCCAACTCGAATTACTGACATTTCTAAGAGTTGCATTGACCAATGTTATGTTAGAGTATCCTGTAAGAACAGGATAGAAGTAGAGACGACAGTGGATAATGCAGGCCACACAGATCATGCCATGTGTCGAGTGGTGGGTGGGGGGAGGGGAGGTGGTGGACCGGCTGCCATGTCCCCTCCCCCGGCCCGCTACCGCACGGACTACGCTCTACTCAGGCAACTTCTTGATAGTGAGACCTGGGCTGATGTTTACAATCAAATTGATGCATCGGCTGCTTTTGATGTTTTTTTAAGTACTTTCAAAAACTATGAAACTCAATGCAAAATACTTATTGACTGTAATAACAAGCAAGTCAAAAAAATAAAGCCTTGGATTAACGAATCTGTGTGTAATAAAATAAAAAAAAGAAATAAAATTTTTAAATTAGTTAAAAAACATCCCAATAATGACATTTTAAAAAATTATTACAACAAATTTAGAAATAGATTACAAGTAGAAATAAAATTGCTTAAGGATAATTTTTACAAAAAAAATTTGATAACTGTCAAGGTAATTCAAAAGCAACTTGGAAAGTCTTAAATGAAATCACAGGTCAATGTAAATTGCATGAAAAACATATTCAGTTAGAAATTAATGGCACAACATTTGATGATCCACATGTGGTATCAAATGAATTCAACAATTTTTTTCTACAAGTTGTTAACCAGTTGGGATTAAATCATTATATCTCTCACAATTTTTTATCACTTGAATATAAAAATTATTTTCCACAAAAATATCAAGTAAAATCTTTTTTCTTAGATGAAGTAACGCCAGAAGAACTTAAAGGTGCAATAAATAGTCTAAAAAACAATACAAGTCCAGGAATAGATGGTGTAAGTTCTAAATTAATTAAGGAATTTTCAGCACAGATTTTTCAGGTATTACTATATATAATAAATTTCAGTTTCCAGAGTGGAGTCTTTCCAAAATCTTTAAAAAATGCTGTTGTTATACCAATATTCAAAATTACAGTGTAATAGTTACCGACCTATATCTCTTTTGTCAAGTTTTTCTAAAATATATGAGAAAATAATGAAACAAAAACTGTTAAATTATCTTAATTTTACAAACTTTTTTAGTAATAATCAATTTGGGTTCAGAGCAAATCTTAACACTGAACATGCTCTTCTTAATTTTTTACAAAATATTTATCATGGTTTAAATTATGGTAGAAGTGTAAGTGGTTTGTTTTTGGATATAAGAAAAGCTTTTGACACTGTTGATCACAAAATTTTACTAGATAAACTTTATAACTGTGGAATTAGAGGTATTGCTTATAATTGGTTCAAAAGTTATTTGTTAGACAGACAACAGTGTGTTAAAATAAATTCAGTTCACAATAACATGGGGGTAATTAAAACAGGAGTTCCGCAAGGCTCAGTTCTTGGTGCAGTATTATTTATTATTTACATAAATGACCTATGTAATGCAAAATTTCATGGGAAGTTAACATCTTTTGCTGACGACACAGCTCTGTGTTATACAGAAAAGAATTTTGACTTAGTTCATTTAGCTATGAATAGTGATCTCAAAGCACTTCAGTGGTGGTTTACCACAAATCATATGCTGCTGAGTGTTGAGAAAACAAAATTTGCTATTTTCAGTCTCAGGAAAAATTTTAATTTTAATGAACAGATTTATTTTCACAGTGCTGATTGCATTGAAAAGCAAAATGGGTGTATTTCAAAATGTTCAACTGTAGCACAAACAGATAACATAAAATACTTAGGAGTTTATCTGGATAGTGATATCAGTTGGAAAATACATATTTCAAAACTAAAAAGTAAAATTAACAGTATTTTAAGGTATTTTTACTTTTTAAAAGATATGGCTACTGAACAGGTTTTAAGAATGCTATATTTTTCTTTGATTCAAAGTAGAATAGAATATGGTTTAGTATTTTGGGGTAATGCGTATGAAACCCACATTAATTCAATTTTTGTTCAACAAAAACACGTATTACGTTTAATTTCATTCAAAGACAAATTTGCATCATCGCATCCTCTTTTTATTAAACAAAAAGTGTTACCATTGAAATATTTATTTGTTTTTAAAGTTTTAAAAATGTTTTATAGAAGAAGTGGAAATTGGCCAACTAATGAAAACATTTACAAAAATAAACTTAGAAATACTGAACAATTTTTTGTACCAAAACCAAATAATTCTTTTTTCACAAGATCCTATAGTTTTATAGCTCCAAAATTTTATACTATAATTAGATTTTATAATTCCTGATAGAATAAAAGATTCTTTAAATTATAATATTTTTACTAGGCAATTAAAGCAATGGCTTTTTAGTTTAAAGGACATTGATTTTCTATTCCAGATATTAAAATAATTACAATAGAATTAAGTTAGGGTAACATTAGGGCGCAATGTAGCTTGCTTTGCCATACAGGTAAGTATTGCATACTGTGAGCTTTGACGGCACCTGGGGGACCAACCTCGGGGGAAAGCCCCCGGGGAGGTGCCAGAGCCGCCTGATGGTGAAGTGTGGTGCGCTGTTTTAAAATTACAAATATTACAGTGAACTTTTGTTATTATTATTTTTATTTTTTAATATGTATAATAAGGCACATTAAAATTATTTTTAATCTATTTTGATATAGAGACCAGTTTTGATTTTATATATATGTTTATTTATCTGACCGCTGTTTATATTAGTTTTCTTTTAATTTTTAGAGATGGAACCTCTAATCAGGCTTTGCCTTAGAGGCCCTATATTTTCTCCAATTAATGATAGTAATACTTTTAATTATTTAATTTGCTCTAATAATTACGTTTTTCTTTAAATTAAGCTGTCAGTCTGGCAACGTGAAAGGACATTAATTTACTATTAAAAATAACTTTGAGTTGAATTATTCTTTTTATTTATTGTTGAGAATTTTGTACATTATGTTGTGTATGAGTCACATTTTGTCAACATTGGAGAAAATAAATGATTCTTATTCTTATTCTATTCTTAATATGAGTTTGGGAAAAATGCATTCGTCTCGTATCTAGCGTTCTGTTGACCGTACAGATGTTAGGTTTTATTATTACGTACTGTTTTCTTATTGTTAGACACCGTGTATAATTATTGAAACAACTGGATAAACCAAGAAGTTAACACACATCCTGAGCTCGAACATTTACCTTAATATAAATTTCTTGTGTGCAGCAAAATAAAATAGATGACATTGGTCTTGCGAATGGTTGTTGTCGGAAGTCCTTAATACGAGTAATTAGAATAAAGTTAATGGCGGTTAGAGAATGTGTGTGTGAAATTCCATTATAAACTAAATAAATAACCGAATTAAATAAAAAATAAGCTTAACCTAAATAAATAGGTAAATACTATCATAAACTAAGATAACGTAATAAAGGAAGTCTCGGTTAAAAAATGTAGACTGTCACTCGCATAACCTCCAAACCAAAATGTAAACAAAACACAAATGCAAGTGCTTCGATCTGTGGAGTATATCTAAGTAAAGCAATCAGCTTTTGAAAATAAAATAGTTTATTGTAAACAAAGTTCTGGTACCACAGTATTGGATCATTTTTGGGCTTCTAAAGTGAAACCCAATTGAGCTACAACAACATTGATTATCCATAAACCTTCTACATGCAATTTTATCCATGTTTACCATTTTTCATGGCTATTCGTGCAACGGTGTCCGAGCGCATAAATTTCAAACATACAAATATATATACATACATATATACAAACATCCTCTTTTATAGATATAAAATAGATAAAGGTAGAAGATTTACAATAAATTAACTATTTTATCACAAGAGGTTCTTCATTCGAGCATTATATTAGAGAAATATTTAAATAAACACTAGAGTAGATTTTTCTATTGATATGAATAAATGATTTATATGACTATGCACATCCAGTTTTGAAGAAATCCTTAAAAGTGAAGTCATGGAACGTGTCACAACTTTCCCCATTATAAAGTTTAATGAGCGAATTATGAAGGCCTTTTACATTACCGAGCCTGCAGTTTAATATAACTGAAAGTATCTTTACAATAAATATCTCAAATATATTGAATCTTTTAACTATGTTGTTGCAACTTCAAATTGCCTTCACGAACTCAGCTGCAGGAATCAGATTGTTGTTTCTTCTCTTTATCACTTAGACTGAAACTTTTCTTTCAGTAATTTTAGCATTATAAATACTAAAATACCCCCGTCGCAGCAGACCTGCGTACTCAGCGAATTTCCAAATCAACAATATAATAATAATAATATTTGACAAGTTTTATGAAAATCTGTCCATAAACATGAGAATTATTTGCCTATTCTCCACAAGATTAACATGGGAAAGAGCGTGAAGGTTTGCTGCTGTGAGAACACTGAGAGTAGGCATTTATACCATGAAAAAATTTTATTTTTAACATTTATACAAACTTTCATCAACATCTGTTCATAAATAAAGGGGTTTGCCTATACTCCATATGATTAACATGGGAAAAGAGTATGCAGGTTTTCTGCCATGATAGACACATAAACTATGATTTTTAAGCATAAATGAATGAACCTCAACCACATGAAGCTAAATATAAAGTTTTATCCAAAAGTATTGGTTAATAAGTGAAATATTAATTTTTCCTTATCCTCCATAAGATTAACATTGGAGCCCCAAAATACAACGTACTGTGTTTAGATTTTTTTAATATCTCGGTAACCGTTGGAGATAGAGAAAAACTTTAAGGAACTTAATTGTGCAGTTTTTTAAGCTGATTCTAATGGTGAAAGATAAAATTAGAAATTTTAAAAAATTACATGTGAAAACGCAAAAAAAAACCATTTTGGGGTACAAAACCCCCCCAAACTACCCGTTCCCATTGACCGATATGTCAGGTTTCGAACTCGTCCGAGTATTTGTAGGAATACACGTCTCTACCAAATTTGGTCTCGATCGGACCATTTTTACGAGAGTTATTGTGCTCACAGACACACACACACACACACACACATATAGATTAGATTAGATTAGATTACCATTTGAAATGGCGACCTACCCAGGTAGGTATTTTAAGCCAAGTATGAATGAGAAATGATTGTGAGATGATTGTGGCGCGATCTTGTAGTCTTGTTACTGACTAAGGCTGACGTGTTCCTTAGACAGGACTGTTAATTAATAGCCCAACAGCCGATGGCAACTAAGGGACCTACAGTTTAACGTGGAATCCGAATATATATATATATATATATATATATATATATATATATAAATTTTAACGACTATTGTTTTTGGTCTCTGGGCACCTAAAGAAGAAAAAATAACATGGTCCCGGGCTTAAGTCTCGCCATGAGACCTACGGTAATAGTTTCTTCCCTATGGGAAATTCGCTAAAACAGGAAATTAATTATAACCTTTCTACCACAATTATACCTCTTGATATAAGTATGAAATTAGCTACTCTGATATGGAAAATATGTTTACAGCTCAATCTAAACATTTTCAAATTGTTATATAATTTTTAATTTAGTCATTCTCATACAAATCAATTATCCGATTTTTAAGTAGTTTCTTTGGGTAAATTATTATATCACAATGAATGTGCATTGATTAATGCATAAATTAATTTTAGAATTAGGTCAAAATAGCTGCAGTCATCAAAGAGAAAAATTATATTACTGTTTTAGTTGTCAAGTGTCAGGTGCTGTGAAAATTCACTCGGCGTGTTCGATCTTACAGAGATTGGGATTAATGATAGGAACGGCAGTAGGGTGGGCTAAAAAGTTTTTAATTTATGTTTAGGGTATAAATTGGGTAAAATTAAATAATTTTTTTTTATACAGTATTTTGTTTTTTAACTAATTCTGACACCTTGCTTAATAGAGGAGACGTACTTATTGAATGTGAGGTGAGAATAAATAATTGTTCTATGGAAGTCGACCCTCCATTATCCATTGCAATTAGTTGGATATTCAAACTGTTAAGAATATAAAACATCCAATCTTTTGATTTGATAACATAACTTGAAAAAATTAGTCCAAAATCTATCAAATTTGGTATGTAAACTGTAACTGGAAATAATATCTTTTCTTTGGGTTTGGTTTAGGAAAATATCGTAGTGGACAGTTAAATGTTTTGAAATAAATAGGGTAATAAATCATCTTCAATGTTCCTTACGCGAATAAAACACGTTGGTGACAATTCAACACAACAATATTTCAATCTACTTCGGATTAATTATGTATATAGCAAGATCATCGACTTAAAAAAGCTTAGGTGTTTAATATTTTAAATATTCGTCCACATTTTTTTGTATAAGTGCATATGGCTTATAGTTACGTCGTATGATCATGCTAGTGAATGATGCATATTTGGATTCGACGAAGACCAGTTTGTGTCGGCGATAGGATTGTTTATCGTGTCAAGAGTACCGTTGTGTTATTATTGTTCGTATAGCTTGTCGTTACAACCTATACGAACGATAATTTTCGTAACTCGCATCCTTTCTATTATACGTGACTCATTTTTAGTTAATCGTTATTAACTGAAAAGGTGTCACGTATAAATGGAAAGGATGCGAGTTATTACGCATTTTCTAGATTTTTAACTTTCTTTACAAAACAAACATTAATCATTCGATAGTCATTAACAATTGTTAATGAGACTCATTTAGTTGTTTCATTGCTGATAAATGTCAACTATCATAATTTTGAACTCAAAATTATGCTGGATATTAAATTAATTGTTGTATAGATTTCTATACGTATTGGGACAGCGTATTATTGAACTATTTATTATGGATTGATTTTGGCGGGATCTTATTTATAAATTGATGTTTTACTAAATGAGGAATGAATTTACTCCAAAGATAAGCTGTATAAAATCCTACAAATGTTATGGTTTTAATTTAAAAAAACTACGTTGTCTTGTATATAGCAAGAGCATCGACCTAAAAAAAGCTTAGGTGTTTAATATTTTAAATCTTCTCATCTTATTAAGGATTCAAGGTGATATTAAGGTATTCGTTCACATTTTTTTGTATAAGTGCATATGGCTTATAGTTACGTCGTATGATCATGGTAGTCAATGATGCATATTTGGATTCGACGAAGACCAGTTTGTGTCGGCGATAGGATTGTTTATCGTGTCATGAGTATCGTTGTGTTGTGTTATCATTGTTCGTATAGCTTGTCGTTACAAGCTATACGAACAATAATTTTCGTTACTCGCATCCTTTCCATTATACGTGACTCCTTTTTAGTTAACCGTTATTAACTGAAAAGGTATCACGTATAATGGAAAGGATGCGAGTTAATATGTTTCTTCTAGATTTTAAACTTACTTACAAAACAAACATTAATCATTCGATAGTTATTACCAATTGTTGAGAGACTAATTTAGTCGTTTCCTTGCTGATAAATGTCAACTATCATAATTTTGTACTCAAAATTAAGCTAGATATGAAACAAATTGTTGTATAGATTTCTATACGTATTGGGACAGTGTAATATTTAACTAATTATTATTGATTGATTTTGGCGGGCTCTTATTTATAAATTGATGTTTTACTAAATGATGAATGAATTTTTTCCACAGATAAAATGTATCCAATCCTACAAATGTTATGGTTTTAATTTAAAAAAACTACGTTGTCTTCAAAGATATAGTATAATCAAAAGTTTTTTATACGTAAAATTATGTAACCATGGAGTAACTTTATGTAACATAAATATAGAGGCTCTATTTTTCCAAACTTTATATAATACGTGGTATAAAATCCAGCAGCTAAAAGCCAAGAGATTTATGTCCAAGCTTTAACTTTCTCTTTGAAGTTTTTTTATCGCCTTGATAACGTTTATTTCACACCTATTCTCAGTATTTTCTTCTATTCTGCTTTAATCAAAGCTCGAACGGGAAACATTGATCTTGGTACAAAAAAAACAGAAAAAACACCCTTGTTTGATAGAGCTCCCACTATTCACTACCCGTTATTTTTAAAACCTTTTAATCAAATTGTTTTTTCCTAAATGACTTTTAAATTGATCGCTTTACAAATTTAAAGCAATTGAATGATTTTGAAATACTATTTAAAATTTTAAATATTTACATCAATTCACACTCCCGGAAACGATAAACAGAAGTTAATTGGGGCAAACAGCTGTTAATCTACTTGACTTGTTTTAGCCTCATTACTTTACGCTTAAATTTTCATTGGTTTAAACGAAAGCTGGAACAAAGATTTAAAAATGTTTATACTTTTTCGAACGTTTTATTATTTCAAGAATTAACCGCTCATTCCATGGATCCCGTATTTTAGTGTATATCACTACAACAATTCATTTAAAACTCTTAACAAATACTAAAAACAACTGAGCCAATACAGTCCACCCAAACTACGTCACATCGCCAACCTAAATTATCCTAAGTACTATTGGCAGAATAAAAGGTACGGTTGAAGTCAGAATCGAGTTTGAAAACGGCGGACCATTGTGAAAAGCTATAGGAAATATAGTTATAAAAACCTAGTAATATCATTGAGTAAAGGGGATAAAAGTGTGCTTGTTGTGAAACATATTTCCTTTAGTGGTCATAGCGGTTCTAGGAAAACCGAACGCTTGAATCGCTGCAATGCTTTAAAAAGGTCAGTTCGTTATAAAAACTGTGTTTTTACGATTTAAAAACAAAGGATCAAACGTGGATGTGGACAATAAACATACACTTCTGCACCAAATTGAAGATTGAAAGGAGGACTGATACAGATAATTTATGCTAGATTATACAATCTTTAACAATAATGTACTTTGAACTAAACTTATTTACGTTAAGTTCACAAATAAATATTTTGATAATTTTTATTCTTGTGGAAACAGTTTAAATGTCCAACTAATTGGAATAAATTTTCATTTGTATAAAAAAGAGTTCGGTTCGATAATGAGGGACAACTCCCAGAGAGCGGTTTATTATTCTCTCCCATGGATTTAATTAATATTTAATAGTTTTACTCTATTTAACATCAAGACTAAAACTTCAACGAATCTTTCTGTGAATTTTTCACATACGGGTAACATCCTAAGCGGAGCTCGTAACTAAAACAGTACAATTCTTTTTGTTTATGTATCTTAAAAATAATGCTGTTACACACACACTTTACACAGCACTTTATAACTAATATTCTTTAGGCCTTCTGGAATCTCTGTGTAGAAAACCTCTTTGGAATATCCACTCAATTACGCTTTTTATTGCTGCGTATTATTGAGCTATTATACGGAAAAAGGTTTTTTAGTATATAAATTACTTATGAAGGTTTTGTTGCAATGTGTTTTGTATATATCATAGCTTCTAATGTAAAAACTGGTTGAAAGATATTTTTGTTTTGTATAGTTTCTTACAAAGTTGCCTCTTTGGGATCTCTACAAAATGGCGAAATTTCTAGAATTTCACAAAGACGCCTCTTACGGATCTCCTCCATTTGAGGATGAGGGCGTGGCTTAGCTACTGCGCATCTGGAGATCTCTAAGGCGTGAATTTGTGTATCACCTATGCGAACCGCATATCAAACATCTTTAGGTTTAGACCAATCTGTTTATCTTTCAAATTGTGTGATAATGAATAATTTTTAAGAAACCATTTAGGAAAGAAAATTTAAAATGAAACGTAGCAATTAGTCTAAAAAAGATCTAAAGATTAATTGAATAGCTTTATTTTGAATTAACCACCATACTGACTTTAAACACGATAAAAATAGTTCCTATTTGACTCTTCAGATGGCATTATGATCAATCAAACGTTTTCCGGTTAGTGCAGCCATCAGTGGGGAAAACTATGAACTAAAATTGGTACAAAAGTATACTATATCTTGAGACTATTGGGAATAATCACTAAAACATTCCACTAGAAAATAATTATATCCCTCTGATATGCATACTATAATAGCATATACTACAGTGCATTTATGTGATTGATGAAAAATTGACCCGTTTAGTTGAGATTTTAAATAATTTTCATTATAAAAAATAATTACTGTATAACAAAGTTATTGAAGTATAAGAAATTGAATTTTGAAATACAGTCCACCTACAACCAGTTGAACACTCCACATGAATTTAAAAAAACGATAGTTAACAGAATTTTGAATTGTGGGTTTTGAATTTCCAATTCGCTGTCGTTTATACTTATATTTACGACATTTTCGATCTGTCCGCACCTCTTGTAGTTGTTCAGAGTAACAGCTCTGGGAATTTCCCAGGCAATTGATTCCAAATCCCAATGTCATCGTAGGGCTTATGATACCTTCAAGGAATCGGGGTGAAAGCGGGTCCCTCCCCTCGCCGTCACGCAATAGAGACTTTGCAGGATTAGATATCCTTTTATTGGTGATTTCATTGTATCCAAAATTCAACGCCACGAGAGATCAGATACTGTCATCAGATGTAAATTTTCCAAATGTTTTCACCAGATTATGTTTTTTTTAATGGGAATACAGAGTCAAAGCAATCCCTGTGTACGCAATTCCACAGGAACATCCAGGAAGAAAGTTGCTCGAAAGATGAAGGATGATGCTGTAACCTCCAGAAAAATGTGTACCCGTGATCATGATACGAGTATTGCAAGAACAGAGGTAAATATTTCATGTTTTATCCTACATGTAACTGTTTTACTCGGTGAGTTAATTGAATTGCTTATTTACTTCGATTACCTATAGCATTGTAGCTTGGCTGAATTTATACTTTTCCAAATATATTTATAAAACCTATTTAAACAATAGAATTGCCTCGCTTTTACACTAAATTTATAGTTAGAAACAAACCTTTCCAATGAAAGGGGTTATGATATATGGAGGCTATTTACCGGACCAATACCTGTCCACTGTCACCTGCTGCGGAAACATAAATTTATAAATAATCGATAAACATTTCTTTATTTATGTATTATAAAATTGGTTATATTTTTAACCTGTCTTCGTATTTTCCTGGGGTCTTTGTTAAATGAACATCTTGTAAAATGCGAATGATGAATGTAGGTAGTACACATAAATCATTAATGATTTTACGGAAAATTTTACTGTTTTTACTGGATTTTACTGTTTCGGCTAACTTACAACTCTGATTCTGATATGACGCACGGATCTTTCATTTGTGCAATGAAAGAATACTAAATTGTTAAGACCCTCTTAACATATTTGTACTCCCACAGTCACGGCACTGACAGGATGTTTGTCGTTGGTAGGCCTATTGAATGAATTGTACAAAATTGCATTAGTTAATATAGCTAAGCTAATATAGATTAAAATTATATCTTTTCAAGATCCCAAATATATTATTTGCTGATTTAGCATCTGCTGTCATAGATTAGTATATACTGTATTTCACTTGATTATTCAATGTCATTTATTTTGTGTAATTTATAAAGAAAATAGGTCCATGCAAATTTATATCACAAAGGGTTTGTGCTATACAAATTAGCCTTTCTGAAGAAACTACGGACATTTACCACATTACACGGACCTTTTATGACGGCAGCATTTCTTATGAACGGACACACCACACATTTTTTAGTTAATTTTAAAGTGAATCCCCCGTCGCAGCAGACCTGCGTACTCAGCGAATTTCCAAATCCAAAAAATATAATAATAATATATGACAAGTTTGGTCAAAATCTGTCGATAAACATGAGAATCATTTGCCTATTCTCCATAACATTAACATGGGAAAGAGTGAGCAGGTTTGCTGCTATGAGGAACACTAAGAATAGGCATTTAAACCATCAAAGATTTTTATTTTTAACATTTATACCAACTTTCATCAACATCTGTCATTGTTGGCTGCACTTTTAAGTGAGTAAGAAAAAATTAACTAACTTATATTATTAGTTCATATTTAGGAATTATTGTTAATGTAATAATTAATTTATAAGAAGTCATGAGTTTATTAATTAATCCAATTAATTATTCTTTAGTTACCAAACCAGGATCTTGGGAAATGTTATTTTTTTCAATTATTCTAACAAATTATACTTTTCTTGACCATAAAATAAAAATTAATAAACAACAAATTAGGCTATAATATTTGATTTAAGAGATAATGTGTTAATACTTTTTACCCTACTTTTTTACCTTATTTAGGGATAGTATTTTTAGAAATAAAATGACTTCATGAAAAAGTATGATTAGTTTTAGTTTATTTGAAAATTAAAATTTGTCAATAATTAATACTTATATATACTCTCACAGCGGAAAACACCTACGAGGACACTATGTATATTATCAAAAAAAACAGAAGATCAGCTAAGTACTGCAATGCAATATTATGAATAATCATACATTTTTAGCTCATCAATAATTGTAACATAACTAGGTTGAGTTTATAACCTAAATAAAAAACATAGAATAATCAAATTGAACTTTAGTTGATAAAAATTATTCCAAAAATAGTAGACCTTACAATATAAGAAATGGCAAATAATTAAATGGGCGGATGGTAGATATTATAAAGAGCTCCGTCAATGTAAATAGTGACAATGTATAGTACAGTACTTTTTGGAATATGTTGACCTAACGGAATGGTTTACAAGAAAACAAAAAGATCTATGGGAACATAAACTTTACCTCTTAAAACCTTTAAACAGGGGCAAACCCTTATTTCCTTTCTTTCTGCCTTCACCTTTTATATCATTTTTCCTGGTACCAAACCAAATTTATTTTCAGCTCTAGCGCCCAAACGGCATATCATAGGGGAAAAGCATTAGGAAATGTTCCTTCTAGTTTTTAAACTGTCAAACCAGAAATTAAGCGAGACACTAGGACATATACAACTTAACCGTCACACCTACACAATTTTAGTAGCGATTACATTAAAAGGTATTCTTATTACTAAGGACTGCCGAACAAAAACATGGGGGCCTGGGGCGGAGTCCCCTCCAAAGGAACTAGTTATCTATATAATATAAAATATTATAGTTAGTGTTTGTTCATATTTTAAGGCTACTATTATAATTATTAAATAAAAAAAACAAGAGTACCCTTTTTTTCATTTTATTACACTAACACATGTTTTGGAGGTTTGCGCCATGATCACAGTGTTTATAACGTTAAAGATAAAATTATTTTTATAATTAGTGTTTTAAAGTTCTGTTAAATCATATGATTTTTTTGATAAATTATAAGGTGTTAACAGTGTAATACTGTTAACTGTTAGCATCTCATAATTTATAAAATGAAAAAAGGGTACTCTGAAATTTTTTATTTATAATAATGTAAATAATATAATATTTATATTATTTATACTATACGTTTAATATAATATATATTATAAAATATAAATAATTATTGGAGTTAAAATTAATACAAAATTATTACTGCATTTGCCACAATGCTATAAATGTTGACCTGTATAGAAAATAACAAGTTTGAGAATTTTAACAACCAAAACAACATTGATTTTCAGATCTCCATAAACCAACTTTTGTCCATCAGTTTACATAAAAAGGGGGAATTGTTCCAAGAGAATTTGGAATATTTATTAGACCAATTCACAAATATCCGCCTGCCACTGATGCCTTCTTTATTGTGTAAGTAATTACCCTATAGAATCTGATTTTACTTATTAAGTCCATTGATGATGTATCAAAGGTTGATTGTACCAATAAAATGAATGGGCCAGGGAGGCTTTTACAAAAACTTATTAGAAAAATTACATTTTCAACAATTGGATATCCTTTTTAATAACTATTCTTTCTCTTTAATCAATATCCTCGTCCTCCCTCTGTATAAATAGAAAATAAAATATCTGAAATATTAATCAAGAAAACTTTGTATATTTCACAGTTTTGTAATATATATTTTGTTGAAATTAGGTTTCACCCAAAATATTTGAAAAATGGAATTAATTTAAGGTATACCTAAATTAATACAACTTATCATAAATTTATCTTATAGATTGTAAATATATATTTCAGATTCAAGAAGTTGTGATCTAGAAAATACAACAAGAACATTAAAAAAAACTATAACTCTTTTTTCAAATGAGGTAAGAAATTCCAGGCTACATTTTGAGGCAAAAATTTTATAAGGTTTAAAATAAATTAACACTTACTATTAAGTATATATATATATATATATATATATATATATATATATATATATATATTAACGACTATGGTTTTTGGTAAAAATAACATGGACCCGGGCTTAACTCTTTCCATGAGACCTACGGTAATAGCTTCTTCCCTATGGGAAATTCGCTAAAACGATACTTAACTTTTTTCTTATTATTTCATACTTGTATGTTCTTTACCAAAGGAACATATGAAAATCAGCTGAATGAATTATATTTTTAGGTAGGTCTAAGACACACTTTATTAAATTAGGGAAAAAATTGAAAAGAAAACTTTTTAGTTAACACACTGATGAGTATTTGACAAGTGGACAATTATATTTTATTTATTCCTCCTTCTAACAATGTCCTTAATTTGGTTAAAATAAATATATCAAGGATAAACCTTTTTACACTAATAATACTAAAGAATTGTGTTTACAGAAAGTTAACCCAAAAGTATTTATGATTTTCTGAAATATTTTTATCACCACTCTGAAAACAAGTGTCTATAACTGACAATTCTTCAACGGTAAAAATAAATCCTAGTAATGTCCAAGGATGGAATGGTGAAGAGCATCCGTTGCTATAAATGTTACAATGCTCCCTCGAATGAGGACAAACAGCTTCTATTACAAAGAGAAGCCATGATATCTTCATCCTCCTTCCACTACATATTTATAGTCTCTGCACAAACACAAACGACCCAAGTTTTTCCTCGGAGCATTTCACATACCTGTAGCCTTATATACGTTATTTATATCTCGTTTGAAGTTTACAATGAAGTACGTGGTGGTCAGAATACGTTGTTACTCTTAGAACTCTCAAATTAAATGTGGAATGCTTTGGGGAACATTGGCGATTTACCGAAATAATTATATTCATGGTTCTGAAAAAAAGGTTCCAAATACAGGCCATTAGGCAAACTGCTTAACAACCTTAGGTTTTGTTGAGTCCAAGGACTTAGCCTAGGTGGCCGCTGGTTTACCCACACTGGTGAACCGGAGGCACTCGAGGGTGTACCCCCAGCGAGGTCCTCACTCAAATTTTGGGTTTGTCCTGCGCTACAACCTTTTGGGACGGGATATCTGGAATGATTTCTTGTAGTAGTGCTCTAAGCATCTCCTCCCATTGCTCCCCTGTGAAGGACACAAGACCGCCTCGTCTTCATGTAACTTTGTTGGAGATTGAATTTAAACTCCAGTGATAACTGGGAAGAAGACCGCTTCGTCTTCATGCAACCTTGATGGAGATTGGATTTAAACCCCTATGAATAAAATAAATAATGTATTATCAGTAAACCATTACAGTAATATGACTACAAAGTAAACTTCTTCATCTACAACAGTATATACATTAAAGTGCATTCAGAGAAGAGCATACAGTAGCGCAATAATTAAAATTTTGGCATTCAAAAAACCATGATACAGAATAAAATGAGTAAAATGGTATCTTATTATAATCTGGATTCTAGTCTCTAAATTAGAACACCTTTTTTAATTGGGTATTTTCCAATATCTCTAATGGTTAAGAAGCTACGTAGTAAAAACCTCATATCAAAGAAATTAAAACCAAGTCCTCTTACAACATTTAAACATCAATTGAAAATACAGTGATGACAAAGCCAACTTACTTCTGCAGTAAGGTAATGTTTCCCAGTCAATAAATGCCCTCAGAAATTTAGCTATCACATTGATGGAGATGGTTGGACCAGTATAGACATAAAATATATATAAAATAATAGAACCATTGTTATTAGATATTTAACCTTAACCTTAATTTGTTTAATTGATTTAATAATAATCGTTTGTGCTTGGTTTACAAACAGTTAAAATCTTTTATATAAAAGTAATTACGACCATCGAGAGGTTAAGTGATATCTTTAGTTTTTTATTGCAATATTAAATGTATTTTAAATTTTGTTGCTTTATTGATGGGAAAATCAATATTCCTGCAGTGATCTAAGGTTGCGGGACAGTCTAGGATTAGTAAACGCACTGACACGATTCAAACTGCTGAGCAGACGTGAAATGTTACAGATGAGAGGTCAAGTAAAATACATGGAATTACATCTAAAAATAGCTGAGTACCGAGATGAAGTGGATAGCTTTTTAGAGAACTCGTTCTGCGTAATTCCGTCTGTTTACCAGGTCAATATGCAGAGGATCGCCAACGCCAATCAAACTGAAGCACATATCACAGCCAGACATTCAGGTCAATTAAATTGTATTTCCAAACAGTATATTCGTTAATATAACACCATGGGACTGACTATTTATTATTTATGACGCAACATGTCTTCAGGTCATATTGGGTAATAATATAAAATTGTTTAAACACGTCGAGGTGGTTTTAGGCGATTTCAGATGTTAGACACGCTAACATACACCACAGTACGGCTGACACAGACACGATTTGAACAGCTCAGTAGACGTGGAATTTAAAAATGAGAGGTCAAATAAAATACATGGAATTAGATCTAAATATAGCTGAGTACTAAATATAAAATAAACCAATAAAATTACAGTATTATTGCTTCCCCTGGATTAAAGTACTAGCAGCTATCTCGTTGTTTGTACGGATTGTGATTCAGCGTTATTTTATCTATATATTTTTTTAGTTACATTTATAAAAATTGGTGTTATTATCATTAATAACTCGTTATTTTCCTTCTCGATAAGATATAAAATAATGAAATTGAGATTTACGATATATTCTCGTATTCACGGAGAAGCTTCACCAAAATACCTTGTCACAGACCCATTTCGGGGTTCCTGTGGTATTAAACGTAGAAACAACAAAAATATCGTTATTCCAAGAAATGTTTGTGGATTGTTAAAAAGTACTAACTGTTCCGGAACTTAGACTTAAAATATTTACACAAACAAGAACTACAACTCAATTTAAAGCTAATCTTTGTCTATATGCGATTAATTTAAAATAAATTAATATAAGCTGGGAAGTAAGATAACGTCACGTTGAACCAGTCGGTCGGCTACCGGTAACGGCACGGCGTGGTGGCGCAGTGGCTAGAGGGCAAGCACGAAGGAGTTGCTCGAACGACGCTCAAGAAACTCCATTGGTCAAACCACCGAGTCTGTGGCTCGATTAGGAATCAGCGTGCCCTCCTGTTCTCAGATTTTTTGGTGTTATTATTTATTACGTTTTTATTATTTTTTGTGATTGTCTAGTCAGAGTGGGTATTAAGTGTTGGAAGATGGTTAGGTTATTACAACATGGTACTTTAGTAAGAAATTCATACAAGTTCGGGTAAACCGCAGGAGTCTCGAGATACACGGTATCCCGGCTAAGAAGGAAGCAGGTTGTCTAGGCTGTGAAAACTGAGTGGGGCGAGCGTTAGATCTAGACCATAGACTACGATGCCGGGATGTATCAGGGAAGGCCCCGGGAATTATAGTGAAGATGACCCGACGAATTATAGTGAAGATGACCCGACGAATTATAGTGAAGATGACCCGACGAATTATAGTGAAGATGACCCGACGAATTATAGTGAAGATGACCCGACGTATGGATAACATAACACAAAAATGTACCTTGCGCTCTTTAAAAAATTTTATTTTAATTAAAGAATTTGGACGATCAGTTAGACACGCAAACATACCCACAGTACAGTTATAGTTGCGAGTGAGTTTGTCGAAACATAGAGCCGATGCAAAAGCAATTCGAGGTCATTGGAACCGTGCTTCCCAACACCGGTGTCAAGCCCAAATCCCAAAACTCAACAAACTCCTTAACCAACCTCTCCCTTTCATCCAGATGGAAGCTACCATATATTTTCGTAGAGGATTACTTCTGTCTAAATAGATTGCAAAGCATAATTACTAAATCTATGTAATGTAACCTTATTGAATAAAAATCGTTGCTCTCATGCCTTGTCATCAATCCCAATGTGCAGGAGCTTTACAGCTTATTTTGCTTTTTGTTAAATACAGATTTAACACAGATATCAAAAATAGGGCAAGACAGTCGCAGTATTCGGATAAATAGGCATGCTGGCATGCTTAGTGCATAGTTACTTGTTAATGCAATTAGAAATCTGTTGAAACTGGATCCCACAGACACCCGCTTCATGCGTGTCCCCCGGAGACGATAACAGATGAAAAGTCAGCACTGCTATCCAGAGACGACAACAGATGAAAGGTCCGCACTGCTATCCAGAGACTACAACAGATGAAAGGTCAGCACTGCTATCCAGAGACTACAACAGATGAAAGGTCAGCACTGCTATCCAGAGACTACAACAGATGAAAGGTCAGCACTGCTATCCAGAGACGACAACAGATGAAAGGTCAGCACTGCTATCCAGAGACGACAACAGATGAAAGGTCCGCACTGCTAACCAGAGACGACAACAGATGAAATGTCAGCACTGCTATCCCTATCCCTATATGCTATATGTACAAAAAACTGTACCAATAAAAATTATTAAATTGAAAAATTTATTAATGTACTGTACAATTTTCAGATGTCTATACGAAGTTTTAAACAATATGCTAAGCAAAAAAGCTGAGGGATTTAAGCATAACGTAATTTCTCTCAGTAAAATGTGGCCAGAAGTTTATCAGCCATTGTTGGGTGCACTTTTAAGTGAGTAAGAAAAAATTAAATAACATATATTATTAGTTTACATTTATGAATTATTGTTAATGTAATTTTTATTTTATACGAAGGCATGGGTTTATTCATTAATCCAATTAATTATTCTTTAGTTATCAAACCAGGATCTTGGGAAATGTTAACAGGAATGACGTAAATGTAAACCGAATAGGTAAAGAACTGATGGTTAACCAGACGGACCGAGATAATAATCGACGTTCTCTTCACCCACATTAAAGCTGGTGAAATATAGCTAGTTAATATACGATCTAGAGGTGCGACTAGTATTGAGCAACAAATCTAGAATATATGAGACTTTCCATTCTTGGAGGTACCCTAGGGTAGCACACCCCGTGGTAGTCTTAAAACTAGTCTGTCAAAAGGAACATCTGCCCAGAAGTATCTATGGGATCCTTGAGCGAACCATTTCGATCCTGCCTGGATCTTGATGTTCTTGAGTTATGCCTGCAGAAAATACAATTCAATAATAGAATTTGTACAGAAAAGAAATAATCCTGGGAAGGGACTGTAGTTTACCTTCATTAATATCAAAATACCTCTAAAACCCTAAAATTAAGAGATAACACTCAGGCACGATGGGTGGTGGAGTATGACAGAGCAAGTATTCATTTACTTATGAAGTAGAAGAAACCTCTACGCTCCGAAGTGTTAATGTGACGAATTTATGTCCGATATAGTAATCATTAGAATCGAAAAACACGCCAAGATTCCGATATTTTCGTCGATACAGAGAACAAAATAAATAGGTCAAAAAAATGTTGAATTGCCAGAACATAAGAGAGAGATTTAATCGACCGTGTTCTTACAACCTGAAATAACCGGTTGCTGTAAAAATTAAGAACATTCGACATGTTAGACTAAATTCGGCCAATTGATTTGAACTTGTGGCAGCAAAGCCATACCGAACTTCGCCCTTACGTTCCAACGAAACTGCGCCGCCAAGTGTTTGATATTATTAAGCCTCCAGATTGTTAAGAATAAATTAATTGGTTTACATACCTCTCTATCACAATCTTATTAGTTGATCTTTGCTGCCATGGGTGAGACAGTTGGTCGAGTCATTGCCTTTTATAGCCAATGATGGTCGAGGCATTTATAATAATGCCTCACTGTATATGAAAGGCTTGTCATTAGTAATGACTCAAGATAGGATGGCTCTTTCCAACATACCTGTGCCCATGCCCGACCTGCACCTAGCGCCTGTAACATTCATGCGCATTGAAAACACACCACAGTATGTGCCACAATACCAGGTGTGATACGAGATGCATGTGAGGCGGGGGATTTTGTATTTGTGGAGGGATATGGCTGGACAAGAGACGATGTGGTCAACACCTGTTATCTTGCCTTGGGTAGGTCACCCTTTGCGGTAGTTGACCAAGACCACGCCATCCCTACCCAGAGTTTGCGGTGGCCGCGGACTCCCATACTGGTTTTGATGACCGGACCCATGCCTGTCCATTTCAGAGCGAGAGCTTTATGGTATTCTTACGAAATCTAGCTATCTCACGGTCAGAAGAGTCGGACCTAGCCCAAGGATGGTATGATGCCACTCTGCTGCAAGGATCTGAATGGATTACCAACGTGAGTTCCCATGGGGAGCGGAACCTGCTGATGCCCCAGCAATCAACCCCAATGCACCAGGGCCACACAACCACATGCATAACAATGCTGATGGGGACATAGGTTTCTTCCCGTTCGACCTGCCGCCTCTGCAACAGCCTGACCCAATGGTGCGCGCACAGGATGCTTTTAATAGGGAGATGGCAGCTTTTCAGGCCGCATTTGGACATTGGGCAGAGCTGCAGAGGCGCCACTATGAGCGCCTACAAGCTGCAAGGCCAGCCCAGGGTGGGGGCAGAGTTTAATTTAAAATGCTTTAAAAGCAAAAAAGATTGCAGAATCCATATGGATAAAAAATGAAATAAAAAATTTATATTCAAAGAAATGTCGTTTGAATAAGCTCTTATTTATGAAACATTTAGAACTCCTAAATAAATTACATGTTTCTCAGCAAGTTAACACCATAAATAATTTCGTACTTTCAGCGATAGAAAATAGGTCTCGATCAAGAACAGCAATAACAACCTCCGTCTTCCCCGAGAATTCCGATTTGTTTTCAGCAATTTTGGGTCAAACACCTCACAAGATAGTACCAATATCATCATGTAACTAGTTACAAAGTTAGTTCTATCGAACAAGTGGTAATGAACGGTGCAACATTATAACAAACATTTTGATGTAGGCCTTGCAGCCTACAAGCTGCAAGGCCAGCCCAGGGTGGGGGCAGAGTTTAATTTAAAATGCTTTAAAAGCAAAAAAGATTGCAGAATCCATATGGATAAAACATGAAATAAAATATTTATATTCAAAGAAATGTCGTTTGAATAAGCTCTTATTTATGAAACATTTAGAACTCCTAAATAACTTACATGTTTCTCAGCAAGTTAACACCATAAATGAGATTGAGCAACAAATTAGTAAAAAAATTTTCACATAGAAGAATAGAATAGTTTACGATTGTCTGGGGCACGCTGCACGATGAGCGGGGGAGTATGACAGAGCAGATAGGTAACAGAATAGACTGCTGGTAGTGCAGTGTATCTACATTCATAACAAAATACCTAAATACGCCATAACTCTCCATATCAATACAACCGAGCTTGAGGCACTAGCATTAAAAGGACAGGCGATTTTTGATAAAGGGAGTGTTTTTTGCTTAAAGAATCACGATTTCGGTGATTAGATATAATTATAATAAAATGAGTAAATGTTGACGATACAGAAAGGACTGTTGGGAATAACCTCAATAGCTTTAAAATCTCAGGGGAAAAATCTTCATAAAAGTGGGCAAAGAAACTAACTTAAATTGCAACCCAATTATATTGATGTTCTACTATGAGAAACGGAAGACGACAAACAGAACAGTGTGTAGATTAAATTTAATTATGAATGAAGAACCCTCTCCGCTTCAGAGAAGTATTTTTGGGGTGTCTAAGGACAGTAGTAGAATCAAAGAGAGACTACACGGCAGGTTTCGTACTTTCAGCGATAGAAAATAGGTCTCGATCAAGAACAGCAATGACAACCTCCGTCTTCCCCGAGAATTCCGATTTGTTTTCAGCAAATTTGGGTCAAACACCTCACAAGATAGTACCAATATCATCATGCAACTAGTTTCAAAGTTAGTTCTATCGAACAAGTGGTAATGAACGGTGCAACATTATAGTAAACATTAATCCAAGAAACACTCATCATGATTATGACAGCGATATGGATTGGTATTGACAGATAATAATTCTTTATACGTTAAGGAACAGTCAAATCCCAGCGAGAACTAAAACAAACTCACTTTGTTATTTGTATCAATATCCATCTTTATTTTATGTTACTTTCCAATCATTTTGGCAAAATATTAATGTATACACAAAAAAGATTGTGAATTAACAGTTATTCTTTTAATTTATTTTATTCATCATAAAATATTGTATATAACATAAGTTAATAACTCTACCGCGGAATCCATTACGTTCAATCTACTTTACCGATATTACGAGAAGGCTTGATATTTATAAGGTAAAAAGATGGTGTTTTTGACAACTTCAAAAATGTATTTGCATTTTTAAGGATTTTTAGCTGTGTGGTAATTAACTTAAACGTGAATGTGTAGGAAATGTGATTCGGGAAATGGAGTGTTTGTATTGTGTAGAGAGATTGAAGACATGCATATATTTATAGACGGGAAGGAAAATGGAAAGGATAAATGGTTTATGGGTGCAATATCTGTGAACAATAATTAAGTATAGTAAGCTAATTTAACCTTAGAAATAGATTTTTTTTAGATATTTTTGGAAAAGCATGCAAAATTAGGTTCGCAAAGGATATGGTAGAATACTTCGCAAAGGATACTTCTGAGTGTTCATCCCATGTCGGCTTATGTAGGTATGGATATGTAGGAAAGATGATCGCTTCGCTCGCTAGGGGCTCCGCCCCCAGGGCCCCGTTCTGGTTGACGGCAGAAATATCCACTCCTAATTACAAATAATTTGAAGTATAGATATGGGCGAAACCCTAGACAGTTATACAATATACAAACCAAGAGCCTAGACGTGATGGTCGCATTACAAATAAATCCCCACACGGCATGATAGCTGAAGCTAAATCAAAAGACAGCTCACATCTGGGACTATTATGGATCGAATAATCACGAAAACCCTACAATTGAAAGAACAGGTATACTAAAATCTTGCAAAAATAATCTCACGTACCATCTTCTGAGCATTAATATTATAGAACATGGAGATATATATATATACTCGTATATATACAGACTTTGTAAAAATCCAACGTCAATACAATGTCATCTCAAATATTACAGAGTTTTTATTTATTTATGTATGCTCACTACAAATAATTGAGAAATTGTATACAGATTTTAAAAACGACGAATAAACGACTACAATGAAGCAAGGTTAGTAAACTAAAATACCATAAGTTAGAAAAGTAAAATTCCGTAAAAATGTGAACTAAATAAATGCTGAGCACGTTTACCTTAAATTTTATTCCAGCTGCTGAGTTTGTTTACTTCTTTATGTTTTTTATCAATCTCAATCGTTCTCAATATTCTGCGTTTACCTAATTTTGGATGGTGGTATTTTTGACGCATGAGTGCTAAGATATGGTTTGCACATCTTCTTGCATTTCTTTGTAGGTATTTGAGTCTTCTAGCTGCCGATTGCATTCATTTATGTAATCACTTCTGTTGAGGATTACTACACTGTTACCTTTGTCTGCGGGAAGTATGACAATTTTTTTGTTACGCTGTAATGAATTTATTGCTTTATATTCTTCATTAGTAAGGTTCTTAGATTTCGGAAAAGTATCCGGGAAGGAAGGATCCGATAAATTTGATGTTTATGAATTGTTCAATTGGATGGTCCGGTGGTAATGTATCTGGTTCCCATGTGCTTTCTTTGAATTTTACAAGTGAGGATGGTATTTTGTTCCCGGTATCAAATTGAGTTGAATTTTTTTCACAGTGATCCTTTTTTCTTATGTGTTGAGCGAATTCCAGAGAGTCAGATACTAATTTTATATGATTAAATGAATGAGTGGGCGAAAATGTTAGACCTTTTGATAATACCAAGTTTTCTTCTTTATTTGGTTTGTACGAGGACAGATTTTCAACAATAGTTTCAGTTTGATTAAAAGGAGGAATATTTTTTGCCGATGGATCTTGTTTTAGACTATATTCTCCTATTAATCATTCTTGGCATTCTCCTTCTATGCCCTAGGGATTCAAACTCAATGGCTGTTTCTCCTCATAATCTTGGGTTTGTTTGCGAAGCGTATTTGTAATGTACCTTAACGTTTCTTAATCTGGACAACTTCAGGTGTTTTGTAAAATTTCCCCAATTCTGTTTTAGAAATAACTTCCGGGTAATAGATTTTCAATGTTTTCCTGGAACACATGTTGATTTATTTAAAATAAAACCTCAAAAATGTGAGGTAATATACGATTTCCGTGCTATTTTCTAAGTAACTATGGGATGAGAAAGGATGACAAAAAAGAAAAAAGTCGTCAAAAGTATGTATTAACAATTTGAACTTAGAAGCATCAACATCAAACATTTATAAATGGAACCGCGATTGTCTCAAGTACATGTTTCAAAACTGCAAAGTAAGGAATTATAAGACGCTAGTGTTTTCATGAATATTTTCGTCTGAGGAAGTCAAGACCTTTCCAAATATTTACAGACGCTGCATCGTTGGGATATTAAAGAGGAAATGTTTATATTTTCCGACACCTTAATAGTCCAAAGGTACTTTTGGTGAAAAAAGTTTTATTTTTATTTTTTCAAAATGAGTAATTAGGCCTATACACACTATAACAATGAGGCATATTAATATTGAATAATACAAATAATTTATTTTTATCTTTATGTATTTATTTCCGAAAATTGTTCTCGGTTTTTATTCAGACTTCAGAAAAAGGCCATCCGAATTGTTTTATCTTTACGTAAATACAGTCAGAGCTCCATTTAATAATGGGGCTCTTAATTTAATAATTATAATGTTGCTACTTTATAATGGTATGTCTGATGACAGATATTTTTTCAACCTTAAAGTCATACAGCGCTGAGATAAAACAATCTGTCTCAGACATACATAATACCCCGTCGCAGCAGACCTGCGCACTCAGCGAATTCCAAATCAATAATATGACAATAATAGTACAAGTATGTGACAAGATTGATCAATCAATACCTGTTGATGAATTAGAGTATTTGCCTATTCTCTGTAACATTTACATGGGAAAGAGGATGCAGGTTTGCTGCGTTGAGGAACATTAAGATTACGCATTTTTACCTTAAACTATTTATTAATCTGACCATATATCATTATCTGGACATAAATAAAGGAGTTTTCCTGTTCTCCATAAGATCAACACGGGAAAGAGTATGCAGGTTTGCTGCTGTGAGGAACACATAAACTATGATTTTTAGCATAAACGTATGGATCCCAACCACATGAAGCTAAATACAAAGTTTCATCCAAAACTATTGATTGGTAAGGGAAATATTAATTTTTCCTTATCCTCCTTAAGATTAGCATTGGAGCCCCTAAATACAATGTACTGTGTTTAGATTTTTTAATATCTCGGTAACCGTTAACTCGGTACGTTAGATAGAGAAAAACTTTAAGGAAATAATTGTGTAGTTTTTTGAGCTGATTCTAATGGTAAAAGATCAAATGTGAAAATTTTAAAAATTAGATAGAAAAAACGCAAAAATCCCATTTTTGGGGTACAAAACTCCCCCAAACTACCTGTTCCGATTGACCGATGTCTGGATTACGAACTCGTCCGAGCAAATGTAGGAATACACGTTACTACCAAATTTGGTCTTGATCGGACCATTTTTACGAGAGGTATCGTGTTCACACACACACACACACACACATATATATACATAAAAATTTTAACGACTATGGTCCTGGGCTTAAGTCCTGCCATGAGACCTACGGTAAAATAGCTTCTACCCTATGGGAAATTATCTAAAAATAATTAATAAATACTTGCTACTGATTGTATTGCTGTCTTATCTCCTTGTCTAATTTATCGTTTTGAATGCTTCAAGTCTCAAAGAAATAGTTTTGTACTATCCTGTGTTATATAAACTCATTTATTTTTATTAATTCGCACTTATAATGTATTTGTATAAGAACATCGTTTTGTAAATATGTCCAATACATTAAAATGTTATTATTTTATATTTTGTAAATTGAAATACAGCTAATTTTTTGTATGTAAGATGTTGCTATGTAATTTGAATAAAAATTCTGTTTTGGTCATTAAACAAATACTGCAGAGACTTTTTCAAATTATTTTAAATTATAAGTTATGTGTCGTAGAACCCGTATCTTTCCTTAATATTTCCCTTTTCCCATCCACATTAAGCTCCAGGTATTCTCTTCGTAACATACTGAATCTACCCATTCTACTTATTTTTTCTAAGAACATTTTTACGCATTCCGTCCAGATCGAAGACTAACCTGGATTCGGCTAAATTTAAGAAAGAGCTAAAGTCAAAGGTGAGTAATTTTTGCTGTTTTTAAATTCAATAAATTGAAATTAATATCTAAATATAAGTATTGAAGCTGGACAGTATCCGATCAATCAATATTACACTCAACTTGAATTATTTTGATTTAATTATATTAAATTGAAATATATTTAACAAACCTATCCTATATTAAATTACAAACAGCACTGGGTTAATCTATTTATATTACTCTAAATT
The DNA here is from genome assembly GCA_023375725.1 of Nephotettix cincticeps. Classification (NCBI taxonomy): domain Eukaryota; kingdom Metazoa; phylum Arthropoda; class Insecta; order Hemiptera; family Cicadellidae; genus Nephotettix; species Nephotettix cincticeps. The sequence goes on along the minus strand of CM041789.1, from coordinate 10,991,475 downwards.
TATTGCTCTATCACAAATTCAATAAAACTACTCGGGAAACTATTGGGACACTGTATCCCAATCAAATTAATAACGGATGTAAAATTCAACCCCGCCTACCGCTCTGAATCAATATAAATAAACCCAAACTCCCGAGGGATGCGGACCTCCCACTTAGCGGTAAACAAGCTCTTCCGAAACCTAAAAGCTTTATGTTTCAAATCGATACTGTATGAGTTTTATTTTGTTTTAACGTAGGGGTTAGCTTAATTCTGCGCCACAATTACTCAACCATTTAAGGAGTTATTTCTATATCGTGATATACGATTTATATTTTTTTCTGTTTTTGACCCGCACAGTATAATCTACTATTTTGAAATTTATTTTTATATATATAGATTAAGGGATTTGCGTAGCAAGGTGATTAACCGTTTCCTCAGAAATGCAAATACTGTTTTTTTTCAAATTTCCTAACTGTGTCCATGACTATGGCTTCCCTACTCCCCACCATAGCTCAATTCCTAAACCCAATCACCCACACAATAAAAAACTTGTTCAAGATTCCATTCCACCATAGGGCAATCTACACTATCCTTGTCAATATAATCCATTGTCCGGACGTTCGTTGGGGTGAGGGCAAATATCCATATCCCGGCATTGTCCAGGACCATGGCTTCCCTGCTCCCTACTCTTCCACTTCTACCAAATAATTCCCTACTACCGAACAACGCCAGATTAGTCGTTCGGTCGGGGACTTCCTGCCCCCGACCTAGCTTTGGTCTTTGTATCCAAAACATTTGTCAATAATCAATAGCCCGAAAAATTCCAAACGTAAATATAAAACCATCTGAATTACCCGCAACCTACAACTCACCCAAATACGCCACCCATAACCAAATAACCCATCCTTGGCTGAAGATGTTATAATCCCACAGCATCTAGAGTAGGATCCTAGCCCACTGAAAACTCACATCTATCTTTAATGCTATAGAAGATATTACACCCGTGTGGAACTTCATACACACTCCGTATATATGTTTTAAGTCTTAAACAGTAATAGTTACATTCATAACATTAAGAACATGAGGAGCTAATAGAGAATTTGAGTACGACCAGCCTGACATAAAATAAATATCCTTTTTTAAGTTAAAAGTTTTTTTGACACTGCTACAAATATTAAAGCTGTATTTACTAGACATGACAACGAGGCCTTGGTTATTTCAGTCATAGTTTTTATTAATCTATTAGTATTTGTTATTTTATATTGTATTCTAATTGTACATTTTTAAATATCAGATTAAAATGATCTAATCTTCATTATTTTACTTTGCCGTTCTTTATTGAAACCTGTATATGTCAAAGACTAAATAAATCTTTAACTAGGTACTTTATACGTACTCAAGTCAAAATTTCGTCGTTACTTTGAGATTCTATTGCTATTCTTATTTTAAACACTAACCCAGAATGGGACAGTAGCGTCTTCCTGTAATCCAGCTACTTGGTGTTCACGAATTTTGGATAGTTGTGAGCGATGGTCGGTGGGTGTAGTGTTCTCTTGTGTGGATTAACGTCCGCATTGTTGAATACTACGTTAATCCACAAAGAACATCCTCATAATTACACCAGTTCGTAATTCAGAGTCAGTGGTTCCGGATCCCACGTTAAATTGTAGGTCCGTTAGATATGACATTGACTATTGGGCTATTAATTAACAGTCCTGTCTATGGAACATATCAGCCTTAGTCAGTAACAAGACTACAAGATCGCGCCACATTCATCCTACACTCGTTTCTCTTTCATACTTAACTTAAAATACCTACCTTTAATAATCTTATATAATCAGAGACATGATATTTAAGGTTTTGTATAATTGAAGTATGACGAATTTAATGGATTTTATGACTTAAGGGGTTTGTAACTGACAATTATCAGATGATATATTTGTAAGGATAATTAATCATAAGCGTATAGAAAAAAGGTAACGGGTTCCAATATCAAATCATCACGGTATTTGTAAAAAAAAAGCCTAAATAATACATTGCTTTGCTTTTACAAAGTTTAACTAACACAAGGATAGTTTCGAACTCTGTTCAGGCAAACCTGATAAAGGATCTGGCTAAATTGATTGATCTGTTAAACCTTTAAGTTAAGAGTTTCTTGTATTGTCAAAGTATCATTGTTAGAAACGACAGACGATCCACGTGTTTTAGAGTACAGTAAATTCCCTGTTTGTTACTTTTGCTTGTTAAACTTTGTTGAACTGTTGGTAAACTTCCGAATACTTACTACGTGAAGTTCGTGGCAATTCCACGTACATAGGACGCACAACTACAGTTTGGTACTCTCACGCAACCCTTGATAATTCCCTTGGTATTTATACGTCTTAGTATCGTTTCGTACAACTTGATAGTTCTACGTCTTAGGAACTTAACGTAGAAATTTAAAGCTGTAACATCTTAGGATCGTTACGTAAAATAGGTAATTAGGATTTTCGATTGATCTTCGTTTCTACCGCTAGAGTTATCCCAAAACCGAGCTGAGCGTTGTTATGCGTTATTGTTATGCGATGTGTAACGTCAATAGATACATCGTGGCGTGATTTTCACGTCTATATGAACTATTAAATTGCCGAAAACCCTTTCGTTTATAAGAAACTTATTTTTCTAACAATTTTTTTCCAGAAAAAATAACTAACAGACAGCGAATTTTTCCACGTCTGTCGGTGTGTATAGGGTTTTTAAGTGTAGAGTACCAACAGGACCTTCCTTTTTGCATAGTATCAAATTTCTACTTTATACCATTTCAATGTTTCAAAGCTCAATAAATCTAAAAACCTTGAAATGTACAAATATAAACTCAGAAAAAAACTATGCAAAATTCAATTTCCTTTAAGAAAATGTAAACTTTTAATGGGGTCATAGCACAAATAACGGATAAAATGCATTTTTGAATTACTAATTCAAAATGTTTTTGCTGTACTTATTCATTTATAGCGATTAATATTTTTATTATTAATCTTTTTAATATTGTTAGTACAGTATAGACAATGTAATACAAAAAGCAACTCATGAGGTTATTGTATTTAGATATTCCAAAAAAGATTCTAATATAAGTACAGAAATATCAACTATAACTTTTGTTATTTCTGAAGTAACATAAATATAAATATAGATAAAAAGTTTGAAAAAGATCACAAGATCTTTATTCAACCAACTAATTAAATTGTGTAAGATTAGTAGATGTTATAGAAATATCAATCATTTAAGTTTATTTAAAATCTTGTATTTCATTTATTTATAGAACTCCTCATTATCGACGGGGAAGATATAAGAGATATAAACTACGTTGAGCTCTTTTTGTTGGAAGACGTTACCGATAAAATCCGTGCGGATAAACTAAGTTACAAAAGAAGCTGCTGCTAACTCTTGTAACTCCTGCTTTAAGGTCTCGTATTTTCCCATTTGTGATTGTGAGAAGTAAATTTATGATCTGAAATTACTTACAATATCTTATCCCTAGAGATGTCGATTTATAATTATATTACATAAAAAATAACTACACTTATGACCTAGAAATCTCTTTCATATTTGTAAATTATTTACAGGAAGACGTATGAGATACTGTGGTTAACAAAAAACAACACAGCTTCGAAATATAGTTTGAAATAATTTATTATGAATGAAAGGAAACTTGGGTATACTAAAGTGGGTAAGTACCTTAATGTAACCCGTGTCAATAGTCGTGAATATACAGGGTGAACTGAAATGCACCAACAAACTTTGTGATATTGTTCCTGAGGTCATAACAAACAAAAAATATCCTGTGATCATATGGCCTATCTCGCTCAGTTTTCCGTCTATCGGTGTGTATAGGTTTTTTATTTAACTTGCTATAACTCTGGAACCAGTTGAGGCACCAACTTCAAATTTGGTAAGTGTATGAGTACTAACAGGACCTTCCTTTTTGCATGGTATCAAATTTCTACCTTAAATGGTTCTAGATTTGTAGCAAGTTACGTAAAAAACACATATATATGAACAGACGGAAATAGAAGCGAGATAGACCATATGTTTACAAGACTTTATTGTTTGTTTTGACCTCAGGAACAATATCCTAAAGTTTGTCAGTGTATTTCAGTTACACCCTGTATATTGACATTACATAAATTCTTCAATAATCATTTAATTCAAATGAAAGATGAAAATAAAACCTTTGAAGTGAAAGCTTTAGTTTTCGTCGTTGGCTAGTAATAAAACAAAGGAGTGAAAGATTAAAAGCGGCACTGTACACCACGCTCACATGACATTGTGGTCCACCACACCACAGAAACTGAACTTTCCGGAGTTGTACATTCTCGTTTTATCGTCCTTATGTACTAACCTCATTTCATAATATTCCGTATTGTTATAGCATAGGGTGTGAAGGATATGTTCATTTACAAAATATCTTGGTTTATCTCTTTACAACTGGGCGCAAAGTTGAACATTATTAGGATAAGTGTAATATTGACACCACGTTTAAAATTTATTTCATAATTGAAAAAAGATGCCCACAGGACCGTTCTGGTCCGACGGCGAACTGAGTCCGACAACTGTTTTAAAGCGATCGTACGTCACGATAAACTTGTTTTAAATGTTTGATTTCGATATCATAGTATTCGGTGATATGTGTAGAAACTAAATATATATACTTTGATTGGTTAATTCAAAATATTTAGTGGTCTTTGAATATTTTCTCAAGTGCTGTCACAGCAGCTGTGAGGTTAGCTGAGCCGGTGCAACATTTCGTAATTGTTATTGGTTTGTGTACGATCAAAGTGTCTATTATGGTTAACATTTTTATTGTTTATATTATTACAATATTCATTTTCATTATTATTATAAGTTTAGTTGTGTTTTGATTTGAAAAATGGATTCAACCAGTAAAGGTGGAGGTGATGCCAGTATTTTATTGGACAAAGAAATTGAAGAAGCTTTATTTGAAGCAGTAGGTGACTCTGACATAGATCCAGAATTTGATTTGTTAGAAGATGAAAGTATTGTTGACAGAAGTGAACAGTCTGATGACCAGGAATCTTTAGTAGAAAATGAAGATGTACCTCGTAGAGGTAGGCCTACACCTAATATTGATCGAACACCTGATGAAAACAGTGATTGGGAGGAGTGGACAGAAGACAGTCCTGATTTCAATATAATGCGATTTGATGAGAACAAATGTGGATTTGTTCCTCCAATAAATGAGCCTAGGCCAGAATCACCTCTAGATTTTTTCATCTGTTTTTTTCACTGGCTCTTTTTCATGAAATTGTGGCAGAAACAAACCGGTATGCTAGAGAAAAAATTTCAAAAACTACTCCTCTTCGTAAACATTCGATTTGATGGCAGTGGACTGATGTAACAGTGAAGGTCGAAGTTCAGTTGCAGTACATGCCAGACGCAGTTTACCTCCTACAGTGTTGCGTAATTTAGCAAAGTGCAGAGGCTCCCTGGTGGTTTCGTTGAGGGTTTCTGTGTCCTGAGTGTGGTTGGACGTTTGCCAATAAACTGGGACTGACGATCAATCGAGTTGATATTCACAGATTTGTCAGTTCAAAAATCAGAGCCTTATGAAAACAGTTTTCCTCCATTCTCTTCTAGATGTAATTTGATCATACAAATTAGGCTAAATATATTATCAATCGTGGAGTAACCTTTTCTAAATCCTGCTTGAAACTGAGATAAAATTTTACCTTCATCACTAAAACTTTGCAACCGAGTGTTGAGGAGACTAGTAAATATTTTAACAACCTAATTTATAAAAGAAAGCCCTCTATAATTTTCAACTGAATTTATATCACCTTTTTATGTAATGGAAAAATAATTGACTTTCATAAAGAAGTCTGGCTGTTTATTGTATTCGAATTAGGCATAAAAAAAAAACAATACCAAACATATGAATTGGATAAATAAAATGTTGAGATTTCATTTGGCGAAACGACTGACCATCTCCACACACGTCTACATCCACACCACGTTGCTGCACCACAGTAGATCCTTTCCTCGATTATGACAACAAAGAACAGTCCTGAAAACATAGAAAATTAACCATTCGGATAATCGACAACCTGTCGTGTCAAAAAGTGACCATTTTAGCTTCTGACGATAAGGTAACTTAAAACCATTAAGTAATTACCGTAGTTGAAGTGAATATTTTCTTATTTAAAATGAAATAAAGAATGTACATTGAGAAGAATTTTTTTAATTTTTCTGCCTCTACGGGTAGCAAATCCCCTAAAATTATTCAATAATTTTTCTCCTATTTCAAGATTACTCTGAAATAATTTATTACCCTTACTATAACTACCCTACCCTTATAAGAATGACTATAAATTATCTTTAGCTTAGTTGTTATTTTAGTCCATTAATCTATTTTTTATAATTTCAGGTAAATATTTATAAACAAAAAGTTTTATTATTAGAATAAAATAAAGAATGTACATAGAGAAGATTTTTTTAATTTTCTGCATCTACGTACCCGTAGATAAAGACACCGATATATTGACGTTTACTACGAATCCCCTAAAATTATTCTATAATTTTTTTCCTATTTCAAGATTACTCTGAAATAATTTACTACACGTACTAGAACTACCCTACCCTCATAAGAATGACTACAAATTAACTTTAGCTTAGTTGTTATTTTAGACAATTAATTTATTTTTTACAATTTCAGGTAAATATTTTGACACAATAAGAAGTATTTTTCTTCCCAGTACTAAGTTTTACAACTCCTTTATATGGGGGTACACAGATAGTTCATAAATAAATCTACATACAAATAATGTATGATATCGAATTCGCCTCTTGACTTTTGGAAGCATCTGCTATTTTCATTCCTTAATTATTAATTCAAAATAATATTCATCATATTTTGAGTCGGAAAACACGCACCAGGGTTCATGTTGACTTTTGGAGGAATCTAATATTTTCGTTACTACTGACACGTGAAAGTAAACTTACATTTGAAACGTTAACTTTCCCAACAACCTTAGACATTTGAAAATGCGATCAAAGGAAACATTTCTCTGCTGTTTTCAAACAATCCGATTTAATCACAGCAAATGATTGACGAAAACGAGTTAACTTCGACCCAGACAGGTTGTTTGTTGTTTCTGAATCCAGTTACGTTTTCACTAGCCTTACTAAATTGGAGAAAACGTTAAAATAACACATACTTTTACACATGTTATGTATACTAGTGTGCTTCTAGGATTAAACTTATGACCTCCAAAGAATTTAGATGTCTGTTTAATCAATCAACAAATGTGCTTAAGTTGTAGTTAGTATTTTTCTTTAAAAGGGTTTTCTATAAAAACTCCTGAATTACAAAATTATGTTATTTTTACTACTTGTCATCTAATTTCTTATTAATTTATACCAATGAAGACATTAAATATTAAAGACAATACCGGAATAAAAACTTTTTTTAATTGTAGCTGAAAATGTGAAAATTAGGTGATTCAGAGGATTCATTCTGTACAATACACATGCATCAATAAAGCGTTAATGCAGCTGTATTGTACAGCATTGCAGTACTCCAAATCACCTGTGTCAGCCACAAAGCTGTTACGCCCACTCTATATCAATGTCACTTATTGTTGGAACAGTTCCACAACTACGGTTAATTGATCCAGCTGTATTGTACAGCATGGCAGTACTCCAAATCACCTATGTCAGCCACAAAGCTGTTACGCCTACTCTATATCACTGTCACTGATTGTTGGAACAGTTCCACAACTACGGTTAATTGATCCAGTTGTATTGTACAGCATGGCAGTACAGCCACAAAGCTGTTACGCCCACTCAATATCACTGTCACTGATTGTTGGAACAGTTCCACAACTACGGTTAATTGATCCAGCTGTATTGTACAGCATGACAGTACTCCAAATCACCTATGTCAGCCACAAAGCTGTTACGCCCACTCTATATCACTGTCACTGATTGTTGGAACAGTTCCACAACTACGGTTAATTGATCCAGCTGTATTGTACAGCATGGCAGTACTCCAAATCACCTATGTCAGCCACAAAGCTGTTACGCCCACTCTATATCACTGTCACTGATTGTTGGAACAGTTCCAAAATCATGGTGTATAGATCCAGCTGTATTATACACCATTCCAGTAATCCAATTTATTAGCTGTCTAAGTAAAGACCAATGAGGGATACTTAAAACTTTTAATGTTAACAGTGGAGATAACATGTATATAAATAAAATCATAGTTTTTTTCTGTGCATTGTTTTTAATTATGATAGTTTTGTTTCTTCTGTTTTATCGAAGATAACCAGAAATGAGTCTTATCTCAATTATCTCTCTATCTGTAAACCTGAACATTTTTTTGTTTGCAACCACTTTGAAAAAACAGGAGCACGAACTATGATTTAACATATTCTCTTACTTTAAACTCCTTCACAACCTATGAAAATATAGCAATGAGATCTCACACATCCAGTTTTGAGCGATATTACAATATTTTTTTCAAAGTTTTTATGTCAAATTATATCCATTAAAGTGATTAACAAAAAGAAATGGTTGTTCATAATTTAATATATCTAAATTGAAATGAATACTACATGATTGAAATGAGAATTTATTTTTGTTTAAGTTTTTTTACTTATTTTGATTTCATGAAAATATTTAGTCACGATTATAAATGTCTTACTTCTCAGCACTGAGTCAGACGACACTTTCAATGACTCTTAGTCGTGGGTGAAATGCACTTTTACAATACGGACCAACAATTATGCTTTTGATTGCGAGCAAACAATAAAAATATACCAGCGTATAAATGAGAGTTGAAACTAACCAGTTCTAGTTCCAACTGTTTAATGGGTTTAAGTTAATTAAACTTTATAGTGTTGTATTCATTATTATTTCCAAAATAAAAAGCTAATGATGTAACAAGTTTCTCCGCAGGAAACAATAACATAACGCATGTCACGTTGTTTGAGTGTTTAGGTAAGTTTGTGTAAACACTGGCTAATAATGAACAAACATGTGTTGTGTATTGAAGAGTCCAACTACAAAGTACTTGAGCAAAGACTTCCACTTTGCTCAAATATAATCACTGTAAGTACAGAAATAAAATCTTATAAAAATATATTATGGCATGATCGAAACAGTCGATTTTTCAATAGAGTAAAAGGTTATGTTTCTGTTGAATGACGAAGTGTTAAAATTAAAGAAATCTCAAAGTTATAACTTAAGATCGTTATAACTTATTTTTAAATCAAGTAAAAATCATCTCAAATGTTATGAAAAGTTTTTCTCGAATCTACAAAGATTTCAGGTTTTTGAAGAAATTCATATTTTCATTATTCTGCTTCTTACGTTTCTTCTTTCGGTATCAAAATACTTTATTAAAAGACAAATTACAAAAGAAGGTCAATAATGATTTAGCCGTCTAAAATTAGACGGTCTTCGTCGTTTTAGGAACAGAATCCTCAACAATAAATAAATGTTACATAAATATTCATTTTATACTAATACCTAATTATGTTAGTTAACCTCGTGATGAAATACTATCGATCGTCAGACTATCGAAAGCTTTATATAGTTTTTGACTTTAAATTTACGTTTTCTACTTATTAAGGTGATTAAAAAACTGCAATCTTAAACTTAACTTATACCAAATATGTTTAATACTTTTTAATATTTTATTATTTTAGTTTGAAGTTGGTACCTTTAGTAGTTCTATAGTTATAGTAAGCTATGTGAAAAAAACACATACACACAAACAGACAGAAAATGGAACGAGATAGACCGTATGTTCACAGGACCTTTATTGACCTCAGGATCAATATTCAAATGTTTTTCGGTGTATTTGAAATACACCCTTAATCACTTCAAAAAACCGCTATAATCATGGTAAAGTTATATTTTAATCAAATTTTACAATTGTAATACTTTTATCATGGTCATGGATAAAATTATATTCTTATGAAGAATTTGCTTGGAATCAGCTTGGATAACTATCGATAGTTTGAGTCTCACAATCTCATTATTGGATGGTAACAAACTATCAATACTATTTCATCACTAATTTAACCACCGATTATTAAATTCCAGGTATGCTACGTAGTTGTATATTTTAGTTCTGTTTTTGTTCAATTAGCTTATGTAATTTTGCTATCGTATTACGTAACTTTACCTTCAATATATTGAAACAATACATAGTTGTTGGTGAAATTTATGACGCACAAATATAAATTTCAATGATTTATGCATTTTTGTACAAATTTAGTTTTTTTAATTCAATCTGACGAATGAAAGCTCTGTTTTAACGTAGAAGATTAATTGGACCTTAAGTTATAGATTATTACTCAAGTTATTCAGTTTTATAGTCAAATAAATTCAGTTTAAAGAATGTTGTAGCCCCAAACATTCACGTTCACACTTACCTAGTAAATTAGTTTAAAAATGTTTTTTCATTAGTAAAATAAATTAAGTAATATTCCATGCTGAGAAATATAATAAATATTAATAATTGAATAAAATAGAATTACACATTGAAAAAGTCCGTGAATAGCGCTGATGTGACATTATAAGAAAAACCTTAATATATAAATGTTTTACCTCTATAGGTACTTTGAATGAAAGAGTAAAATACCTAACTGTTAATAATTTTTGAATAATAAGGTAATTTTTTTCAATAATGTGTGATATTCTTTACTTTCAATAATTGGTTCTTTAAATAGTTAGCATATTGAATAACACTTTCATGTTTTTTAATCGAATAACTATTTTGTGTTTTATTTATAATTCCAATGGTAAAACATCCTCAGAGTTAGAGTTTATAAACTTTACTGCGTTAAACGATGTTTTTCTCATATTTAATTTCCAAGGTAAGAAATTATTTCATTTAACTCACAAACATTCATAATATGATTGAAATTACATTTTTTTGCAATCAGCGTACTTTATTAATCTTACACAAATCGAAACGGAAGTCACCATAATATTATTTTCAACAATTTTATATACATTACATATAAATTTATCCGGAGCATTTCTGTCTTTACATCTTTAAATATCCTTTCACTTGCACCTCACTTTAATTTTCATCAGAAAACGTTTTATAAATTAAATTAATTCTATTCAAACCGGTGCAGATACACTCTAAATACAAACCAACTTAGGCAAACCTCACATAGAATATTAATAACAGCTTTCCTACCTCAAAACTTAAACCCGGAATTATTTAAGCACCCCTTACACATAAAAAATTGAAAATTTAAAAACTCTTAAAGAAACCTGGTGGAGGGATGTTGATAAGTTTTTGAAATACTAAATATGTTAAATGTTTATTCAATTAAGTCGCATTTTGTTTAGTGTTCAGTAAGTTTTATGTTTGGTGTAAATAGGTGTTAGAATTTTACTATACGGTTTTAAAAATTATCACTTTGCATATAAAATGAAATTCCCTCATGGGGAATAATGTTAGACCCAAAGCACTGATTGAATTTGATTATTCGCTTATAATTAACAAGATAGTAAAGTAAAGATGAAATCATTAGCTGTAACGTGTTAAATATATTGGAAACATTATTAGGTTATTAGATCGTGGAAATTTGTAATTAACGCTTTCATCTCGCAGCCTCCGGCCTCTTTAGGTATAAACCAACATTTGACGAACTAACATCTACGTGGCACGTGGCTCGTGGTGCTGGTAAACTTTACGATCTTAAGTCTGCCACAAAATCCGTAACGACCCGTGAGTATCTTGATTGTGGGTCAGGATATTTGAGAACGTCACAGCAAACCTAGATTTCTCAGTAAATCTCGAACAAACTTTGCATGCTTTTGTCTATCTACACAACAGTTGAAAAAAGTTTGCTACGAAATCCTTCCTAGATCTTCAAGTAAACTAAAAAAAAAACATTTTGTTTGCTTCAGTCTGCCTACACAGTTGGCAATCCTAACAGTAAGAAACAAGATTCTTAACGAATTACCAGAAACTTCTTTCTTTGAAATTCATTATTGGTGATTTCATTGCGGACAATTTCCATCACGATTTTATGTAAAACAAAGTTTCACGACGTTTCGGGATCTGGAATCTGATCCCGTCCTCAGGTGAACTAATATCTAAAACATAACACAATTAACACATAATCCAGACTAAGCCGATATAAAGCTGAAAAAATTAAAGTTTAAATCAGGCAAAAAACTTATAAACAAACCATTCACTAGCCATTACACACATATGAAACCAAAAACGTCTACTCGTCACGGAGACTCAAAGACAACAGGTGTTGGAGTTGTCTTTGAGTCTCCAATGTTATTTTAGCTTATATTTTCTAACCTATTACTAAATACGCTTAACAGATACGCCAGCCTGATATATGAGATTCATAACCAATATATAACAAGTTTCCATAGAAACTACCAGAACTATTATGTTTAATTTTAAATAAAAAAAGAATAAGAACAGCTGTTTAGAGAAACTTAAAACATTCCCTTTAGAATTATCCATGATCTAACCTATTTCCCACAGGGAAGTAAATACAAACATTTTTAAAAGGACCTGGCCTAAAAACTAAACCTAGTGACCTGATGGATTTGAAAATCCTGTATTAAAAATACGTAAACGTTTTCCGGCGGTTGGTTTAGTCAAATATAGTTATTTTAGCCAACGATTTATCTTAAATTAATACTGCACACTGGGCGAGATTCGTTCTGTATTTTAGAGAAAATTTTAGGAAATCTGTATGGAATAAGAAACTTTAAGAGGATTTTAAATTACCGAATACACATTTAATTATATAAAGGAGGAAATGAGGAGACCCGTTAGTTCTGGGATCTGCCGAGTACAAAACTTGTCTATGCAACAGTTTTAGTTTTCCAGGAATATAGTGGAAACCTTAGTTTCAATAAACTAATGCAAAAGGAAATGGTGATAATGTAAACTTTGAAACTGTAGCGAGTTGTCTAATTAATTTTGTTAGTCAAGATTTCACCTGCAGCATCATGTGCTTTGACTTACTACGTTTCTGGAGATGAGGAAACTCATCTCGTTTTCAAGCCATTCGACCTTTTAAAAACTAATCTAAATTGCCTACTTATTTTTTTCTGCCCCTATACATAGTTATAGAGACATTATCGTTTTTTTTAAATGTTCGACTTTTCGAGTTAACAGTGGACATATTCATTTTTAAGCTTTTGGAATCCAAAAAAGTGGTTTTCGGACTAATCTTTGTTTGTGAGAGATCCAAACTCACAGTAGAAGACTATAATGTACGTAAGAAGTTTGTGAAATTAGGTACACAGGCGGACTTGACAATATATCCAGACCAACTTTAACTTTTGACTTTTAATACTAATTTTCTTGTTTTATTTTAAAGTATAGTTTACCCCTAATGCGGCTTGATAATGTAAAAATATACAAATTCCTCAAAATCCGCTTTAACGATATTAATTCAAATTTCATTATAGTCAAAAATAATATTACACTACTGAAATGTCTGTTAAACTACTAGTTCCTAACTTATAGACTTTAAATTACAAAAAAAAATCAGTTTTAAATACGAGTATGATAAATTAAAGATCTAAATTAAAAGATAAATTTGTAAAATAGTTTGGCAATCTCCAGTTGAACCTGCTCAAAAAGCTAAGAAAATGGATAAATTTACTTTCCGTAGTAAATGCAGTACGTTATCTGAGAGCTCAAATGTTATTCCTAATGATGAAATTTGTACACAGTGTTAGGTTGCATTACCCAACAAAATTCACTCAATAACAGCTAAGACATAACAAAAGCTTAGTATTACCAGGGGTGAGAGGCTATGTCATATTTTGACCAGTTCGTAATTCAGAGGCCATGGTTCGGATTCCACGTTGAATTGTAGGTCACATAGTTGCCATCGGCTGTTGGGATATTAATTGAAATTCCTGTCTTAGGAAAATGTCAGCCTTAGTAACAAGACTACAAAATCGCGCCACAATCATCCTACACTCATTTCTCATTCAGGGTACCAGGGTACCTACCAGGGTAGGTTGCCATTTCAATAATCTAATCTAAATATTTTTCTACACATAATTTATTAGTTTATTTAAAAAGATATACTTAGGATCATTATACATAAATAATTCTAAGAACAGTTCCTGAAAGAGGAAGATTTATTCTTTAAAACTACATTAAAAACCGAAAATTAAAATATCTTTTTAACAATTATCGGTGAATGAGCCATAAAGCGCTACCACCATCATAAAACATAACATAAAACTCGAGACATACTTTAATAATTTATTTTTTTAATACTTTTTTAATACATCATTAATAGATTCTAAGACCAGTCCTCAATGAGGAAGATTTCTTCTTTTAACCAAAATTATAAACAGAAAATGTAAAAAAATCGTTTACCCTTCTCACTTCCCTTTAAAGAATCAAATAAAATCGAATTACTAACTTCTGCTGTGACGGCTTTGACCTAGGGCCAAACAAACTGAACCGATTATACAAGATACATTCAGAAGATAAATTCCATGTCCAGCATTCCATTTGATGGAAAGTTTTGTTGGCACTCCAGTATAAGTGTTCAGATTTGAATACTCTTTCCTTAAAGGATAAAGGGATTTTTAAGTGGAAGATATTTCAATTCTGTAAAATTATAGGGAAATAAATTAAAATTATAATGCAATGTATTATTTAACTTTAGTTTCAATTATTTCAGGAACGTATAACGATTGAAACTCCTCAAGTTTCAAAAGTTAATCAAGTGATGATCATTTAATTTGATCCGCTTGATAACACTAAGCTATTTTTTCAAATCAATTTGTATTCCTGGACTTTCCTCGTTTTCCAGCCACTCCCAAAGAAAACGATTCTTATTTTCAGTTCTCAAATACAAACTGTGCATTTCTTTAATTAAAAAAAGAGTTATTTAATTTGGAAAGCTAAAATACACATAACAATTATCTTGAGTTCATTTTTTAAGTGTTCATTTATTTTACAAAATTAATTAAAAGTTTCTTTGATGACGTAACTTTTCTATTTTTTTCATTTTAAGGAATTGAATGACTGATGTATAAATTTATAAAACGTTAATTCTCGGCTTACTACAACAATTGCCGGGATCAAATTACAGTATTTTACCTATCAAAAAATATTGTTCAAATTTTAACAACTCGCCTCGAAAATTCATGTATAAATAAATAATTCATTGCAAATCCCAATAATTTAATAACTTAGGCTTGTGGTATAAAACCAAAATTGATTGAATTAACATTTTAAATGAAATGCTGTACTAAAATACTATAATATAGAGAATAGTTTACTTTCGTTATGAATAAATTAAAAGTTTAAATAACGTAAATTATAAGTAATATTCTTCCACACTTTTGTAAATTAGTAAACAATGTAGGTTAGTTAAGTTGACGTCCTCTGTATTAAAATAATTCACTTAAAATGCCGATAAATTAAATTTTAAAAATATATTTTTAGATAACTATGTAGCTTAGCCCATCCCCGTATTGAGAATTAATTTATTAAAATATGTCGGCTTTAGGACAATGATGGAGAAAAGTCCTCCTCATTATCTACTATCAACCCGTAACACAAAATAAATAACTAATATAATTTTACATTTTGTTTACAAACTTTTTATGATTACAATTATACTTTGATATGATAAAAAATAGCATAAGATAATCTGGGTTAAGAAACATTGATACTTTTCAAAACCTACCAAGAAACTGTAAACATCTTCTTACAATTATCCTCGTGTCTCCAATTATTATCCTCGTGCGGCATTCTAATTGCCCTGAAGCTTGCGAGAAATTGATCGTAGTTACCAATGTTGTTTTATGTTGTAAGTTTTAATTTAGGAGTAATTTAAAGTTTAGGTTTCTACGTAAATTATTTTGCACATTTTCCTGTTGGCTCAGTTCATTTTTTTTAAAGTGAAAATGATGAGGATAAACCCCCTAATTTAAAACAGTGATTTTTTCTCCCTAACCAACTTTATAAGCGTATGCATAGTCTTATTTAATTTAAATTTAAAACCATTCAGAGAGCGATACACCCAACTCAATTTAAAGTCATTTGCGAGCCGATCGACTTTGAATGAACCGTTTAATCGGGAAAACTGTTAAACTCGAGAAAAAATTGTAATTTAATTAAAACTTTGTCAATCAACAAACTCTGTTTTATCTTTCGTGCTGTTAATTCACACAAAAATATTTTAGTTAAACAGTAACGTGTTTTATCTTAAAAACAGACAACACGTAATGTATAATGGGAACATAATTGCTCATGTAGAAAATTGCTCAAATAGACGAAAACTTTACGACTTTGGAGTCTAATTAAGTATAAACTTAAAATAAAAACCTTTAAGAACCGTGATGGGTTATTTCGCCCCTGTTGTGGAACCTCGTGGCCAATGATCATATCAGATGTCTCAGTGAGTCTGGCGTTCTCGCTCTTGGGTACGACGATGTCATTGCGATTCGAGTTATCGGTTAGTACACCAACACAATCAAAGATCTCATGAATGAAGCACAGCATTGGTTGCGAACTGGTGCACGGAGGCGGAGCTCGCCATAAACATCTCCAGGGTGCTATTGACAAGAAAAAAGAATCTGCTGGGGCTGAGTCATTTGAACCTGAAGAACACAGAGGTGAATCTGCAGGACGAAATCAAGTATTTGGGGGTGAAACTTGATCTCTCAAGACATTTAAGTGGGAACCACAGCTGCAAAAGTTGATTGATCGAGGTAAGTGGTCACCCATATCTTGCAGACGGGTGGCTGGGAAGCTAAGTGGGCTGCATCCTAGGCTTTTGCACTGGTTGTGTGTCGCTGATGTGAGGTCGGCAATTATCTAAGGATCATTAGTTTGATGGCCTTTAAGAGTCTGCATCAGTGGTAGCCATCTTGATTTTAGTCCCGTAAGAGCAATGTTAAATTCTGGCGCCTATATCTCCTTGACCTATTGTCATAAATTAACGGAAGAGGTGTCAAATTAAAGGTATTACAGTCCTCCAGGGCACCACCTTACAGAACTTCTTATTTTCGCTCCCAATAATGATTTATTTTGTCAAATATTCCTGGATTTTTGTTTTTATATCAAGTTAAATTTTTGAACATTTTGTAAAGGTCATGCCCTTGAGCCACATCTCATCAATGTACTTCCAAAGTTTTACATTGATACTTTGATAATTAACACCACTACAAACGCCAAATTGAAGGTATGTTCCGCCAGAATTTAACATTGCCCTTAAGGGACTAAAATTCAAGATGCTACCACTGATACTCTTAAGCGATTCTGGCTTTTGCCGATTCAGAGGTTCGCCTGTCTCATGAATTCCTGGAGCACCTGCCCCGGAGCGTCTTTGGACTGTATGTTCAACATCCTGCCCTTTGATGTCTACATCAGAACAGTGGCTTGGACATTTGTATATCACCTCCGATGTGAGGATCTCTGGATGACCTTCAGTGGTTTAATGGTTGGAAACTCCAGACTTTATCAGCTTGTTCGATGTGACGCACTTGACATGCCTTCTGATCACCTTTACACTAACACGTCTTTGGTAGGCTTAAGTCTTTTTCTATGGTGATTTCACCCAGGATCGACTGGCAAGAAGGCAGACCTTTTCAACCCTTTGAGTCAAAATGGTACACGGATGGCTTTAAGGGAAGTAAGGGAACTGGAGCCGGAATATTTCTGATTTCTTCATGCCATTTGCTATCTACTTAAATCTTTTAAATTAATTTCGAACAAAATTCCAATCGTCTGTCAGGATTATCTTCGAGCAGCCCGTGAACTAAATGAGTTTTATAATGTTTAATTTTGTTCTTTTTGGCATACCTTTGGACAGATGACTTCGGTATCCCTGTAGAAGATTTTACCTTTCTTAATGAATTGGGCGTATTAGGAGATTCCATGAAAGCAACACGTATGATATCTTAATTTTATATGATGGAGGATCTATATTTTTTTATTGACCCCGTTTCTAGTAGGATTGTCTTTCACTTACGACTGGATTTCCTTGACGGTGGAACTACACCTTACTCTAAAACATCTTATTGCTTCGTAATAATTTTCAAAGGCAATAGCCCAGGAACAATATTTTATTTTTTGCTCAGTTGAAAACGGCATGGTATATAACACTGTACAATGCATCTTACAAATGTCAATGTTTATAACCAAATATTTTCATTGTTGTGGATACACGTAGCCAGCTGATAGATTTAAAAAAGTCTAAACAGCTGTAGCTGCTCCTATTCTAAATAAAAGTAGGTTAGACCTTAAAATACGATTGCTGATTTTGTTGTTTTTCTGCCATTTTGTTTGGATCAGTCAGAATAAATTGAGACTCGGAGGCAACACCCTTACACATGTGTTAGTCACGACTGTGGAATTTCGGGTCTGTAGCGCGATCCACACGTCCACCACACCAACTCAAAAATAGGGACCTCTTTTTGGGACACCCGGTATATTGATCCTCCGAAAATTTATGCGTCCATTTAAAATGTTAACGTAACGTCCAATGGAGCGATGATAACGTAAGAATATAATTAAAAACATTTGGATTAATTTCATACCATATTCAATAAGTTTACGGCTTAAAATGTGAATGGAGACAGCAGTTGTATAGTAGGAAGGATCAATGGTTTAAATGAATCGAAAAAGGGTTAAACTGATATAATTTTATTACCTGTTTAACTAGCATGGAATCTAGAAGGTCAGTAGTAATTTGATTAAATTTAAAATATTTTCTATGAAAAAGCTGGTGAAATAAGTCAGTCTGCTCTTTCCCATTTTCTGTCCCCTCTCGCCAGCCTGAGGCTCACAACACGACGTAACTTTCCTAATATTTCAAATACCAAACACATGTTCCACCCAAAGGCTTCGCCTCTTCATCTACACTGCTTTCGTGTCCAATATTTCACTGATATATTATAAAAAATCTTATATGATATTGCGAAATATTTTAATTTGTAGCATGTTATAACTTTACTAATTATCATTGAAAATAGGAAAATTTGAAAGAAGAAAACAAAATAGTGACAGTTAATTTTTTTAATTTAATTTAAATGAATAATTTATAATCTTTATTCAGTGTTACAGATTTTTTTAGGTTTGTCAGATCAAATAAAATGAGTAATAATTACATTTGACAATACAAGGCAAGATGTTTTTTTTTATCCTGATGGATGTAATCTGTTTGTTTAATCAAGCATGACCTTCTTGTTGTAACATGTAGGGCATTCTAATCACTTCCTTGTGAGGTTCAATAGAGAGAAGGTGTTGAAATATTTGTTGTGTTATTGAGTAAGAAAATTAGTTGTATTTTGTACAACCCGTACAAAATACAGGCTTACTGCTATTTTGCATTAAAGCATCACATAAAATATTGCAAACCATACTCTTAACTTTACTTATTAGATTATAAAGGCTAGGTTATTTTTATTAATATGTACATCCTTTTTTTGTTGAAATTTTTTTTAATTCTGGCACATGTTGGAAACCGATGCATTCTACAGCGATGCTATCCTTAGTGAACATATTATGTATGTCAGCAGTGTGAACAATTGCATAGTACACGATTACTATAGGAATAAATAATTTCCTTTAATTTGAATTCTTATTCACTAATATGAAACAGAACTCCTGATGTAAAAAAATTAAACTCACCAGTAAAAAAATATTTTTAGGAATGGAAACGGTTATTTAATAAAAGACGAGTATACAGATTGCTGGGCAGTGATTTTATTATTTTAAATGATTTAGTCTCCGCGCGGTAAACGGCCAATCAGTGAAGAACGAGCGTAAATTGTAATTTAGACGGCTCGTTAGTCTTTTACACCTTCTAAACGGTTCCCGTAATTGCCACTCAATCCTGATTATAGGTTCAGGGTTTTATTGATTAAGCACTTGATATTCCACGAATAAATATCAAACCTAGAATTACTTTGTAAACTGTATTATTACGTCATAGTGACCTAATTTAACCATTATTGCCTCTGGAATTCATAATTGACTAAAATGTGTCACAGTACCTTTGACCTTCGATTAAACACTTAATTTTACACTACACATTGGACACTGGACCAACCACATTGAAATTATTAACGAGAACATAAACGGTGAAGAAATTGAGTAAGAAGAGTTGTGTTTATGGGCTTTATACAGGGTGTTTCAGAATTCCCTACCAATACTTTAGGGCATTGTTCCTGGGTAAGAAACATATCTAAATATCATATTTAAACTGTCCGGAAGTCCTTAGTTACTGACACAGCCTCCATTTTGTTTTTTTCCACTTATAATATTTTTTCTGAATAATGGTTAAACGTACGGAATTGAAACTTTGCACGACCATTTATGACAAATAGACAAAGCTACAAAAAAAAGACAGTTTCAAAAATTCTTAAAACAAAATGGCGGCCATTTAAAATTTTGTTTCTCAAATAACTCGCGAACCGTTGATTTAAAAGAAAATTTACAAGTATAACTTATTTTAGATAATGTAATTACAAATCTATTGACACCAAATTGTTTTAAATTAGACAAATATTAACTGAGATATGGTAGCTTTAGTGATAGGTGACCGCTAGAGCTTTAACTAAGGAATTCGACTTAAATAGTATTTAGATATGTTTCAAGGACAATGCCCTGTATTGGTAAATTCTGACATGTATAATCACGAGAGTTTAGCGACAGATGTGTCTATGTTGCATTGAGAAGATTTCCCGCAGATATTGAATTAATTAAAATACCATCCTCAATTAATCACTTTGTAATTCATCAGCAGTGTTCTCCATTACTCACCCTGTGTGTTAGCGAATTTCCCAAAAGTAGCTATTCGTGGTCTCATGGCAAGAGTCGAGACTGTTATTTTTTCTTCTTTAGGTGCCAGAGACCAAACAATAGTCGTTAAAATTTATATATATTATATATATATATTTATATATATATATATTGTGTGTGTGGATCTTAACGTTAACTCTCGTAAGGTGATCGAGACCAAATTTGGTAGGGACTTTTTCCTACAAACTCACGAGTTCGTAAAAAGACATATCGGTCAATAACGGGTAGTTTGTTTTGTTTTGTACCCCAAAATGGGGGTTTTTTGTGTTTTTCACATGTAATTTTTAAAAATTTCTAATTTTTTACACCATTGAATCAGCTTAAAAAACTACACAATTAAGTTCCTTAAAGTTCTAAATCTTCAATTCCGAGATATAAAATCTAAACACAGTACGTTGTTTTGCGGCTCCAATGTTAATCTTATGGAGGATTAGGAAAAATAAATTTTTCACTTATTACCTAATTTTTTTGGATGAAACTTGATATTTAGCTTCATATGGTTGATTCCAAACATTTGTGCTAAAATCCATATTTATGTGTTTATCATGGCAGCAAACCTGCATACTTTTCCCTGTTAATCATATTTTAGGCAAACTCCTTTATTTATGGAGATGTTGATGAAAGTTGGTATAAATGTTAAAATAAAATTTTGATAATAAATGGCTACTTTCAGTGTTCATCACAGCAGCAAACCTACTCACTCTTTACCATTTTAATCTTATGGAGAAAAAAATAATTCTCATGTTTTATTGACAGATTTTGACCAAACTTGAACATATTTTATTAAATTTTATTTTATTGATTAAATTTGAGTACAGGTCTGTAACTATTTTTTAGTGTGGATTATCATATTTACACTTTAATTCACCAATATAGACAATACGTAATTTAAATCATGGTTAATCTCTGATCTCGCAGTTTTTTTCCGGTTCCAGCTGCAGAGCCGTATTTTCTCCTAACTTTAATATATAAAACACTAATCTATGTTTTAGATATGACATTGTTCTATATTAAGTTATTTCTAAGGAAAATGTTTAGTAACTAGTCACGTCCTGATCAAGCTACTTACCGAATGTATTGTTATGAGCGATTAATTACTTTTAAACGTCCCATATAACTAAAAAATACCATCCTCATAATTAAAATTCGAATTTAGCTGTTCATTCCACGAAAAATAAATACTAGTTAGTTGTTGGGCTAAATTATTTCCTGTAACATGTACTTATCAGTAAATACTCTTAAGCGAAACAATTATCTTACAATATTTGTTTTAATTGTCTTAAAATAACAACAATGTCATTTTTGTAAACATTATTTTTGTGAAAAAATATTTATTTAATTTGAAGTGTCATAATAAAATAATTACACTGATATCTTTCTGAAAACAATTTTTTTAAATCAATCAATTTTTTACTATTTAAATTTTACAGTTTTAGATGAATATTTTACAAAATCCATTTAGCTTTTCTCCAGGCCTATTTTAAAATAAAACTTTGTTTTACAAAACATTGTTTTAATATTACAAAAAAAAATTAAATAATAAATCCACTATAACCAAAAATGATCAATTTTTCTAAATGGATGGTTAAAGCAAAAGATAATTAGAGCGCCGTATACTTATTTACTAAATTTTAATATATACACAATGTACAAATTTTTTTCCTGAAACTTAAGAATTTTGTACACTTTATACCGAATTGAATTTAGTCACAACACCATACAAACATCAAACCTAACTGAGAAAATTGTCTTTAAAATATTTTAAAAAAAATAATATAATAAGTCTCATGTCCAAATACGGAAGGAGTTTAGGAAAAATAAACACCATAGAATATTTGTTTTAATTTATGAAATAAACCCCAAAAGTAGGTTTCCCTTCACTATTTTTTCTCTTAGAGCTAAATAAATTAAGTGACTCATTATTAAAAAAATTTAAACTAATTTCTTTGTTAGATTTCGCCAATAAAAATTTAATTTAAGTTTAAAATATATAACTGACCCTGTTTGAACTGTATTACAAATCATTAGTCTGTAATATCTTTTCTCTTTTTCAATTCAATCCTCTCTAGACAATCAATCTAATATAAAGCTCAGATGAACAGCTGATCGAACAGCTGATCTCGCAGGTTTTCTCCCTTAGGTTCCAAGCTGAGAGGTATTTTTTAAATTTTCCAAGATAATAAAAAACTAATCCTAAATTTTTTAATATATAAAAAAAGAAACCTAGGTAGATTTTAACAATAAGTATTATATTTTAGAATTTGAATGTAAAAAATTCTCAGATACCATTACATGTTTTTATAAAACATTTTTTAACACAACCATATTTTTTTATAATAAAATTATATCCCATCTTCTTAATAAACTAATGTCGGACGTTTAGTATTAATTATAAAATGTTTAATCTAGTCAAAGTTAAATTATTGTATGTTAAATAATATACTTATTTTATTTTATTGTTAAGCCAAACAGCTGATCTTCTAGCATTAAATACTTACTTAAAACTTAAAAATGTGTTTTAAATACTTTTAAATGTACTTCAAGACATCTAACTACTCAAGAACATAGGCAACTATCAAAGGTGAAGTATAAAAGTAGATTGATATTTTTACTGTTATTATTTACGAAATTTATAATAAACTACTTTTATTCAATTTCAAATACTCGTAAGTTAAATGTGGGTGTATTGAAAGGTTCATTTTGGACACCCTGTATAGTTTATAAAGGGTGGTATGATGGAAAGTTCTCTTAACACATCCGAAAGTGCCACATCGATGCTTGATAGAATTCAAGTACGAGGCGAAGCCGAGCACTTGAAACTATCACGCACCAATAACAGTTACTTTCCGGACTACAAAACAAAAACTTCAAAAGATTCTTAAATTACAAAAAAACATTGCGTATTATGTTTAACTTAGAACTTGGTAAACCTTAGTCATGGTAAAAACCTTGTTTTCTACATTAGGTATACCGACTTGTTTATGACCAATACATTCTAGATTGCATCATATCCACTATAAGTCAGCTCCACAAACAAGTTTATCGCAGGGATATTCATAATTATCTTACCAGAAATAGAGATCAAATAAACACAACTCAGAATAGATTACATTTTTATAGGAAAAAGTAAACCATTATGGGACTGAAATTTTTCAACAACTTGTCATATATTAGGATGGATGTAGCGAAAAAATCTTAATTTAAATTATACCTCTTGCAAAAAAGCTGCTATCTGTAGAGGATTTTTTCGACTAGATCTAGACTAGATTTTTTCTATTAGTACCATTTTTCAAATTTATGTATTTTAAAATTCAAGATTTCAATATGTCACTCCTGTAAAAAATCTGTATCAATGGTAAAAAATTGTATCAATTATATTAATTTAAGTAGCTGGTAAATTTTCACTTTCTGTTTAGGCTACTTAGACTCTATTCATGTATATACGAATAAAGATATTTTAATTTGAATTAAACTAGTGACGAAATATAAATTTCCGAACTTTTAAATGGTCTGAATTAATTCCTAATGGCAGTGATTGGTAGACTGTGTAAGCACCAAAATAACCTCTAAATCTTTAATCAAAGAAGAAATATTGTATGTAATAAGAGCGTATAATAGATTTAGACAGTTTTTGGCAGTTTATTGGTACAGGTTAGGTTGGTATGACGTAAATGCCTATATCCCAGACTAGTGACGTGCACCATAATTTATATTTTATTACTCTTGATTCATCTAAATATTATATGTTTAATAGCGAAAAACTTACTAAATCAAAAACTTTTAGGGAATAATGTTCCAAAGATGATCCAATGTTGTTTACCTTTCATTTATATTAATTTACAAATATCTCGAGAAATTGGACCCATAGTTTCGAAAAATGTCGTTTATACACACACACACACACACACTCCTGTTTTTCTAGAACGTCATATTCACACTCTAGTAATATGTAGTTAATACTAACATTAGACCAAAGTAGAAATAATAGAGAATGTTCGTTGAAAAGGATCCGATGTGGGTTTATAAACAACGCCCATTATAAAAGTCCTTGCTCATTATTTTGTTACAGGTGCATGTTACATCACCAGAGTTAGCCAAGTTCGGTACAACAGTTCAAATATGGATCGTTCCACCGTGCACAGGTGTACTGAGATGAGTCATCGGTGGCGCAACTATTGTGAAAACAGTTTATTCCACCAGCGATGCTAATTACGTAGCTACAAGTGTAACTTCACAAACGCTGTTCTCTCACTAACTGTATTGTACCGTACATGAGTCCAAGTTTCCCAGAATTCTAAAAATTGACCTATTCAATATATTATTCTGTTAATAAATAATTACTTAATCATTGAAATATATTTTTTTGATGAATTTCATATTTTTGGACCAATAAGTAATCTGCGTTTAAAACCTAAGAGTGTAAAATTAATTTTTCATTTACTTCAACCAAATATTTAAAATAAAATCATTTCCAAAAGCATTCCCTTTAAACACAAAAAATACATATCAAACTGTAGAAAATTATATACTATCAATACATTGGATTAGAATATAATATCTACAATTACAAGCAAATCTACAAATTGATACCTTCTACAGCCTTCATTTATTATTACAACTATATTACGACAGCTCAGATAACAATCTTTAATTAATCTCACATTGCTTTAACAATATAGGCAACAATACAGTAACGCTATCATGTCATAATTGTTTAACATCTAAATTTATATTTTGCGTGCGGTTTGGTTGTCAACAATATCTCCACTTACGAAAATGTTTTGGTATTCTTCCATAGAATAACTATATAATTTACAACCGAAGGATGTAGGTATTGGGGCAGGCATTTACGTAGCGTTCGTTACCTTTTGCCTTGAAATATGGTTTAAGAATCTTAACTTACCACGTGCAATTTTCAATGAAAATCTCCTTATATTAAAGAAATATCTATTTCATTTGAAACAATGTAATACTACACTATCACCTCTCATTAGAGGAGCATTTTAGGAAATCATTAATTTGTTTGTAGCCTTGGCTTAAATGTTGTGCAAGCTATTAGTATACCTGTTCTTTGTGATTATTCAACGGAAACGTTTTAATATGCTTAAAAAATTGCTACTTGAATCCATGTTCTATAATAATATTGCCCAGAATCTGGTATGTGAGATTATTTTAGCAAGCTTTTAGTTTAACTGTGCTTTCAATTGTAGTTTTCTCCTACTCGTTATTAAAAGCGATATGGTGCTTACGTTATATATCGAATAAAATCTAGGCTCTTGCTTTTTTGTACTTCGGCGTCAAGTGTGGGGATTGTTTGTAACTCAAGCTTGTATGTGTTTGAGATTCCATTGTGGTCGGTAATTACAAAAACTAGTGATTACGGCAAGTGATTATGCCGACAACTATAACGGGGGCCTGCGAAAGGTACTTTCGAAAAATAAGGGTAATAACGAGCGACTGAAGCGAGTTATATTTAGTATAACTAGGAAACTTTTTCAAGTGTGTTTCGGCTTTCAAATTTTTTTTTATTCCACTGTATTAAAGTCGAATTATTTTAGTGTTGAGGTTACCTTTTACACATCGGGACTTGTAAATCGTCATAACGTTTATATTAGGAAAATCAAATTTCGTACGTTTTAGTAAAATGATATTTCGATTTTAATTACGGATATTTTCCATCAAGATTTTTTTTTCAAAAATCGTGTTGATCAATGTCCGTAATAAAAATATACATAAGATGAATCCGCCATCACCAATAATGAATTTCAAACAAAGAACGTTTGGAGAAGTTGACCGTGACATCCAAAGGTAAACACAAGTCAGATTGGTGTGTTCTCAGCCAGTGTTATTGGACTCTCGTTCCTTCTCAGAAAACATATTTAATATGTTTTATATATGTTGTTAGTATGTTTAATTGTTTGTTGTTGATATGCTAATGCTCAATGTTATTCTGCAAATTGAGAATGAAAATATTATCCACCAACAAAACTCAGGCATCTCATCATTCAATGCACACTCAATATGAAATTGTTTCATGAAAATCCTCCTCAAAGTTGGATAGGTTGTGACAGGTGAAGCCTTGATCTCCACGTTCGTCTGACCTTATCTTACCTCTTTGTATTATTACTGTATTACTTTATACAGGGATTTGCTACCCGTCAAACAATTTTTTCGTTTCTTTTTTTCTGGTTGTCTTTGGTAGTGTTGTATCCCCATAGACCTAACAATGAAAAAACATTGTGTTCATTTTTTTCATATTTTCGATACAAAAATTTGTATTGTCTCAAAAAAAGTATTTTTTCATTTGATTTTTTTAACTACTCATTTGAGATTGATAATTTTACTACAAAATTGTAGATTGTAGATCTTTTTGTTAGCTAAACTAAAAATTCGTGTATTTTCATCATTTAGTAAAAAATAAAATCTATGAAAATATATAAATTTTTATCCTGTAGTTGTTTCAAAACAACTATAGTGAAAACTTCAGATATCAATCAAAGTTTCGATCGATGAAGTTACACAAGATGTTTTTCAATATTGTGGGCATAAGTGAAATTTGTTGGCCTCTGTAAGGCGACATGTGATGCTTGTGTTGAAATCCGATAAACCTAATAGCTATTTTGTGCTATTAAGCCAATGTAACTCTTGTTTATGTAATGTATAGATTTGTAAAGGTAGCAGTTTTAAATTGTGAAAATATTTTTGAAGCCACAGCATGTTTTCCTTTTTTATTTGTTAGACACAGGTAATATACATATCCTGATCACAAATAAGAAATCGTACACATATAGTACATACTAAAAAATAAGATAATTTCAATTACAAAATGGGACGTTATGAAATCTTATTGACTCCGTCTAACGGTGTATTGAAGTCACCACAACGGTGGCACATATGTTGTATTCCTAAAGTTTATAACGCCTGAAAGCGACGGAAGTAAATTAAAAAGTCAATTAGTCATTTAACTGTTGTCATTAAACTTCCGTTCATCCATTGTCTTTAATCAAACTACCAGAAGTTGCTAACGATGTTGAGAATGGAACCTTTGAATGCCAACTTTCCAAAGCTTTTCAACTATCGGCAAACGCGCATTATCGACAACCGATCTATTCAACTTGTGATCTGAATACTAGTTACTTTGAAATATCAGTGATAACTGGTACTCAAAATAAACAGTTGTTAATTAATAACGACCATGTGAACACTACAATGTTAGTCAATTACAATGGCGTTTAGATAGTCACCTTTTCTTAATACTGTTTAGAAACTATTTTAATTTGTCTCCACGTAACTTACCAATGTAAATTTTAACGAAAATATTTTCTTGAATACATTTTTTATATTTAATCTGTTTTTTAAAAGTTAATTCCAATTTAGTTAAGTATCAGCTTTCCAATTTTTAAAAGTAAAAAAAAACTTTTTGAAGTAAATTTTGAGAAATATAACATTTTTTTAATGTCCTTTGAAGGTCATTTGAACAATAAGAAATACTCAAATTATTATTCAAATCAAATTATTTTTTACATTTTAATCTCACAACGATAATAAAATAGCGAAAATCGATAAGCTAATATGAATAATTAAGCTGTCTACGCGTAATTCGCTAATATGTCTTAGCTCTGAGAGGAAGGTGGTTAGCGATTTGCGCCACCAAAATTTGAAACAGTGAGGTCATTTGGTTGTCATAAGTTTATAGGGATTTTTTGTTTACGAGATTTTGATGAGTACTATCACCCCTCGAAGTTTGTCCCCTATTTTATTGAACACCCTGTATATTTAAATAAGGTTTTAAGTCCAGTTTTGTTTAATTTACAATATAATCTGTTAATAAAATTAATAATTGTGGATTTTATTCGCAGGAAGGGAGACTCGTGCTGACAATTTCAATAGCTTTGGATGAAAAGATAATGATATTGCTGGAAAAACATGTACATGCAAGAGTTAAAGCATGAAGCTGCATATAAGAGGAACTTGGAATTGTCATTTGGTTGTAACGTTTAGAGGGATTTTTTGTTTATTAGCATGAGTACTATAGCCCCTCGATGTTTGTCCCCGATTTTATTGAACACCCTGTATATTTAAATAAGGTTTTAAGGATGTCAATAATTAAATTAGGCTTGTACATGTACATGCAAGAGTATAGCATGAAGCTGCATGTCCCACAAAAATTTTGTCATTTGGTTGTCATACGTTTAGAGGGATTTTTTGTTTATTAGGATGAGTACTATCGCCCCTCGATGTTTGTCCCCGATTTTATTGAACACCCTGTATATTTAAATAAGGTTTTAAGTCCAGTTTTGTCTCATTTACAATATAATCTGTTAATAAAATTAATAATTGTGGATTTTATTCGCAGGAAGGGAGACTCGTGCTGACAATTTCAATAACTTTGGATGAAAAGATAATGATATTGCTGGATGTCAATAATTAAATTAGGCTTGTACATGTACATGCAAGAGTATAGCATGAAGCTGCATGTCCCACAAAAATTTTGTCATTTGGTTGTCATACGTTTAGAGGGATTTTTTGTTTATTAGGATGAGTACTATCGCCCCTCGATGTTTGTCCCCGATTTTATTGAACACCCTGTATATTTAAAGATTTTTTGTTTATTAGGATGAGTACTATCGCCCCTCGTTGTCCCCGATTTTATTGAACACCCTGTATATTTAAATAAGGTTTTAAGTCCAGTTTTGTCTCATTTACAATATAATCTGTTAATAAAATTAATAATTGTGGATTTTATTCGCAGGAAGGGAGACTCGTGCTGACAATTTCAATAGCTTTGGATGAAAAGATAATGATATTGCTGGATGTCAATAATTAAATTAGGCTTGTACATGCAAGAGTATAGCATGAAGCTGCATGTCCCACAAAAATTTTGTCATTTGGTTGTCATACGTTTAGAGGGATTTTTTGTTTATTAGGATGAGTACTATCGCCCCTCGATGTTTGTCCCCGATTTTATTGAACACCCTGTATATTTAAATAAGGTTTTAAGTCCAGTTTTGTTTCATTTACAATATAATCTGTTAATAAAATTAATAATTGTGGATTTTATTCGCAGGAAGGGAGACTCGTGCTGACAATTTCAATAGCTTTGGATGAAAAGATAATGATATTGCTGGATGTCAATCATTAAATTAGGCTTGTATATGCAAGAGTATAGCATCAAGCTGCATGTCCCATAAGGAGGTTTAAAGTTTATATTTCACTGAATTTACTGATTGTTCACAATAAATTTTTAAAATTTTTGGAATAATAGTCTTTCTTGAGATTTGAAGTTAAGATTGTTTATATAATTATAAACTTCAAGTGTCCATATGTTGGAAGTATCAAGTAAATATCCCTAATTTATCATTAACCTGAGGATATAACTTCATGGTTATCCTGGGAGATTATAAAAGGTTTATATTGTAACCTAATAAAATTTAAACTTAACACTGGGAGTCTGTGTGACTGTTTTCTCTGAGGGTCTCTACCTCACTGTTTATTCTTGCTATCTTGCGCTAATGTTGGAGCACACAGTACTTTCACAATGATCACAAGTCACTGAATGAAATATGAAAATATATGAAATTTAATCAGTTGCAATCCTTTTACAAACTTAGATTATTATTTTTGATATTGAATTATAAGTCATTTTTAATATTATTAATTGTGATAGTTAAATGAAACTGATTTTATTGGATAAATTAAAATACAGGGTGTTTCAGAATACCCTACCAATACTCTAGGGCATTGTTCCTGGGTAAGAAACATATCTAAATATCATATTTAAATAGTCCGGAAGTCCTTAGTTACTCACACAGCCTCCATTTTGTTTTTTCTTAAGTCGCATGCCTTGACATGCACTGCAACTAAGCTCTAGCGGTCACCTATCACTAAAGTTACCATATCTCAGTTAATATTTGGCTAATTTAAAACAATTTGGTGTCAATCGATTTGTAATTACATTACTTAAAGAAAGTTATTCTTGTAAATTTTCTGTTAAATCAACGATTCACGAGTTATTTGAGAAACAAAATTTTAAATGGCCGCCATTTTGTTTTATGAATTTGAGAAATTGTCATAATTTTTTTGGAGCCTTGTCTATTTACCATAAATGTTTGTGTAAAGTTTCAATACCTTGAATATCTCCATTAGATACAAAATGGAGGCTGTGTGAGTAACTAAGGACTTCCGGACTATTTAAATATGATATTTAGATATGTTTCTTACCCAAGAACGATGCCCTAGGGTATTGGTAGGGAATTCTGAAACACCCTGTATATTATTGGATATGATGATGTTCTAAGGATATGCTCTGAAATATTCATTATTATGACAAATGAAATTTTATATAATGCAACGACAAGAACATATTAAATAGACAAAGGGGTGATAGCATAATGACAGTTTTATTTAATTTTTATGATCTTGTTTGAAAGGGTTATCAGTAACTGGGACAAATTAGTAACACTTAAACAACTTAATACTGAAGAATCTATGAATAGACGGTAATGCTATAAAGGCAATAATTATATCTGCATATAAACCGCTTATCTATGATGGCTTAAGAGAGTTGCTCTCATTTATGGATAACACGTGTGAGGAATCACCGGCTGAATGAGCGATCCTCGTTATTTGAGCATTTGAATCGCAAATGTGATAAGCCGAACCCAATGGCGAATTATTATTTTGTCCACTTTCAATCTTGATTTAAAAAATACACATTAGAAAGAAATATTTTCCTAAAATGTTTTCCTGTAGGATAAAAGGCATTAAATATAAGAAATTTTAATATGGATAAGGGCTTCATATAAACAATATTTTATTCAAAAGAATAATATGTGACAAGAACTTGATTTGAAAACTATTTTGACTGACTATTTAAAATGTTTATAGAGATAGTTTTGACTTACCAATGTATTTAATGACACTGTTGATGGCTTAATAAATTCTTATTTGTATTCCCAAGTGTATGACAGATCTGTCTAAATTTTTTTATGAATGTATAAGTTTTATTAGTAAGTGCATATTTATTTGTTACGTTCGTTATAGGATAATATTGCATTATAACTAAATCAAGAGCAACATTTTTAAGTTCCCTGATGGGGTTGAATAGGACATTGGCGTGTTCTATAATCCAGCTACTTGGAGATCACGAATTTTGGATAGTTTTAAGAGTTCGCGAGTGGATGCGATTTTCTTTTTACGTCGGTACAATTGAACTCCCATGACGTACATTCTCAAAGACCATGTCATTGGCTGTGACATGTGTGTGCATGTGACATCAGCTGATTATTACAACTGTTTATTGTTTTTTTAAGAGGATTGTTGTTGTTTGAACGTCTAACATGATCAAGGTGATGAAAAATGTGATTTGTTTTTGATGTAGGAATAAAGTATTATTTTGTTTGATTCATAATTTAAATGAGTGTCTGATTTAACAACAGGCTATTTCGGCAACATAACTTTTTTGATCATGACAACTACCGGTACTAGGTTTTCTGATTTGACTAAGCAGTATGACGGTAGTGGAGATTTTATTGAGTGGCTAAATAAGTTGGAATTTGTATATTAGTTACCAAAAAATTAAGATTTTGCATATGGCGTCGGATCCCAAGTGAGACTAAAGTGCACGTAGTGAAGATCCTACTTTAATTGTTTTCAGAGCGAGGTCCACCCCAAAAACTGCTGATGGATAACAGTACAACGTTCAGATGTGAACAAATAGAACGTTTTTCTTTTATTTTTAAGGGATGTGGCCTTAATAGCGAATTCAATCAGCGAGTCAGAGATGTCTGACCACAACGAAGGATTCACTCTTGTCGGCAGGCAAGAGAAGAGGAGGAAACGCCGTGAATCTGACAACGACTCTGATGTCTCCACAACGGAGACAGTTAAATCTATGGATGCTGTAAATGTTTCAGGTCCAAAACCCCCCGCGCGGAAAGAGAAGATCCCGCAATAGTCGTGGCCGTCCTTTATTAGCAGTTTGAATGATGAGTCAATCAAGTTTGACGCTATTTTTAGGGGTGATAGGCTCCATATTGTTGCTGCCACTGTGGAGGGCTTTCGGGCTCTCCAAAAAATATTGACTGGGAAGAAGGTGGCCTTCCACAGATTTACATTAAGTATGAGGCAGAGTTAAAGGTGGTTGTCAGGGGCATCCACCACAGCACCGACCCAACCTGCCTGAAGAGACAGCTGGAGTGCCTTGGACTTCAGCCCACGCTGGTGATGCCACTGCTTCGCCGTGCCAATGGCACACGCATCTTGACTAATTCCTTCTTATGCAAGTTTAGGAAAATCGGCCAGTGGGAGAAGGTGTGGTCAGTAACCCACCTCTTAGGTGTACGGGTGACCGTCGATCGGTTCGAGCCGAGAGAAGGTGCCCCACAATGCTACCGCTGCCAACGCTTTGGTCACTCTTCCGTGCACTGCAATTTACCCTAAAGGTGCTTGCTGTGTGCCGGTGCTCACGAGGCCAGGTCGTGTCCTCAGTCAAGCGGATGCAAGTGCTGCAATTGTGGCGGTGCCCACCCAGCGAACTATAGGGGTTGCAAAGCCCACTGAGACGCCATGGTGACCAGAAAGCAGCGCAACGCCAAATCAGCTGGCCAGGCGACAACCCGGAGCCGTTCTGCGAACGCGCGAAGGTAGCCAGCTGCACCCAAGAAAAAGGCGGATGTCCCGCCCCCTGGCATTACTAAGGGGACGTTCTCGTTTGTTACAGGTGGCAGCAAGGCCGCAGCGACAGCCCCCAATTCAACTGTGGCACAGCCTCCCTGTGCCCCCGTCCACCGTCTCAAAGCAGGTCGCTCCACCAGCTGCGCCGAAGGTGCCTGAAACCGCACAGCCGAAGTCCCGTAACCATAAACGGTTTAAGAAGCGGAAGGACCGCAAAAAGACTACTAACACTGTTGTTACATGTTCGGAGATGGAGACGTGTGACAGCGATAATGAGAGGCTCCACCCGCAGTCCTCCAGGCCAGCTGCCAGGACCACAGTCACGGCGAGTCCAGCCCAACCAGCAACTCCCTCACCCTCTGTTGCAGCAACCGCTGAGGTGCAGGGTGACACCATCTCAGTCAGGCAGCTAATTACCTGGCTGACTAAAACAATTCCAATTCTCATTTCAGTTAAGGACAAGTCCATGGCGGAGCTACTTGTACAGATGATGTCCAGCCTTCTAGAAATTTTAAATGGAGCCTAGGGACGTCAGGGTCATCGCATAGAACGCCAACTTAAGGCCTTCGACACAGTGGCCCACTCTGCAATCGCCACTGTGCTCGAGGCTCAAGGAGTTCCACCATGTTTGCAACAGGCCATTAAGTTGATGTACTCCGGCAGCACTACTATCTTAGGACAAGTTGGGGAGATAATAGAACTCATGTGGGGATGAGGCAGGGGGCCCTCTATCCCCCTTGCTCTTTAACCTGGTTCTGGATCCCCTCATTATCAAATTGGGACAAGGGGAAGGAGGCTTTGCAGTGGGTGACCAGCGTCTCGCTGCTATGGCCTACGCAGATGATGTTACCCTTTTGCGGGCTCGACAGCGGAGATGGGTGCGATGCTGGAGGAGACTTCAATCTACCTAAGCTCTATAGGAATGGCGCTGTCGGCGGGGAAGTGCGGAGGTTTTCATCTGAGGAAGTCAGGCCGATCCGCCTGGGTCGCCCTGGAAGCGGAACTGAAGATCCAGGGGGCGCCAATCAAGATCTTTGGTGTCAATGAGCCGTTTAGCTACCTCGGATTGAGTTTCAATCTTCAGCATGGATATGCCAACAAGCTACTAGTTACTGGATGTCCTCGTCGAGGCGGCGGGCAGGGTGCGCCGTCTATCACTGAAACCCCACCAAAAAGTGAATCTCCTCATGGCGTATGTTGTGCCGGCCTTCGTCCATACAATGACGTTGGCCCCCTGGCTACGTCGGACCTCCTGCGAGTGGACCTTCGAGTGGAGGCTTCAGTTCGAGGTGAATAAGATCCTTCCTTTCCTGAAGAAGATCTACAGGCCTACAGTTGGTGGGGTCTGCGGATCCACTTCTTCGGCGGCTAGCGGAGTTAAGAGGGTATGAGAGTCGGTTGTCGGTGTTGGCAAAATCATTGGGCCTAAAATTCCCGACGACAATTAGGGATGTCAACGCCAGAAAGAGATATTTGTTGGAAGAGGCCAGACGGGCATAAGAGGCTCAGGGTGTCGGGGTCAAGGATTTCAAGGAGAGTCCTATCACAAACTTATGGCTCCTGAACCAGGAAGCGCTACGTCCTGGACAATTCATAGACGCCCTAAAGTTAAAGACGAACACTTATGGGACCCGGGTTGCAATCAACCGGGCCACAAAGCGAGGAATAACTGAATGTAGGCGATGCCATGCAATACCCGAGACCCTTGGTTATATAATCGGGGAATGCATTTACGGGAAGAGAGCTCGTATAGAGCGCCATAAGTGGGTGGTCGCTAGAGTGCAGGAGCGGCTTCAGGAGAGGGGAGCTATCGTCGCCAGAGAGCAGACGTTTCAGACGCCTGAAGGGGAGCCACGTAAGCCAGACATCGTCTTTAAACTTAACGATGTCGTTTGCGTAGTAGATGTCACCGTCCCCTTTGAAAATGCAAACACCCAGGTGAAGAAGTTTCAAAGGAAGCAAGGGGGGAGAAGAAGTTCAAGAGGAAATGGAGTGAAACCTGTACCGAGATGCTGTGAACAAGAGCGAAAGCAGGTGTCAAGGTCGTCGTTGTAGTGCTGATGTCAATGTCTGGCCTACCTTGGTTGGGGTGTGTACCAACCCATACGGTTTAGGCGACTTGATGCGGCAATCGTCTTTGACCCGCAAGTCTTGGCTTCTTTGGCTCGGCAGCCGGACTTAGAACGGCAATGCGTAAACGCATCCGTCTTGGGATGTAGTGGGTGTATGAGTGGAAACCGTCACCCAGTTGCATCGGTGCCGAAGTGATATCGGGGTAAGCTTAACACTTACCAACCTGAACGGCTTGCATATCCTTAAGTTTGGCTTACTTTAGAGGGCAATAAGGTTCACTTAACGCACGGTGGACCTGCCTAGAAAGTTTTCCTGACACAAAGTGCGTATCGGGTGTAATGAAAGCCCGAGGCCAGAGTGGCCAAAATAAGACGGCATCGTCTGGTGTCCTAAGACGGCTTGCTCACATAGCCAAAAAGAGGGCAGCCCCCCTCCCCAGGTGAGCTAGGCATTGGGAGCTAGCAATCCCCAATGCTGAAATATCGCTTGTTTTCAACACTGATAGGTTGCCTCGGAGCTCACCCTCTGGTCGACAAGGACATGGGCCCATGGCTACGACTGACAACACCCCCTCGGGGGCTGCTGGCGAGTCAATGGCTATTAGGGACCAACCCCAAAACAGGGGCAGTTCTGTATTGCAGTCGGAGGCCTACATTATTCCGTGGGACCCTGCGACAGAGTGCAAGATTTGCACCGGCAGAGTTTTTACCACTGGGAGAATGCTGTTAGAACACTATACCTAGAAATACCTAGAAACCCTAGAAATCCAGCCCCGGTGTTCAAGTGTGCTAAATGCGGCAAATGCAGTGATAAAATTCATTCTACGGAGTTTCATCACACTACATGCAAAGTGCAGGCCTATGTAATCCCACCTAAGGGGTGCTTCACATGCACTGTCGAAGATTGTAATCGGTCTTTTCCCACGCAGAGGGGAATTTCCATCCATGTGATGAAAGCTCACCCGAACGTAAGGAATGAGCAGCGACTATTAGAGTTTGAAGCAAGTGTGACCCGTAAGGCGAACCCCGCAAAGACGGGCCGCCCTACTGCAGCCGTGAAGAGTCTTCGGACAACCGAAGAGATGGAAATTTTGCAAAGATTGCGGTTGGAATACGCTAACAAGCCAAAAATTAATACGCTTATAGCAAAGCATTTGCCAAATAAGACCTTTAAGCAGATTGGCGATAAATGCAGAATACACGGAATGGCGCCTTCTCTCGACCAACCCATTAGTACAAGTGTGAGCGGGCGCAACCCCCACCATCTACATGGGCGTAATAGGCAGGCTACGAGTGCAAACATGCCACATGATGTCCACGAACATCATATTTTATCTCAACCGGGGACCAGTGGTTGCACAGCAAATAGGGGTAGCACCCCAGCTAATTTTACCGGGGAACAGGTGGTACACGATAAGATTAAAACACCACCAATGACCTTCGAACCGCCTCTACTGTTCACTTTG
Organism: Nephotettix cincticeps; assembly: GCA_023375725.1. Lineage (NCBI taxonomy): Eukaryota > Metazoa > Arthropoda > Insecta > Hemiptera > Cicadellidae > Nephotettix > Nephotettix cincticeps. The sequence goes on along the minus strand of CM041789.1, from coordinate 10,954,436 downwards.
AGCAGGCGGTCCTTGACTCCACTCGTAGTTGCGTCCGGTGAACTAACTGATGCCACACCAGCCATTGAATTCCGGGGCCAGTCACCTAAATCCTCAAGAGGGATGATGCTGAGACCTCGAGGAAAATCCCAGAAGGGGCGGTGGAACGCCCCCGAGGGTTATGAGAAGGTGGCTGGTATTTTCGCCCCCACCGGATGAGACCGTCGAGATGGTACCTGCTGCAAGTTCGGGTCATGAGGAGTCGGTTCATGAGGGAACCCAGGGGTGTTTTACAGCCCCTCCATCGGGGCCGGCTTCCGTGGCTCGGGCTGGGGAAGGGATCCCCCACCAGGATATTGCCTGGGGGTGGCTCTCCCACTCCCTCGCCGCCATCAAATAGGGGCGAAAGAATTCCAGGGTCACCAGTGGCACGGCCGAATCACGGACCCCGATGACCCTGATGATTACCCTGAAGAGGATCCTCCTGATCCTACACCGGATCGTTATTCACTGGATAACGATCCACTCGATCGATAGCGGCTTGTTGTCCTTACATAGTCAATCTCATTAGAGGTTGGCGGGTGGGAAGCAGCCACTGGTCTGGCCAACAGAACCGACGACGCAGCCAGGAGTATTATGGTCTCCAAGGGCACGGACCCCACCATAGCTGCACGGATCGATGAGTTGGACTTGCTTAGTGGCGCTCGTCGGCCGAACAAACAGTGCAAGTGAAAGGCGAAATGGCGGTAGGTGAGGGAGTGCGAGGCGTCCAAACCACGCAGCACGGAGGAGGACAATGTTTGCTCGGACGCAAGAATTGTATAAGAAAGCGCCGAGAAAACTGGCCGAAATGTCCATAGAGAATGAAATGGCAAAGCTCACCGAAAATGCAGAAAAACCGTTACCCCCGTGAATTCTTGGCTCTATACAATGATCTACGGGGAGTACCGGGTGAGTGCTCATTGAATTTAATGCCAGGTCCCCGAGAAAGATGTCAATTTCGTGGCGGGAAACACCGCACAGGAGGTTTACTAACGAATTCGTAAGTTAAAATAAAAAATCGCTGCCACTGATGGCGTGGAAAGGCGGGACCTCCAAGCGAAGCAGTGTATTTCCCGATAACTGGCTAAAATATTCAATTTCGTGCTCACTTCAAGTTACTACCCGCAGGCGTGGAAAATCAACCGCACCACCCTCTTCCCCAAACCAAATAAAGACCCTGCAGAAGCAGCAAATTGGAGACCGATTACGATTGCCTCCATCGTCGCCGTTTGCTGGATAAGAAGATACAGGAACTGGTGTCCGTTAACGCGAGGGTTCATGCCAAATAATGGCTGCTACAAAAATACTTTTATAATCGATGAAATCATGCAGATCACCAAGCGAGGGTTTCCCTTAAGCGGCGCCTTATTAGATGTGTCCAAAGCTTTTGACACTGTACCACACTCAGGCATCCTTCAAGCCTTGAGAAATCTGGGGGTACCTACGCATCTCATATACAAGGCATGCACACCGATGTATCCAAAATTCTTAGTTTAGTGGGAAGAGACCGTTTGTGAGGATTCTTAGGGGCGTCAAACAAGGTGATCCCCTGTCTCCTATACTCTTCAACCTTGAATTGGACCCCCTGATAAGAGAACTCGAAAGTTCCAGTGATGGATTTGTCATTGACAATCATCACCGAGTAGGCTGACTTGCTTTCGCTGACGATCTGCTGATCCTTAGCAGCAGTGTTGATGGTGCACAACGTGAGCTCGACAGAGTTTCTCGGTACTTGGAGGAGCTCGGCATGGACCTAGCGGCTAGGAAAAGTCTGGCTTTCTCCGTTCGACCGTCACAGAGAACTTGAGTGGCCGAGAACCCAAGGCTAGTAGTGCGGAATGAAGCCATTCCCGCAGTCGAACCCGGTTACCCTATTAAATACTTGGGCATCATTTATACTATAGCGCTTGGGATAGGCAACACGCTACATGTCGACAGTCTATTGAGCGGTGCTCGCCGAATCCTCATCCTGCGTTTAAAAGCCTTTGCAAAAACCTAGACTATTAAAAACCTTTGTAATACCTAAATTTACCTATGCACTGAGCCTGGGGTACCCCTCTCAAAATCTATTAAAGAGGCTGGACACAGGCATCAGAGAGGTTGTTCGATCCATGTTTCATCTTCATGGTTCCACTACCGAACACCTCATACATACAAAATGCAGAAATGACGGCCTGGGAGTCCCTAGGCTAGCCAACACAGTACCTGCTTCTTATATGAGTAATGGTATTAAGGCTCTACGAGGGGAGATTGGCGAGACCGCGCACAGACTTGCTGACATTAACGACCTACAGGGTCGAATAGCCTGGAAGAGGGGCTCGACCAAGCGAGAAATTAAAGAAATGTACCAGGCTTAATAGCCAAGGCCACGGGGTGAAGTGGTTTGCTGACGGTTCTATTGGGAATCAATGAATCACTCACCCCGGCATGCTCTCTGCTAGTAGGCATATTAATGCTCTAAAATTGAGGACCAATACTCTTGGCACCAGGGTCGCATGCCGTAGAGCCGACCCCACAGTTGATCCGCTGTGCAGGTGCCATGATAAGCCGGAGTCACTAGGCCATGTGCTGGGTGAAAGCGAAGCTGGCAAAAATCCACCGGCACAACGAAATAGTTGAGTTGGTCGAACAGGCATGCCTACAGAGGGGATATATAGTCGCTAAGTAGCAGCCCTACAGGGTTCTGCAGAGTGGTGAAATGGCGCTTCGCAAGCCTGACTTCGTTGTAAAGAACGAGTCAGGGGTCTGGGTGCTGGACGTCTCAGTCCGGTACGAAGACCACGACAGCCTTGCCACTGCAGCCCTCGAAAAGGTGAATAAATATGCTTCTCTGGCGATCTAACTTAGGGACGCCTATAGACTTGAAACTGGGGCGGTGGCACCACTTATAGTTGGTAGCCGCGGGGCGATCCCCAAAGCGACTATCGACGCCCTAAAGATTTTGGGCGTCTACACGAAGCGCATGGCAACAACTATCGCGATGATAGCCCTCAGATCCTCTCTGGGCATCGCTCTAAACCATCTTGACTATGGATAGTGTCGGTGGTGTAGCAACGGTTAGAGCCCGGAAAGATCAATTTGACCATGAAGTCTGCATGGTTAGGCTCGCATCATCCAATGTAATCTATAGATCCAGAGCATGCTAACACCTACTAGCCTTACGCGCGTTAAGGCCAACCCCCCTCCCCCAGGAGGTGAGTATCCTGGAAAGAGTGTGTTCGCATTACTGACTCACAATAATAGCCAAATGCCTCGTCTAGTGACGCGCATGAATGGATTAACGAGAGTTCCTCTGTCCCTATCTACTATCTAGCGAAACCACTGCCAAGGGAACGGGCTTGGAAAAATCAGAGGCGAAAAGAAGACCCTATTAAGCTTGACTCTAGTCTGGCACTGTAAGGACCGGCCTGGCGAGTTGGCGAACGCATGGCCCGGCACCCTGGGAGGAATGCGCTTGCCTGCCTCTTCTAGAAAGGAAAAAAATAAATAAAAAGTAGGGCAATTCAGCGGCGGATCGTCAAAAAGAGGAAGCCGCCGGGATCGTTCTTAGTGTTCTGAAGAGGATTGTTGTTGTTTGAACGTCTAACATGGTCAAGGTGATGAAAAATGTGATTTGTTTTTTATGTAGGATTAAAGTATTATTTTATTTCATTCATAATTTAAATGAGAGTTTGATTTAACAACAGGCTATTTCGGCAACATAACTCTTTTGATCATGACAACTACCAGTACTGGAATTTCAGATTTGATTAAGCAGTATGACGGAAGTGGAGATTTTATTGAGTGGCTAAATAGGTGGGAATTTGTATGTTTTGAGATTTTGCAAATGGCGTCGGATCCCAAGTGAGACAAAAGAGCACGTAGTGAAGATTTTACTTGAATCGTTTTCAGCGCGAGATCCATCCAAAGAACTGCTGATGGATAACAGTACAACGTTTAGATGTGAACAAATTGAACGCATTTGTGAAGAGTTGGGAGTTATCTGGAGTTATCTGTCGTTTCAAGTGTGTGAACCGTCCAAGTTGGGATGGAATTGTTGAAAGAAACCATAGAACTATAAAAAGAATGGCAGCAAAAACCAATGGAAGTTTACAAGAAATGATTTATTGGTACAATTTAACACCCGGAGAATATTTCAAATAAGAGTTGGTACCAAGGTCTTAAGTGTACCGCTACAAGTGGAGATGTACGGGTGAGCCTGTAATACGTGAAGAGCAACCAGATTCTGTGTTTTATCCAGGTGAATCAGTATTTTTTAAACGAAAAATCCATCTCTGCACAACAGCCTGGAAACACGGGGTGGTGACAAGGCAGCTTACCCATCGTGGAAGTTGATGGCATGCCGCACCACATCGGGGACATATGCAGAGTTGGTGTTGGAATAAAGTATTGTTTTATTTGATTCATAATTTAAACGAGTGTCTGATTTAACTACAGCTAAGTAATTAATTAACAGTCCTGCCTATGGAATATGTCAGTGTAAGGCAATAACAAGACGATAAGATCGCGCAACAATCACGTACACATATTTTTCATTCATACATTGCTTAAAATATCTACCTTTGTAGGTCAACATTACATAAAATGTATTAAAAATATTAATTATTAGATGTATCAAATGTAAACAGAAACTGTTTCTACTCCGTTAAAATACTTTTACAAAATCTCCTTAACTTAAATAATAGAATTTGATGTCTAATTACTGATAATTTAACACAATAACTATGTATTTAAAGTGTTTGAGAGCAGAACACAAAAGGCTCGTCTAGTATATTTTTGTATGTCTTAAGTCAAAATTTTAAATTTTGGCGTTCGGAGATAAATTTATTTGTAATTTAATGTTTTGACTTAGCAAGTTTTACAAACAGCCTGGATGAGATGACTTCACTGTAGTTGGCTACAAAACCTAAACTCATCTGACCTATTGCAATATGTAGGAGGTGTGGATTAACTTAAAAACAAATTGCTTCACTTTTCCAGCGGTCGTCATTCTCTATGCTACCATGCGACCTCGTCTCGTTCTCATGAAATATTTAACATGAAAACCAAGTGTATTTTACTTGAATCACGTTAAAATACTATTTTTTACACTTTTCGTTCAAGTAGCCAATTAACCTCTGATCGTAAATTTTACATGAAGCGTTGGTAGGTATCATCTTTCTCCTTTTAATTACTTTTTCTTTATTAGTTTTCATATATTAGGAATTTTGTAATAGTAATATATTTCCAAAGTTCCAATCATTTTGGTTCCAAGTACAATTCGTTGTAGCTTATGTGTTGATAGTGACTCCCTTTTTCTTCAAACTTTTCCTGGATATTAATTATTATTATTATTATTATTTTTATTTAGTGATAGGGTTTTCTGTTTATTATACTTTTTTCCTATAATTAATATTATGCCTATAATTAATATTATGAAATTAGATTATATTATTGAAATCTAAAGGTATATCTCTATGTATCTTTATACAATAGTCCTTTAGTGAATTTATCACTTGGTGCCTTTTATTTTCTTTTAATTTATCATTTGTTTTCGAATTGACTAGTTTTGAATCTGCAAAGCAAGCTTGAGTCCAGGGGACCGATTTTCACAGGATGTTAAACAATTTTTTATTGAGTTATTTACGCTTTTGGTGAAAATAACCTAAATTAATTTGAACTGAACATTTTAACTAATAATTGTAGTAATGCTTTTTAAGGGTTAAATTTAAATCATAAAAATGAACACTTACGAAGGAAGTTACTAATCCAACGTTTACGTTTTTAAATTTTTTAGTTATAAAAACAGTGATGTGTTAATTGTGTTATGTTTTAGATATTATTTCACCTGAGGACGGGATCAGATTCAAGATCCCGAAACATTGTGAAACTTTTTTTACATAAAATCGTGATGGAAAATGTCCGCAATAATAATATAAATATAACAGTGACGTCTAACAACAGTTAAAATAAATTTACGAAGGTTTTCTGAATACAACCAAAATATAAAAATATATTTTCGGTTAAATTTTACAAGGATTTTACTTCAGTATTAATTTGCAATAATGTACGTTATTGTGTACGAGCTTATCTGTGACAATGAAGTCACGAGTCAGAGATGTCAGAAATAATCCACACAATCCAGTGGAATAAGATAAATGAATTGCTCTGCAAGAGGTACTTCGTGTTTCGCCATACAAGTCTAGTAAATCCATGTCAATTTATTATCAAATTATTCATCAGCACCAGCCCTAGTTCGTAGGCAGACAGTTTTTAACGGTGCTGTTTATATCGTACGGTGTCGGTTCACACATATGATATGTCAACGTTGTTTTGGAAGCTGGGATCTGTGATCTCAGTGAGTGTTCATATATGCTTACTCACAGATATAACAGATAATACTGAAATCAACCAATCCCAAAGCACAGAGTCTTAGATTTGTTGAAAAATACACAATTCTGTCACTTCAATTCGATCACTCACTAAGCCCTCTCCGCCATAAAATTAGTGTTACGGTTTCACGGGAATGTTTTTAAAGGATCCACAGCAGTGTCAGAATCAACTGAGATTCAGCGCCTTCAACAATGTAACCTCATACTCGAACGTTCACGAAGATTATAGATTATATTCTGCGTGTAACAAGTCATTTGATTGTTTACGTGTTAAATAACCGATCAGTGCAGTGACAGTGTTGGTGAGTCAGTAACTATTGAAGTGTGTGTGTGTTGATTAGCGCAGGCCTGAAACTTTAGATTAATTAACTGTAATTAATAAACGAAAAATTAGATTAATATAGTATTTAGATATGCTAGATAGGATTTATTAGACGATTAATTGATTATTTTTGTAATTTTATTAGTGGTGTTAATAAATACCGGTAGTAAGTAGTTATTATAAAATTAGTAATTACTGTATTGTGAAAATGCCATTGATTTAGGTTTTTAGATTCAGTAGGCCCGTAACAATAGGCGAATAAACTGTAAAAATTAATCAGAGAAATAATAACTTTAAAATAGACGCAGCATTAAAAATGGTTTCGACTTAGTTGCGTTATAAAATCAAAGATAACCCAATATTATTAATGAAATTGTTTAAGACATCTGTTCAGAAAACATTAGGAATTTTGTACCAGAAACTTATGTATTGTGTTAACGATGGTATTGGGGGGAATGTGCTGGCCTGGTTGATTTCTTTTCCTAAGTCTAGAAAATAAGCTGTAAAAATAAATGGTATTAATAGTAATATATTACATCTAAGATTTGGAACAACTCAAGGTGGGGTGATGGGCCCAATAATCTTTTTGTTATTTCTGAATGATCTGTTAAATAAGGATTTGTACTCAGATATTGTTGCATATGCAGATGATACAGCTTTAGTGTGTTCATCACAAAGTAAAGAATTATTATTGTTATGTGTTAATGTAGATTCAGAAAACATTTCTAAGTGCTTTGTAGAAAATAAGTTAATTATAAATGTAAAGAAATCTAAATGTATTTTGTTTTTTTATAATGACCAGACCAAAGAATGTCTCCAAACCATGTATAAATTTACTTGTCACAACCACCAATGTCTGTATGGATGTGCATGCCAGCCTATAGTGATTGTGGAAGCTGTAAAGTATTTAAGAACTTATTTGAATCAACATCTTACGTGGGATTATCATGTTAACTATCTCTGTAAAAAATAGAGTAAAATAAACTATTCTTTATATCATATAAGAAACTACATAAAAAAGAGATCATTTAAAGAAGTTATATATATATATATATATATATATATATATATATATTCTTGAAGATGGGATGATTCCCGAAACATGTCGAAGAAATAAATAAAATGTTTTCTAAGGGTACTAGGTTGACTTATATCTCAAACCAGGATATATATATATGTATATATATATATATATATTTTATTTTTTCTGTGTTATGTTAAGTTAATTTTATATTTTTATACTTTTTTATTGTCACCTGAAGACGCGGAAAGCGAAATATAGTGATGAATACATAATTATTTCTAATTTTTTGAAATATATATATATATATATATATATATATATATCCTGGTACGTTAAGAGTACGTTAAGTTATATGAGAGTACGTTAAGATTTAATGCATTTTGGGGGAACACACCAAACCATTTTAAAAACATTGACATGTGTCAGAGGAATGCTATCCGTACAATAAGTAGTATTAGAAATATGGATCCAGTTACTCATGTATTTAATGAAAAATGTATATTGAATGTAGATCAGTTGTATTTGTACAGCTGCATTTTGTATGTGCATAAATATTTTAATAATATCCAACAAAAACAACCTCTTAGAATAAAGCGGTCATTAATTTTTGTATGCTGGGGTAAAGCTGGTTACTTACTTTCTTAAAGGTAACGGGAATTGCTTTGAGGGAAAACCTAAAGTAAAGATGAAAGCACTAGAGTTTGTGGGACAGCATAGCAGCATTCGAGTTTCGCGAGGACGCAGGACTTGTATAAGAAAAACCCCTCCGAGGCTGAGATGACCCTCAAAAATCAATTGGGGGATCTCCTTACGGATGAACCGAGAGTGATTCCCCAAAAGAAGAAATAGTCCTGATGTATAATCGTTTTTGGGCACGGCGGTGGAGCTCCCCCAATCTACCAGCCGGGGTCCCCCAGTTTGAAATGAATGTGGGAATCTTCACCGAGGAGGAGCTCAGAAGACGTATCGGAAGATTGAAGGCAGGTGGTACACCAGGATTGGATGGTGTCACTAAGAAGGCGTTGTCTGCCCATCGAAACATCACAAGGACGCTGGCGGTGTTATTCAAGCTCTGTCTTTTCCGAGGAGTCTCTCCTGAAGCGTGACTCCGGAATCGGACAACCTTGATTCCTAAACCCGGGAAAGATTTGTCAGGACCGGAGAACTGGAGGGCAATCACAATTGCCCCGCTGCTAGCAAGAGTATACAGCAGTGGGCTAGAGACAAGACTGTCGAGTCGCGTCACCATCTCGAATCGGCAGCGAGGGTTTTAGACCAGGTAATGGATGCCTTGTGAACTGCTCAATCTTGGACGAGGCTATCCGCCTGGGCAAGACGATGGAGCTGGTCGGAGTACAGCTGGATGTATCCAAGGCCTTCGACACAGTGGCCCACTCTGCAATCGCCACTGTACTCGAGGCTCAAGGAGTTCCCCCGTGTTTGCAACAGGCTATTAAGTTGATGTACTCCGGCAGCACTACTATCTTAGGACACGTTGGGGAGATAATAGAACTCCACTTTTGTAGGTTTGTTAAATTACTTTTGTATCAAGATAAATCTATTTTCAGACTGCATGCAGAACAAAAAGGTTGGGACTAAAACCACTCGAATTAATTCAAGATGTACCCACTAGATGGAATAGTCAATATTTCATGCTGGAAAGGCTAATTAAGTGTCGAAATGCAGTAAACTTGCAGTTGGAACATCTGACACCCAAACAGACACCCTCAAAGGTAATGAGTGATCTTTGGCGGAAAATGTTACGTTTTTGAACCGTTGGTAGAAGCTACAGTGTTTTCTAGTGGAGAAACATATTCAACTATTTCTGCTGTCAATGATTTCTGTCTATTCCTTCCAATGATTTTAGGCATAGAAAAATATATTGCGAAATTGAAGAGAAAAGTGGCCTAATACCGTTTGGAAAAAACTATAAGGAGAAATTTAAGAGCCAGATTTACAACTCTAACCACTAAAGCGATCTATCTATTTGGTTGCAACATTAGTCGACCCCAATTATAAATCAGAGGGGTTGAATTTAGATTTTCACGTACTTGCACAGATACACCTCAAAAGAGAGATGAAAAATTTAAGAAGTCAACCCAAACAAACACAGAAAATGTAAAACATGCAGAAGTAGATCCTTCTACTTTTCAAAGTATTTTTAAATTCCTTTGGATGAAACCCACTCCCCATCAGACAATGAAGATGACATTGAATCGAAAATAAATTTATATTTAAAAAAAAAATCAAGCACAATGAAAATTCATTAATTTGGTGGAGGTCAAACCAAAACGCTTATCCCAATATAGCAAAAGTAGCAAGAAAATATCAGGATTATATATTAAAATATATAATCCTACTACGTCTAACCACCTCGAACGACTTTTCTCTTCTGCGGGTAATGTCATTGGCTCAAGAAGGAAGGAATTTCTGCCAGAGCATGCTGAACAATTGGTTGTGCTCCATTATAACTTAAATCACTTATAAATGTGCTCCAAAAAGTGTTTTAACAACCTGATTTGGTTAGACTTTGTTTATATTTGGGATGCTTAATTTGTTCATTTGCCAAACTCACTGTCGTTTTATTGTTTTTTGTACGTTAATCTTAATTAAACTTGTGATCTGTTGTATTTAAGGCCTAGTATGTTATATTATTTCTTGTTGTTTGTGTGGACTTTTATTTAAATAATTTTCTAAACATTCGTAATAACGGAACTGTATTCATAGTTAGTTTAGCCTACCATCATTGAGACTGGCATTTGTTTTTGTATATTCTTGACATAAAACTTGGTATTTTCACTGTGATTTTTTAGTTGGCTCTTAAATATTTCTAATGACATATTGTTTTATTTAAATATACATACATTCATTTATTATTGTTATTTTTTTTAGTTATTTTATTTTACTATCTATTCTTCTTACTACAGTATTATTCTATCACAAAAAAACTAAGGGAATCTTTATTTCTGGATTTCTCGATGTAACAAATATACTTATACCTTACTGTTACTGTTTTTTTTAGGTTTTATATTATTGTTTCTTGTGTTGTATTTAAATAATTCTTAAAAAATTTTATACCATTCCATTTGTAGTTAATTTAACTTAAGCTTGGCACCAATTAGACTGAGGGAACCTTTATTTCTGTGTGTTCTAGGCACTAAACTTATTGTTTTTTCGCTGATCTTAGCTCTTAAATATTTCTAATGGCATATTGTTTTATTTTAATAGTTGTATATATTTTACTTTTGTTAAAATATTTAGTTAGTCCAACCTACCAATCACCACCAATAAGACTGATAAAACCTTATTTTCCTTATTTTTTAACCTTATTATTATTTTGATGAAAAAAAATTGTTTAACTGTTTTTAGGTGTAATCTTATCGTTCCTTGTGTTTTATTTAAATACGGTACTTTTTTAAGCATTTTTTACCATTCCATGTATAGTTAATGTAATGTAACTGAATTTTTACCAGAACAAATTCAGTTAAAAACTATTTTAAATTACCTTTTTAGATATTTTTTATTTGCGGTACGCACGGCCGCGTAAAATTGTACTCGTAAAATTTATTACTCTAAATAATGTCACGTTTTGAATTTGAAGTTTTGAATTTCCTGTTCAACTTTATGCAGTCAAGGTAGTCATAAACCAAGTTAATTGTGTGACGTAAAACCACGTTTCATGCGTTGGTGAGTTTGTCTCTCGCGCTAACTTGAAATTAATGATCAACAAACAGTCCCGAGGCAGTGACGCCACTCTATCGTAAAATGAACATCTGTCTGCACTCACTGTCCACAATGGATCCTGGTGAATAAAAATAACCCTGTCGCAGCAAACCAGCAAACTAGGCGAATCTTCTCATGTATATAATAATACGAAAAAGAGTTGTTTATAAATACTGATTGTTTCTGAACTAACTGGACCACTTTTGTAGGTTTGTTAAATTACTTTTGTAACAAAATAAATCAATTTTCAGTTTTTCAATAGTTTTCTTTTTCAAATTTCGTAATAGATCGTAATCTCTTTCACATAGAAACTTGAAAATCGGTTGTGACGAAAATTAATAGACTTTGTTTCATTACACTAATGGTAGGGACTTGGTGGATGGTATATTAAGCCAACATCGTAATTAACTTACTGTTTCATAGTTTATTTGTCCATAGTTAATTTTCATCATATCCGTAAAACCTAAAAAATATTACAAGTTTAATGCTATTTCATTAGGCCATTTATTGATTTTGAAATAAGACTTTGTAGTTTTTATAAATGGAATGCTTAGAAATTACTATGGGTACATACAAGCAAATCCTAGACAAGACATGATACATTACAATTCTCTTCTTTTATTTGGCAGCATGAGAGCAGCATGGAGAAATGAAAGAAAGTCTGAGAAAACATCGCCGTTTATTAACTAACCCAGAACCTTCCACCACTCCTGCTTGGCTGTTTAGCTGTCTCTACACCGGATTTGTTTCAACGTGTATCTGAATGTGACTAGATTTGAACCAAAACTTAAAATGGCTTCATGCATTGCACTTAAACAAAAGATTGTTTTTAATTTTTTTCTGATAATTGATAACTTTATTAATATTTTAATCTATTTTACATATGTATACCCACCAGACTAGCCAGAGGGAATATACCGGCACCTTCCTGACACATCTAGGTAGACCACCTCGGCACTGGCTCTTTGCTGAAGGCAAAGCCACCTTTTCATCATTCTCTTCAATTCATCATCCCAGTCTTCAGTGGAGCCTTAGCCACCCTTTCCCCTAAGTGGTTTAACATCCCCTTAACACCTTTAACACCCCCCTAAAGAAGTTTTCCATGAGCCCTGACAGAACCTGCCCTACCCGCCCAAGACCAGGTCCACCGCCTTGCCACCTTCAGGACCCATCGTCACCGGCCCTCCGCCCTCAGCCTCACCTGGTGAACATGTTGCAGGGGACGACTAGGTACCCGAGCGGCTCTCTACCTGGCAACGCCACCTCCAACCCGACATCTCTTGGCAAGGCTTCCTGGTGGCATATGAGGATTTAACAGCTTTACTGGTATCTGGGCAGCGACCCAAAGGCGGGCGACCCGAACGGTATGAGACGTAACGGCCCGAACCGCCGCACTCGAAGGAGCCCCAACAACAAGGGGGACAAAGGGGAGGCCGCAAGGATGCAGCGGCTTTACAGGATCCCCCTGCTGGAAACCACTATAGAAGATCATTTCAAAACTTCTTACGCCCTGCGGGAGGGCTGCCTGGGATCACCACCGACCGGACGCCAGCTCCGAGCCGCCTCCCCTACTTGACGAAATCCTACTAGAGGATGTAGCACGCCAGTTGAAGCGGACTTCCAACACCGCACCCAGCCCTAATGACATAAGTACGCTGTGTGGCGGCGTAAAGACTCTTCCGGCCACGACCTGGCAGCCATCTATAACATCTACCTTACTGCCAGAAGATTTCCCCCGACCTGAAGGAACTTTACGACCGTCCTCATCCACAAGTGGATGTCGTCAACAGCTGGCGGCCGATTGTCCACTCTGACACTGCCGGGAAACTCCTCTGTGGGATCTTGGCGGACAGACTGACACGCTGGGCCTCCACACATAACATCATCTCTGAGGCCCAGAAGGGGTTCACGCCGGCGTAAGGGGTGCCTGGAGCACAACTTCATTCTTCAGGAGCTACTGGACCAGGTCCAAAGGCGAGGAAGCCAACTTTGCATCGCCTGGCTGGACCTGTCCAACGCCTTTGGGAGCGTGCCGCACCGAGCACTTACCTCCGCCATTAAGACGCCATAAAGACCCTGCTCGAGGCTGTAGTACCAACAGCACAAACAGGGTAAGACTCCGCTTCAAGCCATCGAAATGTGCAACGCTTCACATCAACAAGAGATCCACTAGACCCACCCAGTTCGCAATCTATGGTTATCCCAGGAAGGTACTGCAAGACGGGGACGCCTACCAACATCTCGGCGTCACCACGGGGTTCATAGCCAACCAAACCTCGGTGGCCACAAGAGCCCACCTCGAGCAGGAGGTGACGTCCGTCTTCGACAGCCTGCTCGGCCCGTGGCAGAAGCTGCATGCTCGCAGACCTTCGTGATCAATGAAATTTTGATAAAAAAAAGGAATTCCAATATGACAAGTTGTAGAATAGCAATAAAACATTAGATAGATTGTAGAAATGGAGATAGTTAGAAGTTACAGATACCATGAGAAGATTTTAGTGAGAAGTCAGAGGTATTTTCGGTACCGGTACTAACACTGTAAAAATTGTAATTTGATTGTATTTACTTCCCTGAGCGAAATAGGTTAGGTCATGGATATGTCTAAAGGAAATGTTTTCTGTTCATCCAAACACAGCTTTTCTTATAACCATCAGCATTTCCGTTAAAAGCTGCCGCAGCACTTTTTGCGTCCCACAAATCTGCTAAACCCCCTCCAAGGGTTTAGACATATCCACGTCAAAATGTAATTAGTCGTAATATTTTTGGAAATGAATTTCCGACAACGGTTTATTTTTATAACATAATTCAAAATCAAAATACTTAACTATATTAATAACGTTTATTTGGTGGGTTCATACATAAAGATAGCTGAAATTATTCCTGACAAGATTCAATGTTGGAAACATTGTACAAAATCTTAATCAGGGCAATTATTCACAGATAGTGACAACAGCTGAACAAGGAAACAATAACGAAGTCGTAATTTAAGCTGAAGACAAAGCCAAAATTCAAGAACCAGATTAGACGTCCCATTCTCATTCACTTTGCATATACTTATCTTATTTTGCATTTTTATCTTCAGAGCTGCTTTTATCACATCTAGGAAAAAGAATTCTTTTAAAATGCATACAGTTATGTCATAATAAACAGTATAATTTCCTCAGGTTTTTATTCAAAATTGTCTTCAAAGAAATATGTTGTGTCGAGTAAGCTTAAATTCATTAAGGATATTAACACTGTTGATGATGAAATAATTCTCTGTCCTTAAGCATATTTCCATCCGTTACGATATTAATGTCATTTTATAATGAACACATGTATAACAACAGTTAAAAGATTTGATTATTTTGAGCAAATATCCCAAGATGGTATTTTAATAGGGGTGGCTGTAAACCTCAACATTTAAAGTTATAATGTAAAATGTGGCACAGTTCTCAAATATTCCAGGTTAAAATTGGCCAGAGAGAGTCAATGTCTATTGCTCCTCCATTAATAAATTCTCTATTGCGATTCAGAATTGAATTGAATCGCAATGTTGCATTAAATTCGATTATAGAACATCTGTGTAGTGTCATGTGTTACATGTTCAAAGCATTACACTTTTGTGCTGATGATTTTTTTTCATTTTTTATTTTTATTCCTTGATAATGGGATGGTAAACTATAAAATAAATTGGATAAAATCCTGTATATCGGCAATTTTCAAAATCTATGACTAAAATGTATGCAGCATTATTTTATATTTTAAATTATTTAAAAAAATAATGCTTTAAAATTATTTAAAAAATGAAAACACATTATAATTATTTCGTATTTGGAGCTTGTATAACAAACTTCGAGTATTTTTTTGAATCAATTCATTTGACGTTGAAATAGAAACAAATTTTTACAAGTTAAAATAATATATTAAACCGACATCAAGTCACGAGAACCTCATAAGCTGAGATTGTTTGAACGGCCTCTACGTTTCCTATTATTATCGTACTTTCGTCGATAAATCGGCCAAATTGGCTGAGTTGAAGACAGAAGTTATATACGACTCAGTGTCGACTCCTGAAACACCTCCCAAACGGGTGTTGTAAAACGAAATCGTGTCTCCGACATCATTGGGTGCTTTACAATTTCTGCCGTGGTATGCTCGTTCCAGTGTAATTTGATCAACACGTCACATACTTTTTTACAACTAAAAAATTCCCAACGAGCCTTGTTCTAAGAGAAGTAAAACGAACCTTCAAATGAATCCGGGTTCTGGACAGACTGGGTCGGTGGCGTATCCAGTATTCCAGATACCTGGAGGTCACGAATTGTGGATAGTAATAAGCAACGGTTGTTGGATGTGGTATTCTCTGGTGTGAATTAACGTTCGCACTATTGAATGCTCTACATTCATCTGCAAATACCGTCATCATGATTATACCAGTTCGTAACTCCAGTGGTTCGGACTCCACGCTAAACTGTAGGTCACTGAAATATCATCGGCTGTTAGGCTATTATTTAACAGTCCTGTCTAAGGAACATGTCAGCCTGTCAGTAACAAGACTACAATGTCACGATTGGGTAGCCATAGGGGCGTAGCTAGGATTTAATAAATATAAAAACAATAATGACATTTAAATTCTCTTTTAACAATACGAATTAAATATAGAAAATATTAGTTCAATATAGTACAGTTTAATTGAATTAAATAAAAAGATAATTAAATAAATTTAAATAAGTAAATATAGAAAATATTAGTTCAATATAGTATACAGTTCAATTGAATTAAATAAAATGGCTCACAAGCTCCTAACAATAAACAATATCAATATGTGAAAGTTATTAATTTATATTTATGATAACACGAATTCCCACATAAATTTATTAATAATTATTTAAGGATAACTATCAAACAATCAAGTACCGCAATCAATAAATAGTTTAAATAGTTTTCAAAACTATACTCTAAAACTCTGAATTTAAAAGACTATACAAATTAATGAGATCGCCTAACCACGGAATTCGGCAGCCGAGATGTTCTCCCGTGAGTCGCCTGGGGCTCAGTCTCCCCCACTCGTCCAACCAGGCCTCAGTGCTCACGCAGGTAAAATCGCTGAGATCATCCAATTTCAATAGTCAGAACGAGTAACTAGGTTCCGTTTCATCATAAAATGACTCTACGTACCAATCCCCCAACACTGGAATGTGGATTGTGAAATCCAAGTACCAGGTTTTATATATGTAGGTGAAACCCAAATTTTAGAAAATAATTTTGAAAAAGGTGACTGTCGTCACAACAAGATCGCGCCACAATCATCCTACATTCATTTCTCATTCATACTTGGCTTAAAATACCTACCTGGGTAGGTCACCATTCCAGATAAAGTTAAAGTACAAAAGATAACATCCTTAGTACTGACTAAATTGTTACTGAACAAAATTACAAGTTCACGCTACAATCATCTTACACTCATTTCTCATATTATATATCTTGCTTAAAATACCTACCCGGGTAGGTTGCCATTTCAGTTTAAAGTATAAAGTATAAGAGTAAGCTGTCTTCCTCGGGTGAACTCGAACCTAGAACTGAAAAAAAACTATTTATAACAGTCAAAAACTTACAGGTCAAATTAAAAAAGTGTATTCACTTATATATTTAAAAAATTAACGGTAGAAAATCCAGCTATTGCCCAATGTTAATTGGATTGTTACTATGGACATTTTCTACCATGATTAGTAAAACAATGACTCGGGATTCAAAATATGATATCTTCCTCAGGTGAGGTCAAACTTTGGTTTTAACAAGATTCGTAATCCGGACTAAACTGGTAATAAACCGGAAAACATGTTTAAAACAGTCAAAAACCCTACAGCACAAATGACAAAAATATTGTATTTATTTCCCTGTGGGAAATTGGTCATCACGGATATGTCTAAAGGGAATCTATTCAGTTCCTCCAATCAGCTGTCCTAATAACCATATGACGTCACCGTTTAAAATTTGGTCTGACATGTTGCCATAACCCCCCTCTGTGCTGAGATATTAAGATATATCTACTGTATATAAAAAACCAAACATGTTGCTTTGTATCTATTGTAAGTTTAATCTATGGAATTAAATGAAACCTTCCCTTTACTCTCCAAAAATAACAAGCAATTCAAATAATAATGTTTTACTCATTCCAATAGAATTAAGATCGAAATTGAATCAAACACAAAGGACAATGTGCACTTACGTACGAAGATTTTATTGATTTCCACGTCCGGTCCTGGCGATAAGTTGTGTTTTATGACAGCATAAATCAGTGTAAGCGCCCTATTACGTGATTTACCAGGTTCCTGTCATCACTTTGTATCGTATTAGAATACCTTTTCCTCCATTTACTTTTTGAGTTTCTTTGCTGCATTAACAGGTCTTGGCCTGATTATAAATGTTACCGTTCTCAGTTGTAACGAGCCTATTTTGTGGGGGATAAAATATGCCTAACCTAATGGGTACCTAGTGATTTCAGTTGAGTTGTGCGACCTTCGGGTGATCCTAGGCCTGGCTAGCCTAGATCAGGTAAACAAACGCACAACTAAGGAAGATGGTTCAAACTGTAGGATATTTATTTTAACTGGGTTCCCATTGCTGTGACGACGATTTAACAGCAAGATATATTAAACCAACAAGGTTTATTTAACACACCGATACTTCGCAACACCGACACCTCAAACGCATGATAAAGAAAAATGACAGCAGACGACGAGTGACAGGTGTCCTTCTCCAGCAGACATTTCCCTGGAGAAGAAGAAGAACATTTCCAGATGGCTACTTTTTTTGGTAACCTTTCGGTAGCCGTGCGACCGGAAATGTGGGCCCAGAATTTTGTTCTATCAGGAACGGTGGCCAAGGTGTGTGATAAGCCTACGATCGGCACTTATTAGTGATCCCTCGAGGAGTGCATGTGTGCTGTGCTGTGTAATTTTGTTCGATTGCGTTTCACCTGGATCCATCGACGACTTGATAGTCAGGTAGCGTAGCATGATTTACGATTCGATAATTACGTTTAGTTAAGCTGAGGGCAAACAAAAAAACAATTCTTATAGAGATAAAAGTATCTATGGATCAATCTTTTGACAGCATTTCACATGAATTGCTTCTTCAAAAATTGTTTAATAATTTAAGGTATTTAAGTTAAGTTTACAACAGTTTACCTCATATGTTTGCGAAAGGAAGCAGTATGTTGAGGTCTCTCACAATAATAACAATAACACGGCACAAAAACAAAAAGTTAAATAAAACTCAAGCAATTAAACATGATGTTCACAAGGTTCAACTTGATCTTTATTGAGTAATTGTTCTTTATTGAAAATAAACATTAATTTTGAATATAGATAAAACCAATTTAATGCCCTTTAGCACAAAGCACAACAGAAATCAATACAGTCCTCTTACAGTTCCTGATGTGAAAGCATTGAATGAAGTCAACTGTACAACGTTTCTTGGTTTGACAATAGGTAAGCGTCTTGATTAGGGTCTAAATGTTGATAATGTCATTAAAAAGATTAATTCTAGTATTTATGCTCTAAAGAAAATGCCTTTTATTGTAGTTTGCCTGTTTTGAAAATTATATTTTCTGCTCACATACAATCTCACATATGAAATTGGAATACGTGAATATGGGGGACCTAAAAAAAATAAACACTTTAAAACAAAAAAACTATAAGAATAATGGTGAACCTTAGACAATATATTTCCGTAATAACATTTTTGTAGATTTAGACATTATATAGTTTATTGCCTCGAGTGTGTCATGTGTTGTGTGAGGATTCAATACAATTCAAGACTAAAACAACATTAAAAATTATTTCCAAAACATAATTTAGATTTTTCACTAAATCCACTTTGCATTCCCGTATAAAGTTTTTAAAACACATTCCAAGGTATATGAGAGAGATGTAAGAAATTTATAAAATTAAGAAGTCGTTCCTTGTTAAGAGGATAATATATTCACTGCAAGAGTTTTGTACATAGGTTTTGTATTTTTTTCAACAATGTTTTTATAGTTTAATGTGAGGCTATTTAATGCACTCTTAAGCAAAGATAAGTAAAGATACTATGATTTAATTATTTAATCTGTTTACTGCTGGAATATAACTTCGGAAATTAACTTCAATTTCCAATACCTGTGTTCATTCAAACAGCTGTGTAATGTTCTGTATAAATGGCGGAGAACTTCATTACATGTAACCCACATAGCGATTACATAAGCTGCTGAATTGTACTTTGTAAATTATGTACGTTTTGAACGTTTGACAAAATAAATTTATGGTTATTCTAGAATTTAAATAAATTTTCTAGTAGAACTTTGGTAATCTTTAGTTCTTCATGCTTAATTCTTTAATTCACCCTGTATTCTAATTCCTATAATTTAATAAGGCTATACATTGTTGCGCTTTTTATGGAAAATATATTGGATTAAATTGAAGTTCTCATAAATATTTTATGGATCCTTTCAATAACAATGACACAACAATAAATACTTGGTCTTTTCAAATCAATATTATTTCTTTATTCAAGATTTATTGTTGGTGCTAATAAGTTTCACATTCGCTTAATCTTTTAGAGATTTACGTCATAGCAAAGAGAAGACGTTAAGGGGAGTCAGTACCTCCTAAGTTAGTAATGTTCACGTAACATACCTTTCCTCCAATGCGTATGTGAAATTGAATCTATTTTGGGTTTTTATGATACCCTTGATACAACTCTGACACAGAAATTGAAAAATATGACAAGTTTTAAGTATTAAAAAAATACTATAATATTAATAAACAAATATTTATAAAATCTGTTAATTCAACTAGATCAAAACCGTGTTAAAGTATACTTTTGTGCTCAATGATTAATCGATGAACATTTCAAAGCTCTTTCTTGAATAGTTTCTGACAAAAGGAACGTTTTATGTAAGAAGATATAACTTTCGGAAACATTAGTTTAAACTTAAAAAAGACAGAAAGAAAAGAGAAAGAAAAAAGATATTCCTGTTATATTACTTACGAAATATCTTTTCTCTCATGACATTCATTACAAAAAATGGTTTAAATATGTAAAATTAAATTATATTTTTTATTTTTGAGTTACCCTTAAGGAGCCTGGTGTCTGATCGCTTCCTCAGTTGAGTAGAAACCGAAAAAGTTGTATAAAATTATCGAACAAAGCTGGTATTAAGCTAATTTAACATAGACATTTTCTAGTTTTACAGACTTTGTCCGACATTCTCTGAGATTCTAGGTTCCTGCTCTCAAGCGTAAACAAAAGAATGGGATCCATGAGAATTCCGCTGGGTAATATTCCTGATTGTACATTCCCGATCACACGAGCATGATTTGTTACTATTGTTCACAATATTGACTGGTAATGTGGTGCAGCCAATACACAATATCTACATGATATTGTGTTGTCGTACATCATACTGTATAATTAAGTTGATGTCATTAATCAATTTTTACCCTTCGTGAAGGTGATATGAAAACACGTACGCATTATGTTTATATAACCCGACTTTATTCCGCTATATAAAATTGTACATTTCAGCGTAATATTTTCATCCGTTTTACTATTTAAAACAAAAAACCAATTATAACCTTAATATTCCTTATTTATTTAAATAAGATTTAGCTGAGTTTTGTATTAATATTGTAATTTAGTAAACGTTTAGTTTAATACCAAGTTTCTCAGGCAGTAAAAGTGTCTTCATTGTACTCATATTATGTACATAATATAAGATTGTACATGTATTTTATTTATGTATTTTTTTATAGTCACAATAGGTACAATATAAATTTAGTTTTTGTAGAAATTGTAGCTCTTTTTTCATAGTTTGAAAGAGAGAGAGACCGTTAAAATTTTAAAATTGTTTTATGCGGCTGTGGACTCGTTTCCTATGTCGTAAATTGAGAAATTACCTTAATTAACAGATTAAACAGTTTAACAAAATTCCACTCTCAGTTATAAACCTGTTCAAATTTATATTTGAGACCATAGTAATTTTCTTCCAAGGTATTTCCATTCCATATTCCATTTTATTGCAAGATTTACGTGGTTTGAATGTAATATTGTTCACACCTGAGCCATTTCAGTTGTTATACTAAAGTTTCATTATACAGGGTATTTCAGAATTCCCTACCAATACTCTAGGGCATTGTTCCTGGGTAAGAAACATATCTAAATATATTTAAATTGTCCGGAAGTCCTTAGTTACTCACACAACCCCTATTTTGTTTTAGCGAATTTCCCATAGGGAAGAAGCTATTACCGTAGATCTCATGGCAAGAGTTAAGCCCGAGACCATGTTATTTTTTCTTCTTTAGGTGCCCAGAGACCAAAAACAATAGTCGTTAAAATTTTTAGTTCGTTAAATGTGTGTGTGTCTGTGAACACGATAACTCTCGTAAAAAAGGTCCGATCGAGACCAAATTTGATAGAGACGTGTATTCTTACAAATGCTCGGACGAGTTCGTAAACCAGACATATCGGTCAATGGGAACGGGTAGTTAGGGGGGGTTTTGTACCCCAAAATGGGGTTTTTTGCGTTTTTCACATGTAATTTTAATTTTTTATGTTTCACCATTGGAATCAGCTTAAAAAACTGCACAATTAAGCTCCATAAAGTTTTTCTCCATCTCCAACGGTTACCGAGATATAAAAAAATCTAAACACAGTACGTTGTATTTTTGAGGCTCCAATGTTAATCTTATGGAGGATTAAAAAAAATTAATTTTTTACTTATTATCTAATATTTTTGGATGAAACTTGATATTTAGCTTCATGTGGTTGATATCCATACATTTGCGCTAAAAAATTATAGTTTATGTGTTTATCAAGGCAGCAAACCTGCATACTCTTTTCCCATGTTAATCATATGGAGATTAGGCAAACTCCTATATTTATGGACAGATGTTAATGAAAGTTGGTATAAATGTTAAAAATAAAATTTTTGATGGTATAAATGGCTACTTTCAGTGTTCCTCACAGCAGCAAACCTACTCACTCTTTCCCATTTTAATCTTATGGAGAATAGGCAAAAATTCTCATGTTTATGGACAGATTTTGACCAAACTTGTCATATATTATTATTATTATATTATTGATTTGGAAATTCGCTGAGTACGCAGGTCTGCTGCGACGGGGGTATTTTCACTTATAATTTTTTTCTGAATAATGGTTAAACGTACGGAATTAAAACTTTGCACAAACATTTATGGCAAATAGAGAAAGCTACACAAAAATTAAATACAAGCTACAAATTCATAAAACAAAATGGCGGCCATTTAAAATTTTGTTTCTTAAATAACTCGTGAACCTTTGATTTAACAGAAAATTTACAAGAATAACCTTCTTTAGGCAATGTAATTACAAATCGATTGACACCAAATTGTTATAAATTAGACAAATATTAACTGAGATATGGCAGCTTTAGTGATAGGCGACCGCTAGAGCTTAGTTGCTCCGACTTTATAAAAACATCCCATTTTATTGTTGCCTGAAAATGTTATTATTTAATTTATTGTAGTCAATTCCTCTACAGTTATTCTAAACTTATGCCAATACTAAGAGGGTTATGTGGCATTTTATTATTGTTTGAAGCGATCCAAAATAACCTACAAATAACATACGAAGCAGGCGGAGACTGTTGCATTGTTGTGGCAGACTTTAGTCGCATGCCTTGTCATGCACTGCAACTAAGCTCTAGCGGTCACCTATCACTAAAGCTGCCATATCTCAGTTAATATTTGTCTAATTTAAAACAATTTGGTGTCAATCGATTTGTAATTATATTACCTAAATAAAGTTAACTTAAACTTAACTTAAACACTTGTTAACTTAAGTTAAACCTGTAAATCTTCTGTTAAATCAACGGTTCATGAGTTATTTGTGTCCCGCGCACAGGTCACTAATGACCTATGCGGGACTATTTTGTTGTATTTATTTACATTGCTTCTTGTAAAACTGTATTTGAGAAGCAAAATGTTATAGGTCCGCCATTTTGTTTTATGAATTTGAGAAATTGTCATAATTTTTTTGTAGCTTTGTCTATTTGCCATAAATGTTTGTGCAAAGTTTCAGTTCCGTACGTTTAACCATTATTCAGAAATAAAATTATAAGTGAAAAAAACAAAATGGAGGCTGTGTGAGTAACTAAGGACTTTGGGACAATTTAAATATGATATTTAGATATGCTTCTTACCCAGGAACAATGCCCTAGAGTATTGGTTGGGAATTCTGGTTGGGGAACCCTGTATGTTTCTATTTATGAACTTTGTACGTGATAAACACACACAATATACTAGCGATCCAGCCTAAAGTTATGCAATAGCTGACACTTTTCTTTTATACCTGACAATAACTTCTTATGGGGGACTTTTATCGTTTTTAAGTCCTGTTTACAGTACAATGATAACACAATTAAAGCGTTATAACGCAGGATTTTTCGAAAATCTTATACAAAATCATTGTAGCTGATTTATTTTGAATAGCCTTATGCAGAGCAGTGACGAAAATATATACTAGTGGTGGCTAACTGAGGTTGAACCAAGTTTTAGCTCCAAGCAATTCTAATTTTCCACGTCGAATGTATCGAGTATTTTCTGTCGTCGAACAGGTGGAGTGTGAACAGTCTGTTATTAGTCCGGGTGACGCATGAGTTGCATACAAAGCTCTGGCTCCCTCTAGTGATGGACCCATTAGTAATTATCATCCAGCACAATACACTCTGTCATTCCCAATAATCAGTAATAAGTACACACAGACTACTCTTAGTTGGATTTTTTCGAATTGGCAACTGGATAAATAGAATGACTATTTCAATATAAAGGGTGTTCATTAAAGTCGGGGACAAACTTCAAGGGGTGATAGTACTCATCAAAATAAACAAACATTTCCTATAAAAATATATCGAAAGATCTTTTGTCTAGCCGCTAGCCGCCATTTTGTATTTGCAAAAAACGTTATATATCAAGAACTATTTAAGATAAAGAAACCAAACTTTGCACAAATATTTATCTGCCAAAGAGCAAAATATTCTTAAAGTATCATTTTGTTTGCTAATACATTTTCAAAATGGCGGCGGTTAAACCCCATTAACTTTATAAAAATTTGACAAGAAAATTTTAAAACCGAACGGCTTTTTAGTGAACGAAATCCGTCCACGGATAAGCGAGAAAATCCACTTTTAAAGTAGCTTACAGAGCCCACGCGCCACCGCGGTGCGGGCGTGTCGAAAAAGCGGCTGGCACAACAATTAATTCTTCGCCACAGCCGGGCCGTGGTGGCGTGTGGGCCCTGTAACCTAACATTAAAAGTGCGTTTTCTCGCTTATCCGTAGACGGATTTCGTTCACCAAAGTACCGTTCGGTTTACAATTTTGCAATCTTTTTTATATTTTGTAAAAATTGTATAAAGTTAAAGGGTTTTTTGTTATTTAAATTAAAAGATTTTCAACCGCCGCCATTTTGAAAATATAAAAGCAAACTACATGATACTTTGAGAATATTTTTCTCCTTGGCCCATAAACATGTGTGCAAAGTTTGGTTTCTGTATCTTAAATAGTTCTTGATACATAACGTTTTTTGTATATAATACAAAATGTTGGTTAGCAGCTAAACGAAGAATTTTCCGAAATGTTTCGGATAAATAATAAATAAATGTTTCATTTAAATCATTTCCTATACTTTTTTAATGAAATAAACAATCACTAACCGACAGAGCATACTATTTAAGTTATGAAACTCTAAAAGGTTTAATAACCTGACACCTTGAAATCGCACAAAGTTGGAAGGTTATTCCATACTCGTGGTACCAAGTTTCAATTTTTTTACTTAAGTTGTCTAATGTGATATGAACATTATAGCATGTTTATCATACATCGTAATTGTCTATCCTTCATCGTGAGTTGCCTTTAGTACAGGCTTCTGTCCAGGACACATCAGGTAGCATAACTTAGATATAAGAACGTCCTAGAAACTAGACTTAAAACAACAACGTCATTTAAGACACAGGATCTTGAATGGCCCTACAAATAATAAGATTTAACAATATACAGACGGAAAATTATACATTGGACACCCTTTAAATTTTGAAAATTTTCTAATTTATGCACAAATGTCAAATGTAAAAATGTCGTGTTTGTAATCAGTTTGTCCAAGGATTACAGGAGCAACAGACACGGTGTTAATTGTTAAAATAGCTTCCACCTGTCTATGTTTTAACTAAATAATTTACAGTAAAGTAGAATCCAAAACATTCGTCATTCGACAATTGCAATGTTTTAACACGAAACATAAATTATTTGATTCTTTGTCCATACTGAATTAAAATAAAATTGTATCCATTATATCTAATGATATTAAAAACATTAAGTATTATCTCTTTTAAAAGTGAATAAAAAGTGTTTTCGAAATCAGTTCCAGCCTCAGTGTAGCCGATCGAATTCTGTATGATTTCAGTTATTGATGAAAAGAGTCGTCTATTTAAAGCTCTTACTTTGGTAAAAACTGTTATATGGGTCAAAATAAAGAGAAACTGAAGAAAAAAATTTCTTCCAAACGCGCTTAGACATACTGTAAAACAATTTAACTTGATCAACATTTGTTGTAAACAGTCGCAATGGATTTTTTCCTGCCTCTTAACAAATCTTTCAATGTAATCCGGTTATGTTTTGATCAAGTCTCATATTTTTGGTTTTGAAGAATTGGAAATGAAATCTCCTAAATTAGATTTCTTAATTATTTTCCCCCCGACATTTTTTATGAATATTTTTAAATAGGTGCCAATTTGAAATATCATATTGAACCAAAATGAATTTGATTCCAGAGTAGTATTGTCTCATGTTTAAAATCCATACCAAGTTTTTTAAAGATCGGTTTGAAAATTTTAAAATATAACGATTATTTTCTTATTTTGTAAAAAATACAATATTTGGTGGATATTTTATAAACAAATCGTTTTAGAAAAAATAAATCTCGATTTTAACTCACATAAGCTTTCCCAGAATCGGGCACTTTTCTTACTGGACACCCTGTAGAGCCTCTAAAAAGCAAAAAAGAGGATTGTTTGTAAAAGTATTTTAAACTCTGTTATGTAAGTTTCCATAAATACGAAATCCTCGCAAATGTTGCATCATGTTATCGGTTAGGTAACACTTTTTACGTAACTTATTTCTCAATAATTGAACCCATATGGCAATAATTGCCCCCAAGCAGAGTATATAAAGGGCGGTTTGCCCGACTAGGACACA
Organism: Nephotettix cincticeps; assembly: GCA_023375725.1. Classification (NCBI taxonomy): domain Eukaryota; kingdom Metazoa; phylum Arthropoda; class Insecta; order Hemiptera; family Cicadellidae; genus Nephotettix; species Nephotettix cincticeps. The sequence goes on along the minus strand of CM041789.1, from coordinate 10,927,722 downwards.
GTGGATTCTCCAGTTCTGCAACTACTTCAACATGTTCTCCCTCTCTTCAAAAACCACTCATGGTCGTCGTCGCGGCCCTCATGGTAACTATTTCCGTAATCTTTACGTTGTTTAAAATAACGTTTTTTTGTGGATAAAATTTATACCATACCTCAAACGTTTATCTTTCTACCATAACATCATTTTTAACAGTAATTGATTCATAAACATTAAGAAATAGTCCAAATGG
>CM041789.1:9226659-9615987 GCA_023375725.1 Nephotettix cincticeps | reverse complement strand
TACCATGCTGCCTACGGTAATTATATAACTTATTCCCTATGGAAAATTAGATAAAATGAATAATATTTGGAAACATTTTATAGACCTAGTAAGTAGGAGGGGTAGATAATCCCGTTTGCACCGGTCCCGATGTACCATCACAGGTTAGGCACATCCTGACTACCTGCTCTACAACCATGAACCCTCGTCAGACCCCTCATTATCGCGTGCAATGATCCGTAAATTTTGTTGGTGATTTTGAACTGTTTTTCCAAGAATTAAGCATTTGGTGATTTTGGCACGGAATCATCCCGACACATACAGGGACAGATAGACATCACGTCGCAACCCATATATTCGGATTCAGGTTAACCCAAAACGGATTATTCACTCTGAACAAAAATTTGGCAATTTTGACGAAAATAACGCTTTCTCCATTTACTATCGTATAAGTGATAGAAAGTAAAAAAATATAAAACCCATTAGTTCGTCTATGAAAACAAATGGAATGGCGAAAGCGAGGTGAGAGTTGCTCCCCTCCCCCTCTCGGATGACAAAGTCGCAGTGGACAGTGCTTGACAGATCGTAGTTGCTGTTTGTAGGTATTTGAAAAGGCTTTCAGCCGTCTAATATACGGCGAACCCCTCTAACTGCCTCCCCTCCGCTCATAACCACTCTCTTTCTTCTCACAGAGATGTCACTTTGTTACTCCTGATCATCCATATTTTAAACTTGTTGGTACTTTTAGTTCTATTAGTTTTGCTTATAGTTCAATCTATTTAAAATTTGATAGTTAAAAAGTAGACTGGGTGAAATAAAGTCATTTTAAAGAATTCACTATATTAGATTTTTTGATATGAAATAACCCTAAGAAGATTGTGAGCAAAAATTTACAAATGATTTAAAAGAAAATACCAGTAGAAAACTCTGTTATAGGGAGGGGGCAGGTACGCTTAAATTTTATGTAAGAAAAATCTTTATTGAGATTATTATTTTCTGACTTCTGTTTCAAACAGTAAATTTGATATTTTCATAATAAAATGTGAAGTGCCAGAAAAAATATAATTCGCAAATAGCGTGCATCTGGTATTCTAGAAACGCCGATTCACTGCTTTTTTTACTGAAAATGGGCTTGCAGCTGAAAAAAGTATTGGGAAAATATAGCATTCGGCTAAAATATATATCCACATATATATATTAGCTGACCTGGCGATCTACGTACCGATAATAATAAGCATTTGATTTTTAATCATAAAAAATAATCACAAAAATTCCCTCTGAGAAATATTATATGTGTATACAGTAATTAAATACCATTAAGTACTTACTATTTTACGCTTGCTTCTTTGGCTTGCTCAATGGTTCAAATAAAAACAGCAGCTGTTAATATCTTTAAAGGTAAGACACACATGTTGGAATCCAAAACAAAATTATTTCTCCATAAGATTAACATGGGAAATTTGAAGGTGTATAGAGTAGAGGTGTATGGGAAAATAGTCACAAAAACTATTAGACTTTCCTATTTTAGGCCTAAAGAACCAGTATATAAAAGTTCAGCCTCCTAGGTAATCGGGAAGTGGGAGAATTTGTGATGAGTGAGTAAGTGAGGGCTTTGGATTTTATATATACAGATTTTTATTTTTTACTATACCTGGACGTTGGTATAGGATATTTTCATAACTTATTACTTTATTGCCTTTTTTTAAATGGTGATTTAATCAATGTTAATTAATGGTTCAACAGCCAATGGCATTTACGAAGGGACCTGCAGTTTAACGTGGAGTCCGAACTAAACCACTTTTGCCTTTAAATTTACGAACTGGTTTATTATGAGGATGGTCTTCGCGGATGAACGTAGTACTCAATAGTACAGACGTTAATCCATTCCAGAGAATATTACATCCACCATCCATCGCTTATAACTATCTACAATTCGTGACCTCCAAGTAGCTGGATTACAGAACACCCCACCGTCCCAGTCCGTATGAAGTATACTTTAGTTATAATTTTCACTTAATAATTTTATGATAGAAAGATACATTTTTTTCATAAATTTACAGAGATAACTGGCTGCAATATTTGTTGGTTATTCTATAAAATATCATTAGTGCACAGTACTAGAATTATTACTGCATGTCTTTAGAAATAATTTTATCGTTAATCTATCATCTTAGTAGTATAATTTAGCCAGCCAGAATGGTGATATTAATTTTTAGAAAACTGTAGGCCTACCTAAAGTCGGTTGAACATTAAAAGTACAAGCCCTACCCGTTCCCTCAATAGAAGAATCTAGTAGTATACAATTTATTAAGTAATTAAAGCAAGCGGCTGTTGTATTTTGTGTTTAAACTCCCGTAATTAGGACATGAATGGGGCGTCTTTGACAGTAAACAAGTGTTTGATTGGGTGTCTGTTTATTCTTATTAGTTGGGATTTAGTTTGGTAAAGATTTTAAATATATCAATTTTAGGCCTATATTTAGCAGTCGACCTTGTTGCGTGTTTCCAACAAAATGTCAAAAGTACCATAATGCACAAAAAACACAATAAACAACATAATTCAAAACAGAAGTTGAGGACTTTTTAAAATAAAACAATGAACAATTTTGATAAAGTTTCCTTTAACTTCGTAGTAACTACCAGTTTTATTTTAATGCCACCGGAGCTACATTGTGACTAGTTTAAGCTACTGTAAACTGGAATAGGCATTTAAGATATTTCTTAATTTGTTACCTATGACCAGCTGACAGCTGAAAATTGCTATTTAAAGCCTGTTATGTGTACTTATTACGCTTCACATATATATTCAACAATTCACAGTATGCACCTTGCAATCGTATATTCATTTTTTTAACTTTCCCTTTTGAAGGAGTATCAAATATCATTCGAGTTCAATTTCACGTCCTGTAGATATTGTAAAAGTAATATCAGCCACGTCGCATGATTTACTGTTAAATGTTATTGGAAAACAAATAATAATGCTGATTTTGCTAAAGCATAACCAATATATGGGACAATAAATCAGCTCTGACGGGGGGTGAATCACATTCAAGTAATAACATTATAATATGGGCGTGTCGTTGTGAGAGGCATTTGCGGAGCAACGTTCTTGATTTATCTTCGTTTAGATATATTTTAAGGAGCCCTGGTTTTGTTTATGATGGTGATGGCAAAGTTTTTTCGCTTACGATACAGCCAGTTGAATTTGGCTAAATGGCGTTTACATTGACGTAATTTTAGGATGTTTGATTCTAGAGGGTTAGGAAACCTTGCAAAGCTGGATAGACACTTCTGCGGAATATCGTACATAAAGAAAGAAAGATTTAAAGGATAGGCTAGGATGGTGACGTATGCCAAGGTATTGGAGGTCACGAATTGTGGATAATTATTAGCCATGGTCAGCGGATGCGATCTTCTCTGTTGTGGATTAATGTCCGTAGTATTTAGTTCTAAGTTTATCTAAAAAGGCCATCCATTTAATTAGAACAGAGGAAAAAATTAAGGAGCCCGTATTAAATTTTAAGTCCCTATAGGCTGTTTAGGTAGCATTGAGCTACTAAACATCAGTCTTGTTTGTATAAGAGATATGTAGTGGATCTTACATCTTACATCCTCTTCCTCGCCGTACTCCTGGAGAGCAGGGATTGGTCCTTGTTTCCCTCTATAGAGGTGTAGTTTAGTGTATGTGTGAGTGTCTGTGTATGTGTGAGTGAGCCTTTTAGTGGTTATCTTCTAGGAATTCTTTTAAACTGTAATAGGGCCTATCTATCAAGTATGTTTTTAGTTTCTTAAAAAATGTTTTGTTGTTGTTAATTGATTTTAAATGGTCTGGCAATTTGTTAAATAGTTTAAAACCCATTATTGTGGGAGTTTTGCTAGTTTTTGAGAGCCTGTGGTAGGGTAAATTTAGGTTTGTTTGATTTCTTAAACTATATTTGTGGCACTCTGATCTTTTGATAACTGGATTTTGTTTGATTGTTATTATGGTTTCTAAAATCTATTGCGAATATACAGTTAGGATTTTATTGTTTTTGAAGTGTTCTCTGCAGGATTCCTGAGGATGGATTTGTTCAATAACTCTGATTGATTTCTTCTGCAGAATTAATATTTTTTGAATGTATGTGTCACTTGCTCCTCCCCAAGCTGCTATTCCAAATATGATGTGCGAAGCAAATAGAGCATGGTAGGCTATCCTTGTAGTTTCTTTATTGGTCAAATTTCTGATTCTTCTTAAGGCAAAAAGGGCTGTAGATAATTTGTTGTGAAGTAAATCTAAATGGCTTTGCCAAGTAAGTTTTTCATCTACAGTAATGCCCAGAAATTTTGTTGAAGATTTAGTTATAATTTCTAGGTTGTTAGGGTTTTGGGCATCGTTTAATTTTGGGTTGCATGAAAAGTTGATGTGAACAGTTTTTTCTTTATTTATTTTTTAGGTTTACAGATTTACAAAATTGTTCGGCTTGTTGCATTGTGTCGTTAATTTCTTCTTGTCCATCGGACAGACGGTTGACAGGAGATAGGATGGTGGTGTCGTCGGCGAACATAATGCATATCTTGTCTTGCGAAAGAAGTTGTGGAAAAGAGTTGATGTATACTAGGAATAGCAGTGGGCCGAGGACCGATCCCTGAGGGATTCCCTGTAGAGTTGTTTGCAGGGCAGACCTTGCTTTATATTCAGTGTTGTTGTTTGTGTAACCAATTTCTACTACTTGTTGTCGTTGTGTCAGGTAACTTTTTAACCAATTTAAGGTATTTTGATACATTGATTTCTTCCAGTTTCTGAATGAGAATATCCCTGTTTAGACTGTCAAAGGCCTTTTGTAGATCTAAAAAAATTGCTGAGGAATTCTTTTTATTTTCCCAATGGGAGGTTATGGTGTCGATGAGTTGTACAAGCGCTGAGTTAATTGACTGTGGAATCTGTGGATCTCTGGAACGAGACGGTAGCGTGTCCTGTAATCCAGCTACTTTGAGGTCACGAATTGTGGATAGTTGTGAGTGATGATCGTTAGGTGTAGATTAACTCTTATGTGGATTAACGTCCGCACTATTGAATACTGCATTAATCCGAAAAGAATTTTCTCATAATTAGACCAGTTCGTAATTCAGAGACAGTGGTTCGGCCTCTACGTTAACTGAAGGGCCCTTAGATATGCCATTGACTGTTGGGTTATTAATTAACAGTTCTGCCCAAGGGACATGTAAACCTGAGTCAGTAACAAGACTACAAGATCGCGCCACAATCATCCAACACTGAACTCATCTCTCATTCATACTTGGCTTGAATTACCTACCTGGGTAGATAGAAGAAATCCTCCGAACCAATCCTAATCGGCTCGGAGCACGTGCCACTCTAAGAGGATTCATACTCCAAAGGGATAGTTCTACTTTAATTATTTTGTACACATTTTGTTATGTTTTTAGGTTCTAGCTCATCTTAAAACGGAGGATGTGATCAGATTCCAGTGCTCTAAAATGCACCTGATTATTGAGGCGGACCAATTTTTTTTGAACTTTGAAGACGTCTTTAAAAGATGCCTTTGTTAAAGATGAGTTTCCCTCAACCCAGAGGAATTTTCGCCTTTGGCGTACGAACGTGAAATTTTTAAAATAAGTCTTGCATAATTATTTAGATACGTTCAAATTCTCCTTAGATCCGATGCTATGGGGTTATTTTTGTAAAAGTGCAATTCCGAAAGAATAAATAATTTCTCACAGCTATTACAAACTTCTGTACTAAAGTGACAGAATTAAGCAATTCGATGCTTACTGTAGTGCTAGAAGTAGAAATGAAAGAAGTTGAAATATCCAATAACGCCCAAGTCAAGCAATACACAGCATCTGACCGGTCCATCTTATTGCGCATTCCTTCCACAGTTGCAAGCTGAGGGATGTCTCTCTCTTGTATGGCTACTTTGGGTAATCACATAGTTTCACAGATATGGGATAAAACGTTTTAATAATTCGCGATTTAATAATTTCAATAATATTCAGAAATATTTTAAAGTTGGGTTAAACATTCCTTTATTCTCAAACTGATGTCAACCCTAGTTTAAAAATACATAATCTCACACTAAACATGTACTGATTTTAATTGAGGAAAACACGTTTGGTAGTAATAATTGTTTTGTATACATTATATTATTGTATAAGAATTATATACATTATTACACACGACTTATGGAGCTATTATATGATATATTATATTAATATGGACTGGAATGGTGGCCTCATCCTGTAATCCAGCTACTTGGAGGTCACGAATTGTGGATAGTTGTGAGAGATGGTTGGTGGATGTAGTGTTCTCTTGTGTGGATTAACGTCCGCACTATTGAATATTACGTTAATCCACAAAGACCATCCTCATAATTAGACCAATTCGTAATTCAGAGGCCGTGGTTCGTATTCCACGTTAAACTGTAGGTCCATTAGTTGCCATCGGCTGTTGGGCTATTAATTAACAGTCCTGTCTAAGGAACATGTCAGCTTTAGTCAGTAACAAGACTACAAGATCGCGCCACAATCATCCTACATTCATTCCTCATTCATACTTGGCTTAAAATACCTACCTGGGTAGGTCGCCATTTCAGTTAAAAGTATAAAGTATTAATTAACAGTCCTGTCTAAGGAACATGTCAGCCTTAGTAAGTAACAATACTATAAGACCACGCCTCAATCATCCCACAATCATTTCATACTTGGCTTAAAATACCTACCTGGGTAGGTCGCCATTTTAAATGGTAATATAATCTAATCTATTGGTGATTAGAAACCCGGTTTACAGCCCCTGTGATACGTTCTGAGAAAACGCTGAAAAAATGCCATATTCAAGCGCATGATGCAACACATTTCAGTTGGAAATTAGGTAAACGTCTTCTACCTTTGCTTGTTTTTAATTTTCATCAGATCTGATTATTTATAGATTACTTCACCTAAAAATCTGCGTGTATTTGTAAAAGTTTCCATCTCCAGGAGGATAATTGTATATGATGTACTGTAATATTTATTCTAGAATTGATTTTAGATTACAAACTTTTCAACAGACCCACATTCCCTCAACCGAAATGTCTTCATTTTTTGGTAACTTAACGACTAATCCAACAAACCTCGCAAAAAAATTAAGCAAATTCTTTGATTTCATCTATAGGAGAAGAAGGTATCGTAATGCAGTTGTGGAATTAATATAATAATTCTTTAATTTGTTAGAATTTATTTGGTACCCATACAGATGCTTTAAACTTAGAAATTCCTAGTAGATAGGGACAGAGGAAATCTCGTTAATCCATTCATGCATGTCACTAATTAGATGACGAGGCATTTGGCAAGTTTATTTTATTTATTTATTTTTTTCGGCTTGTTTATTAGATATTCCCGACTAGCGGTATTTATTTTAATTTGTTTCTATTTATATTCTTTGATGGTCTTTATTTTTAAGCCGGTTTTTGTTTTGTATATTTGTCTGAGGGGTTTGATTTCGTTGTCACTTCAAGTCCGCTGTCTACTTAGTCGGTTGTCTTAGTCCGCCGTCACCCATAATGTACAATGTGGCATCTTGCTATGTCGAGTGACGATCGCAGGGCAATCAGGCTGAAGTCTCTTAGTAGCTTGATGGATGTTGTGCTAATCTTGCGCAGCGCAGTCACCGTGGTACGAGGACATGCACCGCGGCTCCGAAGACAACTGGAATCACTTCTCCTGCAGTCGCTTCCATAGCCCGTACGAGGTAACCTTCCGCAGGGCCGCCTCTGCCAGCGAGTCAGGGAGTTCAAATGAGACGATGACGTCCACGAGGAAGAGTCACAGTGTTTTATGGCCAAATCCGGCTTCTTCAGGAGCAAGCAGTCTCCACAGGTCGTCCTTAAACCACTGGATTCCTACGCCATGAGATTCTGTCTGCTTCCCAGGCGGTGTGGAAGCTGATCTTCAGGACACGCTTCCGGGCCAAGATGTCGGCGGGTCCGCAGGGGAATCGCAGACCAAGTCGGCGGCTAGCCTCTCCATCCTTGCCACCCATCTGGCCTCCCTGGCAGCTCCTGCAGAAAGGGGTCTTCCGTGGCGAGCTACTCAGCTCTAGCTCGCAGGGTGCAGATCTTGACCTGGGCCTCAAGATGGGGGAAGCCCAGGCCGCCGTTCCTCTCTTCCGGGCGTAGAGTAAGTTGCCCATCACGGAGTGCAGGAGATGTAGGCTCTTCTTGACCATCCGAAGGCCCTGGTCAACTCGGGAGAGGTCGTTCTTGGAGGGTGGGTCGATGGTGAGGCGGTGAGCGAAGGCGGGCACTGTATTGCATCACCAGATGCACCTTCAGGTGCGGCTTCAACGCGAGAAGGCGGGTCCCTCTCCAGCAGGTGTCGAGATGGCGACGGTTGGCGAACCCCCGGGCCAGAGTGTATGTGAGGCCCAGGTAGGTGAACGTCGGCGACTCTAGCAGCGCAGGTGAACCCCGTTGTGTATATCCACTGGGGGGGAGATCCAAGTCTCCCCACTACGCTCCACTTTGAAGCCGCCGCACCTCGCCATGGAGAGTGCCATCCCGACACTGGCCAAGTACTCCTCGGTTGTGGTGAGGAGCCTCTGCATCTCTGCCGGAGCCGAAGCGAAGAGGGTCAAGTCGTCAGCGTAGGCCATGCTGGTGATGCTGCTGCTGCCACCGATGTCAAATCCTCCGCCCACCTCATCCAGCCGCCGGAGCAAGGGGTCGACCACGAGGTTGAACAGCAACGCCGACAGGGGGGTCACCATGCTTCAGTCCTCGTTTGATGTCAATGTCGATCTCGGCCGCCCAGTTTGGTGGTAGAAGCGGAGTACATATTCTGCTCGGACGCCCGCAGCACGGTGGTGATTGCTGCGTGTGACACCGTGTCAAACGCCTTGCTGTCGTCCAGCTGCACTCCGACTAGGCGACTTCGCTTCCCCAGGTGCCTCATCGAGGATGGCGCAGTTGGCCATTCAGCCATTCCCTCGTTGTCGATCGGAGATGGAGACTTGCTGAAGAAGTCGGGTCCCCACCATCAACGAACAGACTCTCCCCAGGAAGGGAGCGATGGTGATGAGGTGCCAGTTCTCAGCCAGGGTCAAGTCCTTGTTGGGCTTCGGGATGAGTGTCGTCCGGTATCTCCTCCAGGCGGCCGGGTAGACCCCACGGAACACGACGATGTTGAGCAGGACGGCCATGGTCCCAGCGGTCCTCGGGTAAGCTCGCAGGGCCGCTTTCGTGATCAGTCCACGCTCACCGGCCGGTTTGTTACGCCGGATTCTCTTTTCGACCTCAGCTGTAGAGACCGGCGGCACCTCGCTGTCAGGCCTGGCAGGTTGCGGGTGAAGGTCGAGAGTACTGTCTACGCTCGTCCCCCAGAGCTCGGTAAAGTGGGTACCATAGTGTGAGCAGAAGTCCCCTCTGTGATGATGGTTGCTGTAGCAGATGTGCCAGTGGTGTAGTGTCGGATTCAGATGGGATTGTCTTCGTCAATATCCTCGAAATGTGATGTTGAAGCTCTCTAAGAAATTTCTGGTAGCTGAAGCCATTTCGTAGCTTTCTTGACATTTTCTCATCACACGTTACAATACAGACTGTGGGGCCGTACTCTGCTGGAACTGCACTATGTTTGCCACAAAAGAATCAATGGAAATACGGTCTTTTACACACCCCATAGGAGGGCAGATTAACTTCTTAAAATTTCTTTTCTTGAAATCATCTATGAGATGTGAAAAACATAAGTCATAATAACTAAATTTTTACGACATCCAACTGTAGAAAAATTAAAAATCTCAACCTTAAATTTTAGGCCCTTTTCTCTTATATATTTTGACAGCTCACTTTTTACCTAAAGACTTTAACATTTGGAGATTTTATGTATATGTCAATTTTTCCTTTACTTATTCCACTTTTTCTTAAGTGTTCCTCTCTAGTCCAGCCCTAAGGTAGACTTTTATTCACAGATGCTGCCATTTATACTACAAAAATTATAGAGTGTTCAAATATAGATTAAATCAAATCAAACTATAATCAGTCACAAAATAAAATATTCCATAAAATAAGAAATAATGATCCACAAATAAAAACTATATTCCCACCAGGCCAAGAAAACGTCTTTTAGATCCACTGACCAGTCCCAGGACAAGATAACAATATTTGTAAACGTTGATGTAAGCTGTGCAAGTGGTGAAGTTGATAGCTCCAAGCTTCGCTATGCTGCTGCTCTTTGACCCCTCTTATCTCTTACATCTTCCTTGCAGGAAATATTAATGAAAATTATCAAGTCTATTTGTAATGGTTGTGGTGGGTAACTATGTGGATAGTCAGTAGGTCCAGGTTCACGTCATTTGAGTATACATTACTTGGGGTTGACTTAAAGAATCGGACATGTAATAAGACATAATTAAGTGTATTACAATGACCATGTTGCATATAAGACAAAATAAACAAAATCTTCCACGTAATTTACTGAAAGTTCTGCTGACTTCTCGGAGGGGAGGGAGACACTACACTTCACATCACCGTACATACATAATTTAAACGCACACTTAGGGATTAAATCAGGTCCTGGAGCAGTTCTCAGCACCTCAGGGTCGCCACAGGAATGACCAGGTTACCGTTATTAATGTTGGAAAATATAAATCGGAGCGATTCCCAGCCTGACTATCAGTGCGCAGGAATGCTGCCGAATCCAGTGAATCTAATGGGGTTGTGGGGCGGATTCCTACAAATGCTCGGACGAGTTCGTAAACCAGACATATCGGTCAATGGGAACGGGTAGTTTGGGGGGGTTTTGTACCCCAAAATGGGTTTTTTTGCGTTTTTCACATGTAATTTTTAAAAATTTCTAATTTTATATTTCACCATTGGAATCAGCTTAAAAAACTACACAATTAAGTTCCTTAAAGTTTTTCTCTATCTCCAACGGTTACCGAGATATTAAAAAATCTAAACACAGTACGTTGTATTGTGGGGCTCCAATGTTAATCTTATGGAGGATAGGGAAAAATTAATATTTCCCATATTAATCAATATTTTTGAATAAAACTTGATATTTAGCTTCATGTGGTTGAGGTCTATCCATTTATGCTTAAAAATCATAGTTTATGTGTTTATCATGGCAGCAAACCTGCATACTCTTTTCCCATGTTAATCATATAGGGAATAGACAAAGTCCTTTATTTATGGACAGATGTTGATAAAAGTTGGTATAAATGTTAAAAATAAAAAAAAATTTATGGTAGAAACACCTACTTTCAGTGTTCCTCACAGCAGCAAACCTGCACACTCTTTCCTATGTCAATCTTATGGAGAATAGACTAATAATTCTCATGTTTATGGAAATATATTTTTTAAACTTGTCATATATTATTATTATATTATTCGTTTGGAAATTCGCTGAGTACGCAGGTCTGCTGCGACGGGGGTATTTTTTATTTATACTCGGAACCAATCAAGGTTGAGCGATTTGAAGGAAACCAATTTTCAGGATTGCTGTAGTCTTTGATATACGACCAGCGTCCGGTCGTGTTAGTGCCGGCTCTACATCCTCTTTTGTAACTTGGCCTTCAATCGTCAACTATTCCCTTTGCTTCTATTAGTTTATTAAAATAACAACCAATTTTGAAATTCGAAATCTTAATAGAATGTTGGTATTCGTCAAGATTGGATTTTGAAAGTACTAGCTGACCCGGCGAACATCGTAACGCCTAAGTAAATACATGTTAACTTTAAGATTGGCCATTTTCTGAAGTCGAATAGCATTACGGCTTCGTTGTGAATGATTAGTGATATTCTTAGTTTCATATGTTCCAAGTTGAATCTTCTAATTTGCTGTAATATTGTTCTCTTGAATTAATTAATTATGTATAATCATGAAAATGAATCTCACAACACAAATGCAATGCGAGTACTATTATATAAAATGCAAAGCAGTGAAATGAGATTATACGTTGTGTACAATTACATGCTCTTTCTTTATTTCGCCCATTTACGTTCCGCGTATCCAATACAAACGTAACTTGCAGCGCAATTGGCATAAATGAATTTGAGTTTTTTGCCACCTTATTTTTTTATTACGTTCTTAAAAACTTATATGTCAGATATAATAATAAATCTTTATTCCTCCACAAGAACAGAAAACAATACAACGTGAAATAATAAATTACAATGATTTAGGGACCAATTATTTAAACTTAATTACTTAATAACTTAAAATATACATCAAACCTTTTGTTACTTAACAAATACAGTCTTCTTTAACTTGGGGAGAAATATACATACCCAAGAAAAGACAAAGCCTCTGTGTGTAGGCGGGAGTCTCAGCTAATAATTAATAAGGAAAATATTTCTATAGATTAATAAGTGAAAAGGATAACTGAATGAATCAAAATTAATTAAACCTTTAGTACAATAACTTTGTGGTAAAGACAAAAAAGAAAAACAAAGTTCACAGATATCTAGGAAGTAAAACAAAAAGTGTGCAGCTATAATGATAATATTATAAGAAGTTGAAGGAAAGGAAACAATGAAAATACAGAATCTGAAATACAGGATACTTACACAGATAATGCAAATATTTACAGCTATACGTGACTCACTAATATTAGGAATACAACTGATCTATCTCAACATATGATTTGGTTAAAAGCCACTTTTTCAAAGATTTCTTAAAAGAACTGATTGACCTGCTCTGTTTTACAGAAACAGGAATGATATTAAAAAATTTAGATGATAAATAAATAAAACACTTTTTAAACAAGGTACAGTTTGGTTTCGGTAAACGTAGAATGTTATGTGCAGTTTGTCTAGTTGAGTAATTGTGAATGTTATCCACTGTTGGACCTGCATTACCGCTTAATTTGAAAAATATTGTCAATACTTTGAAAATATATAAATATCTGAAGGGAAGGATATTATGACTCACAAATAAAGATAGAGAATGAGAATAAAAATTTGCATTACATATTAATCTGACAAATTTCTTCTGTAGAGTTATTACGGATTTTATATTTGACACATAGGCACCACCATACAAAGAATACATTGCTCAAAACAAGGGGTTTGAAAGCTATTATTTTATTTTCATTTTCGGCAGTTGGTTTAAAGTAAACAAAAGCCTTCTCCAAAAGGTATAGAATAAGGAAAATAAATTGCATAACTATAGGTGTTCTCGGAGAAGACGAATACAAATACCCGGCTTAGCGTTAAAGAAAATTAGACACACACAATAAATGAGATAAGACCCATTTCGTACAACGCCGAAAAAACATAAAAATAACAAAAAATATGAAAACTCCATATTTATTTACATAAATGTTGATAGTAACTTGTCTACCAGCATAAGAGTAACCTTGCAGCAACGCCAAGCACACTCTAGCGGTAATACTTAGAACTACTTGTGGTATACGCAGCACACTCTAGCGTTAACACGTTGAACTCCTTACTTCCTTGAGATTCTTGGGCTCTGAAGTCTATATTATCTGGATGGAACGTATGTCGGGTAATAAATATAAATAATACATAGTTAATTTGCATTATAGATAAGAAATAATGCGTCAGTTTTTGCTCGTTATAATGAATGAGGTCTTTTGAAATCAGTTAAACAAATTTTAACTTTGTAATGACAAGATGCTAAAAGGTTCTCGCTGTTGAATTTGGTGGCAGATTTTATAAAACTTAATGATATACTTAGTTACTAATATGTGTCTCCTTCATGAACTTATCTTTAATGCATGACATATTGTATTAGTTTTCCCATCGAGATATGGTAAATCAATTAATTCAAATTAAGAAACCATCGTTTATCAATTTTGTCCTGTAGAGCAGAATGTAAGCTACGTTCTGTTTGATTTTGTAATCTACCCTATCTTTTGTAAGCATCACTATCAAAACCCTACCCTAGCATTCCCAACTTTTGACGTCTAATATTATTATGTGAAAATTATTTTGTTCATTTTTCTTCGCTGTTAACTGAAATAGATAGTAGTATATTTTTATAAAATTGACACCTATGGCAGTTATTTAATGTTACCACAGATGTAAGTAAATCAAGTTTCCTAGTAAACGTAATTATATCGTCTTTGCAATGTGATTCAATTCAGTCAAGTAGATGGATTAGAGAATCACTTCCACGTGATCTACACTTTTGATATTGATATTTAGACTTATTATAGACCTTTCCCATTTGGTCTTTACTTGTATTTCTCTGTTGATCTGTAGCTTACGATTTTACACAAATATATTTTTGAACGGAATCTAACTAGATTTTGAAACTAGAACTCTTAAGAATTAATTTACTTATACATATAACATTACATATTTTAAAGGTAATATACAATATTACGAAGCTAAGATACTATTCTCGTAATCATTCTGCAGACGGCAGATCCCCTTCCTTATTTTAATTTGTTCTAAAGATGTTTCTTTTACATTGATACTATACTTCGTGTAACCAGTCAATATGTTTGTATTTCTATGGTCTATTTCTGCCTTACACAGAATTGTTGTGATTATTTGTGTCGTCTAATTTTTTTACACTTGGACATTTTATTAAACGAAAAGTATTAAATACATAAGGTGGGTATGATGATGATTCATATGCACGTTTAATCTATTACTACGGGTTCTTCGTATTCTTCAAGCCCGCCATCTCCGCCTGTTCCATGCATGGTCAGATTTTGAATTTCACTGATTTTACAACCTAGTAAATCTATTTCAGGGGCGCTTATTTCTCTGTCTTGCAAATAGAGGTGTGTCTATACATTGGTACTGCATTGTGTCAATGATGCGTGTTGGGACAACTGATAAGTTCATTCCACAAGGCTATGGTGTGTAGGTACTTCTGGAAATTCTTTTGGATACTTGTTGCAATACACAAAATTATTGTGATTATGGTAGGCTCTAGGTAGTCATGGTGTTATTGGTACACAGATGACTTTTAACCGCTCTTAGTAGCTTTCGCTTTACAGTGATTTGAATGTGAATTGTCTATGTGTGTCGTAAAAATTTTATTCAACTTTCGTCATATGATTTAACGATTATGATTAACGAGAAGTATTAGAAACATCAGTGTCTATGATGATCAAGTGGTATGATTTACTTTCACGTTCCAAACTTTTAGGGTTTCTTCTCTGTTCCCTCCTTTGCCTGTTCCCGGGAATGCCAGGTTTGGAAATTTCACTGATACACCCTAGTAAATCAATTTCAGGTGGCGTTTATTTCTCGTCTCGCTTATAAAGATGTTTCTTTACACTGGTACTGCAATGTGTCACTGATGCGTGTTAAAACGACTGATTATCAAAAGTTCATTCCACAAGGTTATGATGTGGGTTGTGGAGAATCTTTGGATTCTTCTTTGACATTCAGCGATTGCGTGGATACCCCTGAACATTATAGTCTGCATGTATCCAGAGTTTGTCGACCCTGACACCCATTGCAGAAATAGCCATTCTGAAAGTAATAGTCATCACAAGTAATGCGTTAATTGTTGAAGGTTGTTGTGAATGTTAACTAACAGTTTAATCACTCAAGTAGATTCTCACTTTTGGATTTGTTAGCAGATGTTATAAAACTCTTCTGTGAAGTCCCAGTATCTACTTCGATTTCTACTGTAATGTTTTTATAATATTTGCATTATGGCCATTACATTACTTAATCGTTTTTCTTTCTTTCTTTCTAAGGCACTCTGCCTGGTGTTCGTCAATTTAGTTACTTATTTATATAAATCCTAACTTTTCCTAATTTAGTGTACTCTCTAAAGTCATTGATTTGATGTCTGGTTGGGTCTTGTTGAATGTAAGCTTCTGACAGATGCTCGCCAAGAATGGATGTCAATCGCTAGTTGCATGCCCAAGGATATTGCATCTTCCCTCAACCTTTTGATGTCGTCGTGAGTGGTCGTTGATAGTCGTGAGGGTCAGGTTGCACAATTGTCTAGGTCTAATTAATGTTTCCTTTCTTTTTTGCATTCGCAGAGATAATGTTCTTCCACATAATTCCCTTCGTCTGCCATCAAGAGCACATCCCCTTTCTTCTTCTTGTGCAGTCTTTTACTTGGGAAACAATGCTGCAGTTTCCACCCCATACTAAGAAACGAATGAGTCATCTTGATACCACGTTATATAGCTCTTCATATTTCGTTGACCGAAGAGGTTTCTTCACGGTTTCAGCTACGAAAATGAATCACAAGATATTAATGTTACGTGTTTTCTATGTCTAGTCCAATGCAGCGTTGGGCATGCCCATCAACATTCTAGGGGAAGCCACTAGGCTCCAGGTCTCGTGGAGATAGGGTAAGAACATCTTAGAAAACCATTGAGCAGTTTTTATTCAACCACCCAAGTTTAAATTTTAGAGCTAGGCTCTGGGCCTTCTTGTGGTCCCTCTAGAAGGTTTTGTTGTGAGTTTTCAATTAGGAGCTTCGCTTGCCTTCAAAAAAGGTAAGCCTAATTCCTTTCTTAAGTCAAGAATTGTGCATCATCATGAAACAGTCGGTGATTTAGGCATTCATTCCATTTTGTAGCGTCCTGTGTTGTCTTGATGCTCCTACCCCATGTCGATGTCTGCTGAGATTTGTTTTAATCTTTCGTTTTTCTTTTCTCCTATACTTAGTCGATCCTTCTATGACTCCCTAAGTCCAGGTTGAATAACATCCTCTTGATCATATCCGGTTATGCTGTCGCTCTCCTTAAAATTTGTAGAAGCCCCATTCCTTCCAAGCCCCAAAATATAACGTCTGACTTTGTCTCGTCCATTGAGTGTCACCGGTTTCTTCGTTTTTATGGTTTACACTATCTGATCGACGTACACTTCTGTAACAATTATCGACACTAGGTATGATGGGAAAAGAGATTAAATAAGACAAGCTTGAGGTGCATTTAAAAATAATTTTATCTAATATCAAGGGTCAAAATTTTTTCAAGACTAGTTTGGTCCCTACCAGAAAGCTACACGCCGTGCCAAAACTATTCCAGTTACACTTGCATGTCTTGTTAACACCCCTATTAATAAAAAAATTTCTTTAATTTAAACAAAACTAAGAAATTGGAAGGATTTGAAACTTTTACTGACAAAACAACTGGGACTTAAGAATTTACGAATTTATTTTACTTAATTTTCATTAATTTATTTGTAATAAGCTAAGCGATGCCTGGAACTTTCTACATTTTTAGTATGGGTTCATTTGTGTCAGTACGAAAATAAATGTTTATTAAACGACATCCAGCAACATCTACAAACACTCATTTAGACTCTTAATAACAGATTACCTTAAACCCATTTTACCTATTAAATGGATAATTTGCATTAAATTACTTTCAAACCCATTTTACCTTTGAAATAGATCATTTGGATTTAAATTTGCAGAGCCATTTTATCTATTCTGAATCACACAAATTTGTACTGGTTCATATTTGTTCCCATTAGACCCCGACATCAAAATCCTTCAAGGAAGAAACAAGTTTTGCATCGAAATCGGCTCGTTCCCCTTAGACTACGACATCAAAATCCTCCAAGGAAGGAACAAGTTTTTTTATCGAAATCGGCTTTCCTCAGTTACAGCTTGTATCAAGTTCTAGGTTAAACTGGTCTTCGGCAATTTTTCCTTTTCAGTTCAGGTTTCATTGTTATGATTATTACCATTTGACTTGGTGACCTACCAAGGTAGGCATTTTAAGCGAAGACGATGAAGTTTGTGTTAGATGATTGATACGCGATCTTGTCTTGTTACAGACTGAGTCTTACATAGTCCTTACACAGAACTTGTAATTATTAGCCCAACAGTCAATGGCAATATATAAGTGACTTACGAATTATTATCAAAGAATTACGAATTGGTCTAATTGTGAGGATAGTCTACAAGTATAAACGTGTAGTATTCAATAGTGCGGGCGGTAATCCACACAAGAAAACACTACACCCACAGACAGTCGCTTACAACTATCCAGAATTCAACCTCAAGAGTAGCTGGATTACAGGACATGCCAAGAAACATAATGGTCATAATATATTTGTATCAATATGTTGTGTAATATTTCTAGTATTTTGAGCCTGATTGCGCTTACAAATAATATATTGTATTCCCTGGTTTTCGCATAACAATAATGTACATTATTGTACAAGATTATTTCATCATGATGATAATAAAAATTAACAATACCAAATGTATTTTATTTCTGACGGACGGTGGCGACGTCCAGTATTCTTACTACTTGGAGGCCACGAATTTTAGATAGTTATGACCGATGGTCGGTGGGTGTTGGTTCTCTTGTGTGGATTAACGTCCGCACTATTGAATACTACGTTAATCCGCAAAGACCATCCTCATTATTAGACCAATTCGTAATTCAGAGGCCGTGGTTCGGATTCCACGTTAAACTGTAGGTCCCTTAGCTGGGCTATTAATTAAGTCCTGTCTAAGGAACATGTCAGCCTTAGTCAGTAACAAGACTACAAGATCGCGCCACAATCATCTTATACTCAACTCTCATTCATACTTGGCTTAAAATACCTACTTTGTAGTATGGTCGCCATTTCAATAATCTAATCTAAGTTACTTACCAAAATGTAAAACTACGTATCAATAAAAATCTTATAAAGATGAAACAAAAAACACGTCAATACGTAATTAACACTAAGCAAGACAACTGACTATTAAAATTAAGGTATAGGGAAGCAGATAAGTTACTATCTTATTATGCATTAATGTAATACTTTACCCAGTAGCGGTATCTGTTGGATACAATCAGGACAGAAAGGTTTGTAGGAACCAATTTGAGGATTGCAGCGCCTTTGATATACGAGCCGGTCCGGCCACGTTAATGTTATTGCCCTCCAGTTCTTTTAGCAAATGTCCTCTGAGAGAAGGCGCCATTATCGTAAGTTCCTGGTGAAGTCCGTACCACGGTCCTCGATAAATTTCTGCTTGTTTTAGTTTTGAAAATATCCCAAAATTAAGCTATCCAACACCCTCTCTTATTAAAAAAATTAACCATTTCGTCATTCTGTATCATTCATACTCAAAATCGCAACTTCTCCAGGTCCTGATAATAATCATGTGCCAGTACAGAGCAATGTTAAAACAGAATTGTCCCATTAAATGAAATGCATAGCTTACTAAAAATACTCTCCGCTTAGTTGTATAAAGACGTCGTTTGTTTTGAACCACTACATCAATACCTTTGCTATAATAAAGTGTTTTACATTTTAAATAGTTAATACCCTAACACCAGTGAGGTCCCATAGCGTTAGACCGTTAACGAACTGTTATTAATTGCTCCAGCATTTACCGGGTCAGTGCATAACCCCTGAACTACCTTGTCAGCACCTAAAGTATGATTAGTAAATTAAAATATCTTGCTGATTAAATTAAAGTTATCGAGGAAAAACATTAAGTACAACGATTTGGGAGGATAAAGAGAGAATCGCTTCCCAATATGCGTCCTTTTTCGTATCTCTTTATGGCTTCTGTGTCTATAACCCAATCACAGCACTTTCGAAAGGTGATTCTAAACCGAATTAAAAGATTTTTATGAGGGAACACTTTCCTGAACTTAATTGAGTTATAACTACAGTTAGTCAAGTTTCATCTGAGTCCTGAGGTGCGCGAGAGTGAAGGTAAAGTAACCGTGCTGCGTTTGTGTTAAGATTTAAATTTATTTGTCAGCTGGTAAGTAAACGACACATCAGCTGTTCCTTCCCACTACCATATTTACGTCGTAGTCTACTGTGCATCCAAAACTCAGGGCTCAGATGAAACCTGACGAACTGTACTAATTTCATTGACCATTAATCGTTAAAAATGCTGGGTAAGTCATTGGCGTGGGCTTTCAATGCTCATTTATAACAGTTCTGACCTCTGACAATATTGGCAGCAAGAAAACCTTTTTCATTATGTTTACGTGTTATAGGAGCTATAATCTTTACAGTTCCTACGTGTTTAAATCGATTTGCGATTCATCGAAACCCCAATTGGTCGATATGTGTTGCCATACTAATCGACACAATCACTGATGAGCCGATATCGAATTAATCACTATGTACCAGACATCGTCTCCATTAGCGCCTGATCCTGTGGCAATTAACTAATACACGAGATGTAATTACTGTGGCAACCACGGATTTTCCGCTGATCCATTAATTATTGCAATGGCAACATACAGGGGTGTTTCGAGACAAACTGCAATAAAATTGAACCTTTGTTATTTACAGTTGTATTAAATGTTTATTATACATTAAAATTTTAAATTGATATTTCTAAGTAAAAAATCTAATTAAAAACCACACAATAAAAAATACTTTATGAAAATATCAACCACATGAGTCAATTATAAGAGTCCATCCATCTGTCCTATCAGAATTTAAATTTGTTAAACTTTTTAAAACGTGATTATTGGTCTACGTATTCACTAAATCTTTGGTTTAACAGAATGCTTGTTGAGTCCTTTGATGATGAATTTGTTCGTAGGTTCCAGCAGAATTCGTGTCAAGGCTAATACTGTATAATAATTCCTCTAACTAATAACCACTCAACTGATCCAAAACTGGTAAATATTTTATTGATAACTTCATCGTGTGTAATTTCATCATTGCAAGTTTTAATTATTGTTATGTTCATTACAATTTTAATAATTTCACCCATATCATTTGAAGAATTCCCACAGGCAGGGCTGTAAACTAAATGGTTTCTTTCAGTGCTCACTTTATTGCCATTTAATTAATTTTTCCCATATCATTCGAAGAATTCCCGCAGGCAGGGCTGTAAACTAGAAGAACGGAAACACTTAACATAGCGGATAAGCAATATAGTGCCATAGCAAGTCATATTGGGAAAACTGCGTTTAAAATAAGTGCAGACTCGACCGAGCTCGGTACAATATGAGATTCATATATCATTGCAGATGCTGAGAACAGGGATATCACATGCTGTTCGTCGCTTATAATCGCTTATCACATTTTTGTAATGTATTCACACAGATTTGACGTATACTCTGCCTTGTTTATCGAAACCTTTCAGAAATCATAAGTAAATTTGATGACATTATATTTTCCCACTTAAGGGTTAAACGTTTGTTTTTTGTCTCTAGACCATTTATGCAACGAACACCTTGAAACTTTAAACAACTTATAAAGTACGTTTTAACAATACTCTGGTAAAATTTAAGCTCGCTAACTCTTGTAAGAACAAAATGGTGGCATATTGAAAAATGTGTTGTTAAAAAAATGGAAAACATACCTTTAAAAGATATGCATAGCTTATGATGATATTTGAAGTTTTTGAGTTTTGGCTATGTACATGTTTAAATTTTTTTAAATTGTTGTTTTCGAGATAGTATTGTAGTGTTGCATGTAAGCACAAAGCTTAGCTCATAAGGAATGCAATTGTTTAATCAGATAGAGTAATCTGCATTTTTAAGAACAATACTGAGGACTTCATGCACGCGAGAATACGACCGTGCGTGAACCCCCAAATAACTTAAAAGAATTAGGATTATGGTGTTTTTGAATATCATAGCTATTAAATTATGGTCTCTTGATTCAATAATATGTTTTGTAGCGTTACTGAGGCTTTAAATGTTATTGTAGAGTTTATAAATTATTGTAATTATTTGTGTCTATGGTATTTCATGTATTACTAGCGTCATTCGTCGCAGGTTGCTGCAATGCACAACAGTGTGATGAATAAAACAGATGGATTAGGTTTAGATTCGCTGGAAAATATGAAATGGTGGTCAAATATTAAATGAATGGTGGTCTATTGAGTTATTTTAAGACAACTTATGTGTTTAAGAAATGAATGTATTCATGCGGGGCTTTATGTACGGCTTCAGCCAATAAAAATAATCCTAAATATGTTTTATTTAGTTTCTTCTTGATAGATAAACAAAAAGGTATTTTCCGAAAGAACAAGTGGAGAAATAACAAGATGGCATAGATCCCGAAAAATACAGGGTTTTCAAAAATTTGGATTTTTTCACTGAAAGGGTAATACTAGTTTGATAAAACAGTTTTTAGTTTAGTTTATCGTTTAGTAATTAAAAGAAAATAAATATTAAATTGTGTTTTCTATCATCTGTTCTTAAAACAAAAGAGTGAACATTCGCATCCACATTTATCGATTAGTCGCTAAAAACAAACACCCGATTTCTTGGGGAGGTACGAATGCCAGTGGAGATACTTAAAAAAGGTTTTAATAAATACTCCAATACAATCCATTACATCTTACGTAATGAGATTAAAATTAGAAATAATTCAGTGGGTAAAATCATTATTTCAAAATCTGCATTGGTTACCTAAATCCAACTGAATTTGATAATTTCATTGTATTTCGCCAGTATTTGGGAAACTTTGGCGTCAACCAGTAAAACTCATTTGAACTTGTAATTGAAAAGCTTCTCTAAGGTCAAACAATCTCCTAATAAACAGTCTAATTCTATAGTTTGTTTGGACTTTGATTAATTTAACCTAATTATAAGTTCACGACTTCCGTTTGATTTTAACAATTTATCTTGACGAATTGTTGCACAAAAAAATTAATGAAATACTACCGGATGGTTTTCCTAATATTGTTGTAATACTGTACTTAAAAAAATTTTATAGATAGTGTTCTATGTTGGGATGTCTTCAATTATTTGCATCAATGGTTGCACTAATATGACTTATCTCTTTTCACTCCTACACGGAGCATAGGGCCTTCACGAAACAACGCCATCGGACTCGGTTGGCAGCCAAGGTTCTCACTTCCCTCCAGTTTTTCCTACATCTTTTATTTCTTCTTCTACAGTCTTCTCTAGGTTATTTTAGGCTTTCCTTTTTTTCTGTGCCCCAGGGGATTTCAACTCAAGGCCTTTCTCTCTACAGCATCTGTATCTTTACGGAGAGTGTGTCCAATTCATCGCCACTTGCGTTTTTTAATCTGTATATCTACAGGTTCTTCATCTGTAGCTTCCCACAGCTCTCTTTTTGAAATAACCTCGGGCCAGTAGACCTTCAATATTTCCCTCAAACATCTGTTGGATGAAGACTTGGAGCTGTTGTGTCAAAGATGAGGATACCTTCCAAGTCTCACGGCTATACAGCAACACAGACTTGACGTTGCTACTAAACATCCTCAACTTTGTTCTGGTCAAAATGTCACGAGCCTTACACACTGGATACATCTCTACAAAAGCAGCATTAGCTTTTGCAATTCTTGACCTTTCATCTTCATCAGCTCCTCCGGCTCTTGTTAAGACACTTCCCAGGTATGTAAATCTGTCCACCTCTTCGATTTCTTCATCTGACATTCTGGAACTGTTGTTATTCGCTACATTTATCCTCAATAATTTTGGTTTCTTTACATTTACTTTTAAACCTGTAGATTGTTCACTTTCCAAATCCTGCAACCTTGCTGTTATGTCATCAAATCTATGGGACAGGAAACAAATATCATCAGCAAAGGCCAGTTCTTCAAGCCTTTGTTGGAGACCCCAGGATATTCCTTTCTCGGATATATTTTGCAAAACCTGGTTTAGAACTATCACAAAAAGTGTTGATTTTAACACTTTATCTTGATGGATTGTCGCACAAAAAAATAAATGAAATACAGTACTACCGAATGGTTTTCCTAATATTTCCTAATCACACTAGCCTTGCCTAATAAGAATTACTCTACAATAGTAATTTGTGTATTATTATTATTATGTATTATTTTGTTAGGAATTCCAAATTTCTTAGTGCCTTCCAAATACTCACTCTTTTTACGGAGTAAAAGACTTTCAGAAAGTCAATAAAAACGAGATACAAGCCAACTCTGAACCCATTACTTTACTCGAGTATTATCTTCATCGTATTTATTTGGTCTATGCATGAGCGGTTCCTTCTGAACCCAGCTTGCTCATTTCTCAACTTCCTATAAACAACCTCTTTGATTCTGTTGAAAATAGTTCTTGTGAATATTTTCCCAGGAATCGAAAGCAGACCTCTCCAGTTCTCACATTTTGTTGTGTCTCCCTTTTCGGTAGTTTACATAGTAATCCTGTTTTACTGTCTTTTGGCATTTTCTTTTCGTTCCAAATTTTATGAAATAAAGGCTTTAAAATTTTAACTGCCAACTCTGGATTAGCTTTCATAACCTCCGGAGTAATGTTATCACTTCCTGGGGCTTTCCAATTCTTTGTCTCCTTCAGTGCCTGTTTTATTTCTTCTTCGGTAGATGTATAATCGCCTATATACAGAAAATATTTATGTAGCTTAACCTGTATAAATATTATACCTTAGTGTAACATAGATACAACTAAGTGGTGTTGGGCGTCGTAAGTAGAAGGGAGTGGAAATGAGAACACAAACCCTAATTAGCACACTCTCATACACAAACACAAATATTCGCTCCTGCGATTCCTACACGCCGCTTAACCTTGTGGACTTTGTGAACATGAATTATCATGCATTAAGGTAAGAGCTCGTTCTGCTTGAGTTTCCGAGCGGATGACAAAAAAAATGAGGAAATAGATTGCAAAAAATACGCGCATTTACAGCGGTGCATCTTGTTGGAAACTAGTCTAAAAAACAGGTCCATGAATACTAACTGGCAAACTAGTTTCGCTCTCAACAGTATGTTTAATAAACAGTGATAAAGCAGATTATTATATTAGTCTAGAACATTGATTGCGGTACTACAGCCTTTGACTATCCATTATTAATATTTATAATGGATAGTCAAAGCTAAAGCTTCATAGCCCCAAGTACCAGTATATAAGCTCAGCTCAGTGCCAATAGCTGGTTTTTGTAGCAATAAGGTAATGCAGTTGTAACTAATATCTTAGCTAGGTTGTCACAAATTTTCTCTTATTTTAAATATTTGAAAAGTTCTTTATTTTAAAGCTCTTAATGTGCAATAAAATATATTTTGTTAGCTAGATAAACCTCATAACCAACACACAAATTATTATCACTATAATTAATTTGCCGGTATAATTTCAAGACTTAATTATACTATCTAAATAAATCATTAGTTTTTAAAATAATACAAAGCATTTTTTTCAATAATTTATTATCAAAGATTTGTTTTCTCTTTTCCTGCTTAAAATCTATTTATTCCTTGCAGGAGAACTAGTCTAATGAATGATATACTTTTCTGAATATTTTATTATCAAAGACTATAACTTTGTTTTCTCATTTCTTGATCAAAATCGATCTATTCCATGTAGGAGAACTGGTTTGATGATTGTCTTAAATCATGATATACTTTTCTCACTATTTTATTTTCAAACTATATAATTTCCTTTTCTAGTTTTGTCTTAAAAATTGGATTTTCCGGTATACACAGGACATCTGGTCTGTTAATTGTCATATTGTATATCCTGGGTTTGGCGGTGTGGTAATTATTTTTGAGCTCATACGCTGAATACTTAAAAACCATAAACTAATGAAGAATATCAGCATTCTCGAGTAGTGTTTCATAAAGATTACAGCACTTTACTTATAAACACTTATTATGTGTATATGGTATTGTTTATAGGTTTGGCAGATTTTCTCTGTTTAAGTCTATTTGCGAAATGTCTTACAGCGTTAACCTCTACAGGATAAAGACACTAGAACTATTTTAGTAGTACTGTCACCCCAACACCCTTATCCCTCACACGACGGGATATTCAAGACTATAATAAGTTAAAAACTAACACCACTATATTTTAGGTCTGTTTCTTATCCTTCCTACGAAAACTCACGCATGAAATAATTCTTAATCTACTCATTGATACGCTACCAAAACTATTATTGTCTAAAGAATAACATATAATTATTCAGTCAAGGTTTTAAAATATTGTAGTTTTATTGTTTTTGTCTGTGTAAATGTTGCATTAAAACATTAACAATAAAAAGAAATATCTTGCACTAACATTCTGTGTTAACACACTCAACCTCTCGTAAAATTGTTTCATAAAAATGATGATATCATTAAATGATAATTATTGCGAGATATTGAAATAATCAATATTAAGTTATATTTCACCTTATTGATCGGTTATACAGTTATTGGATTTCTATTCTTGTTTGGTAATAATTTCTTATCAACTGTACTGTAGGGTTATTGTTATCTATAAATTTAAACATATTTCTCTCATCTGATTATACTGGAATTTACATATAAGCTACGAATAAAATGATAATTATTTATCCTCTTAATACTGCGTTAGTGGTTTTGATTGAAATCAACATTTCTTTGAACTTAGTTATGTTAAATTTGAAATTAGCACAATTGTTGCTGAAAAATAGCACTGTAAAACGTTGATATTTTATTTATTCATTAAGATAAACCATATGTCTACGAAAATCACTTGTAACAATTTATCATTCTCCAGAAAGAATCCTTTTAGGTGGAATATTTCCCGGGAGTAGCGATGCATATTTCATTATGCGTTCCATTACCTGTATTAACACTTGGATCACCGAATGATATTCCTTCTACCGACCTTACTTTCATTCACGCGTGGACTTTACATTTGAACTCAAATATCGGTCTGTCTGAAAATGATTCAGCATGGTTTCCAGGAGCCACATTGCAAGCTAGTTGATTAGTTAGTTAGTTACTGAAATGGCAACCAGGTATTTTAAGCCAAGTATGAATCTTGTAGTCTTGTTACTGGGTAAGGCTGGCATATTCCCTAGACAGAACTGTTATTTAATAGCCCAACAGTCAATGGCATATCTAAGTGTCCTGCAGTTTAACGTGGAGTCCGAACCATTACCTCTGAAATACGAACTGATCCTAATTATGAGGATGGTATTTGTGGAAAGACTTTGCATCGATAGCACGGACGTTAATAATACCACATCAGAGAATATCCCATCCACCGACCATCCCTTATAACTATCCACAATTCGTGACTTCCAAGTAGCTGGGTTACAGGACTCGCCCCATCCCTGATCACAAGTTGAGATCTAGCATCATCGAAGACGGAGTCTTAAATTGAATTTTTTAATAACTTTTTAATATGCATAAATAATTCAAGATAGAACATGCATATTAAATCTATTTTAGTTTTTCTCAATTTCACCACTTAAGGGAGGTGGGGTCTACCGTACCGGCCCCCCTCTCCGCTTTACCACACATTTGCAAGCCAAATTAGGATTGCTCATGGTCGGGATTCGAACCCTAGCACTTCCGAATGGCTAGAACGTTACGCTCGTCAGCGTAGCGCGTTAGCCGGCTCGGCCAGTGCTCGACCATCAGTGCCTAGGAGTAGAAAGCGCATACTTGGATATAGACCTGCCCGGTGGCAGGCTCGTGTCCTACAAGAGCAGTTTCGGTTCTTTGCCCCCAGAGGGCAATACGGTCACGTAGGCGATAGTGTCTAACAAGTACACTAAACTGACGACAGATGCCTCCACCTGCCAATTCTTATTGAATATGTAAATGCGTCGTAAATTACGACTTTGCCATTTCTAGGGTTAAAGTATAAATATTTTGACATGGATATGTCTTAGCTCTGGGGGAGGTGTTGGCGATTTTAAAGATAGAAAATATGTAACAGGTTTCCATAGAAACTACCGGAACTATTGTATTGAATTTTTAATATAAAATAATAAGAATAGCTGTTTATATGAACTGAGAACACTCCCTTTAGACATATCCATGATTTACCTTTCCCACAGGGAAGTTAATACAAACATATTTCATTAAATCTGGGACAAATAACACGGGCTCGTATAATTAATCAGATTAAGGAATTTGTGGTGAATTTCCACCACAACTCATTATTCATTGTATCCATAGTATGGCACATTTTGTTGTGTTCATGCTTTAAAATTTCAGCAACCGTGAATGGTTTTTTTTTATAAAAACGAACTATGGGCACTAATGATTTGACTGTATCATTATATTAATATATACTAAACAGAATAAATTACGCTAGATAGTAATTTCTAAAGTTCAAATTGTAAAATTATTCAATAAAAATATTAATATTATTTAAAGTCATTCAACTGCATAAGTTAATTTGAACTAAGCATTAAACTTTAGCTACATTGTTATAATTGCTATTTTCATCAGTAGGGACAGGTTTTGTTGTCACTAACTACAGTATTAGTTAAATGGGAGACAATAAATTAAAGAAGTAATTAGCAAAATCCATTTCAAGTTGAGGCGTTGTTCATTATAGTTACTGAACGTGGTTTTAATTAAAGGCAAAATAATTAAATAAGTTTTAATTAAAGCCTTTGTAAAAGGAGATGGAATAATTTAACTTCACCCTCATTTGATATTGCACCTGATATTTTTAAGTGTAAAGATTGTTCCTTGAATTTCGTATAGTATTGGTAAAAATGACTGTGAGGTTGAAATTTTCCTACTGCTAAACTAGGTGAGATAAGTCAAGCTAATTCATGAAACATGTTAAAGCTACATAAAATAAAGATTTACAAATAAATATTGTATTTTCTTTGATGACGGTTTGTCAAAAGGGGAGTACCACAAGGATCCATACTAGGTCCGATTTGATTTCTGATGTTTATTAATAACATCATAAACGATAAGACATGTATATATCTTTATGTGGTTTTACATTTGCCTTATTTTCCATTATTATATGTTTCAACAAATTCAAAACTCACAACTCAGAATTATTTATTAATATTCTGTAAAGATTTCTATATTTATCATTCAATGATTTTTTAGGGAATAATTTTTTTCGTCAGTGGTTCACTTTTTATATCTTCAATGACCAATATCAAATATTATATGTATGTAAATTTCATTAATAACTACTTCTCAATAAGATGTCTAATCTTGATCAAATTAATTGTAACGGTCGAGTAATTGAAAACTGGTTCTTATAACTTGATTTTTCATTTTTATACTAATTCAAAATTGCATCGTTAGAACAAAATTTCTTAAATTCTTTTATGGTTTTGAAAGGTAATTAATTTTCACTAGTCAAATTTTTAAAAAAATTCCCTGACAACAAAATCTGATTCTTAAGATTTGTCATGAATTGTTTAAGAAAACTTACCTTTGGAAATTTCAATTTGTAAGACGCCATAAAGTTGTTAAGAATCTATGATAACTGTAAATCCTTGAAGTGGCGTTATTGTAGTGTGCAGGCAATAATGGAGACAACGGAAAAGCCGTGATGTATGACTGGTTATATTGAGCACCAGAGTGTTGCTGCAGCAAAATATCCAGACACACGTTCCTGTGTTCCAGTCCTGAATATTACACTAAGGAAATACACAGATACTCATTTCTGCGTTCTGTACCTGAATATTACACTAAGGAAATACACAGATACACGTTACTGTGTTCCGGTCCTGAATATTACACTAAGGAAATACACAGATACACGTTACTGTGTTCCGGTACTGAATATTACACTAAGGAAATACACAGATACACGTTACTGTGTTCCGGTACTGAATATTACACTAAGGAAATACGCAGATACACGTTCCTGTGTTCTGGTCCTGAATATTACACTAAGGAAATACACAGATTCTCATTCCTGTGTTCTGGTCCTGAATACTACACTAAGGAAATACACAGATACTCATTTCTGCGTTCTGTACCTGAATATTACACTAAGGAAATACGCAGATACACGTTCCTGTGTTCTGGTCCTGAATATTACATAGGGGTATGTTAAAAATGTACATAAGGTTTATTTATAATTAAAAATATTATATGATTTATTAGTTTTTTGTTGAATAGTTGCTTTGGCCAAAAGAAATAATATATGAAAGCATGTTCAGTTTTTATGGTAAGATATTTTAGTTAAAAGGAAATCAACATTTGTTATTACCAAAGGTCTATGACTTTATTTTTGACATTGTCTTAGCTCTGAGGGGGTGTTGGTGATTTTTAAGATGGAAAATATGTAATTCTCATAGTTTTATATGGAACCGCATAAGGTTTGTTGTTTACACAAGTTATCACCATAGGGTACGGCTGGAACTTTGACATATTAAAAGAATGTGTTAGTATTTTTAAGCTGTATTGGCGAGAGTTATTAACACGCCGGAAAGTCATGGTTAAATATATTCTCTAAACGTTTATGAACAATTTATATAATTTAATTTAATGGTGAACTTCGAAATGAAAATATATATATTACTTCCCTTTGGGAAATAGGTTAGATAATGGATATGACAAAAATAATGTTTTCAGGTCCTCTAAACGGTTCCTATTCTTATATTTTAAAAATTCAATACTATATCTCTGTTATTTTCTATGGAAACCTGTTACATATTTTCCATCTTAAGAAAACCAAACCGCCCCCTAGAGCTAAAATAACCATCCCAATTCTAAAAATAAAAACAAGAGAGACAAAGTTAAATTAATTGTTTGAATTGTAAATTAATTGTTAATTGTTGGGGGAACACCCCCTCCTCCCCGGTGATACCAAGCTTTTTTGAGTTGGTTTTGTTGGGTTTATCATGGACCGTAAATTTGACTTTTCTCAGGAACCGTTAGTCGTAGACAAATAATTCAAAATACTAATTTGTTTAGTTTTTTATGCTGGTTTCAATGGTGCCAGTCAAGTTATACTTTATTTTTATTGTTTTCGCTGAAAGTTTAAAAATTTGATTTTTTTTTACATTTAAAAGCCCATAACTTTCGAACCGTCATTTTTACAGACATGCGGGTGGTGTCATATTATTTAGTACTCTGTGCACTATAAACTATCAAATTGTAATCAATATCGTTAAAGCCATTTTTGAAAAATTTGGATTTTTCACATTTTTAAGGGTTTTTAGGGGTGAACTACCCTTAAAGATTTAAAAAAAAACTTGAAGATACGGTGCCAAATACGTGCATTACATACAAATCGGACCAACGGGGTAGGCTGTGGCTCTGTACACATCCAGACACATACACAGACTCAGACTGTCTCTCTCTGTGTGTGTGTGATACGGACGGACAGACATCAGGTCGAAACCCACTTTTTTGGATTCAGGAGATTCCAAAACGGATATATCCACTCTCAACTCAAATTCGAAAAAATTGACGAAAACAATACTTTCTCCATATACTCTGTATAAGGGGAAAAAGTAAAAACAGAGATTTTACGGCATGAAGCTAAAAAAAGGAAAACATGTTAGTTGATGCGGGTCGATGGGACATGGCGGCGCGCATCGCACATGACCGACACTGATTCCCTCGTTAGCGAAACAAGCAACTGCAATTAAACGCTGCCCCATAATGGCCGCTGACATCTTTACACGAGATTCCAATTAGATTTCAACTACTTTGTAAACAACGCGTGGATCGATGATTAGCTCTGCCGCCGAAATGGTAGCTGACTCCAGTAACACGAGGTACGGGTTTTGATTGGTTTTACAGATTATTTTATTTTTTAACTAGCTGACCCGGCGAACTTCGTAACGCCTGACAGTAAATACTTGTTAACTTTAAGATTGGCCATGTTCTGAAGTCGAATAGCAGTACGGCTTCATTGTGAAAGGTTATATATTCTGGGTTGTGGCATAGTGAATAGCAATACCGAATCGATAAGACATATTAATAACATTCCCAAAAAACAAATAAATCTTAGTGGATTAATTCACATTTTTCAAATCCAAACCAAACCTAACTGTAATACAGATTTTAAAGGAAAGATATACAACAGCTGATTATTATAATAAACGTAATATTCACAAACATTGTAATTATTTTTTATTTGGCCTACGTATAAACACGAGACTTTTTATCAGAAAGAAAATAAAAATATTAATTCATAATCCCCCAAATCCGTAAACTATTAACATGGCGAATAACGCTGTTCATTTTGCACAGCACATAATTACTTCATATTTTTACATTAATGAATGATTCAGATGACATTGGATAGTAAAGCATATTGCTAATGGAAAGTAAACCAATCAAATGTTTTCATTGTAGAAAACTTACTTTCCATAGGGTTTACATTAGAATTTTAAAACACCATAAAATTGAAACTTATGGGGTTTGTGAAAATATTTTTTCACTAAAACCTTACCGAACAAATATATACAGAAACTTTCTAAAATGTCATGGCGATCGGATGAGTAGTTTGGCAACGCATAAAGGACATACATACACACATTAAATTTTATATATAGAGATAAATTAATTTCTATTGTAGTTGCTAGGGTAAATACGTGGACAGGTTTTCCGTGGTTAACCCAAAATCACATATACTTACATAGCCTTTCACATACTGAAAATTGACTGCTTTCATTGACGTTAAAAAGAGATAAGAGCTGAATGCAAGACCCAAGAGTGAGTTCTTCAAAATTTGTTCTGTCCTAAATTATTACTATCATGTTCTTTTATTTGGTATTATCAATATTAATATACACCATTTACACCCAGGCCATGTTCTTTGTAATATTCAGCTCATAGATGAAAATAGTGAGCTAAGCATTATTATTGAAAATATATCTTTCTCCTCTGTTAAACATTTGAATAGTTCAAATAAAATTATTTTATAATGTTCCAATGACCAGATATCTCTGAGCAATAGTAGTACCAATTGGAATTTTGAATTATTGGGAATGATCTATCTTCAATCGCAAGTAAGATTTTACACTCCTGAAGCAAGGAAAGTCTATTTAAACATTTATTTATTACTAGCCAAAGTACCCGTTCTTCGCACGGGTTAAAAAGGCTGAAAGGTGTAGGCTCTACTGATACATTTAAGTTATTGTTAATTAATTCTTCATTGTTTACAAAATGACAAAACAGGAGTGTCTACAACATTTCAAAGTAACATTTGTCAAATAATGGGAGAGGATAAGGATTAATGTAATAGAGACAGTCGTCGGAAAAAACTTAAAATCTACCATTCCGCTATTTCAAATAATTCACTAATCTCGATCCAGCAGTTTATCTGAAAAATCCACTTTATTTCTTTTTCTTCCCGAACTAACAAAATATAGTGCAAACGGATGTTGTCATTAGAAAATGTAAACATAGAAACCTAGGCCGGTCACGGCAGCTCTTTCTTCTTCTTCTTCTTCTCGAACTGTCAAATTTTAGTATTTACAGCTGTTGACATTCAAGTAATTTTATGTTTTCATTCTCTAAAAATGTAAACATTGAAACTTAGGACGTTCACAGAGCGTAGCCCGAGAGGATTTTAAGGAAATGAGTATGCCTATGTGTTGCATGAGTTTAAGATCTACCTTTGCCTAAAATTTCAAACCGGTTGGTTCAGTATTTTTCGCATTTACTTGCTACTACAAACCCACAAACAAACATACAGAAACCATCTTTTCTTTATAATATTATAGATATAGAGGGAAAAGTAAAAAAATGGCTACTTGTACTGTGGATAAATAATTTGGAATAAACTTCATATTCTGAGAGGAGGTAATGTGTTCTGTGATGTAAATTTTCTTTCTGTTTAAAAAATAATATTGAAAAGAAACGCTATAACGATTTTTGGTTATTCACTTTATATAATTTTGTGCTGTAATACGTAATAAAATTCATATATTTAAGGGTGCTGAGCATTTAATTATTACTGTAAGATGGCGGCTAAGATTAGCCTATTAATAATAGATTTAAAAACTGTCTCTCACAAATTGTTCAACATCATCCAAAATTATAGTGAACTCCTGGGAGTGGTTCTAGGAAATATGTAATTTAACGAATAATCTTTTTCTGGGATGGCGCAAAAATAAATGAGTTCACTGTTAAGTTATCCAACCTTCGTTTGCTAAGGGTTTAATTAAAACTTATTTAATTATTTTCACTCTAATTAAGACTATGTTTAGTAACAATAATGAACATCGCCTAAACTTGGAAAGGATTTTGTTAATTACTTCTTTAATTAAGTGTCTCACTTATTATTGGTACTATTATTCATAGTGCTACAACTATGTATAAGTGGATAAATTGTAAGTTCAAAACTTACAAAATTAAAGAAAGTCAATTCAAATTATCTTTTTTCAATATATACATATCCAGGTACATGAATAGTGTCATAAAATTATTAAATCACTCGTACATCTCAACTAAAAACTAGTGACTAAGAATAGTTAAATATATCAGAAAAAAACTAGAAAATAGAAAACAAATTTATATTTCTCTTTTTACTTTCAAGTGGTTGAGGTTATCGTACCAATTAACTATAAAAAAACTGAATAAAAACCAATTCTATTAAACTTGATTTTTTAACATTAATGAATTCATTTATGCAGTAAAGGCAATTCCAATACAATTTCAAATCGTTAAAGAAATTTGGATTAAATTTTTCTTTTCTCAATGATGCAGGGATACTTCGATACAAACTACGCACATAAGAAAGTTCATTTTTCATAAAGTTTAAGGCGATAATTTATCTTTGCAATCATGTTTTTCAACGGGAATTATATAACTATTCCTTATCAATGATTTATCATATATTGATTTACTACACTGCACTTTTTATTGAATGTTTAAAAGGTCACAATTCATGCAGTTTACAATATAATATCTCATACAAGGTGGAATCATCTATTTGAAACTGTCCATGCAATTGTAATGCAACCATGTACATAAATAAATAGATATGTCACTTGGCCTAATAGTCCACCTTTGTTCGGGTCGTCGAGCTGGAGGATCCCCTCTTGGAGTTCGCTGATATTGGCCTCCGCAACACCGAGATCATCCTCGTTGTCAATCTCGAAGGACAAGCCGGCTTGAGTAGATTCTAAGTGCGCATTCTTGTGGCGTATTTCACTGTGTGGGAAATAACCTCTAAATCGCAACAAACGTAGGAAAGCTCACACCCTTCTCAATGGCGTTTATTCAGATGCCTCTTCATGACGCTTCGCAGGGGTGATGGTGGAAATTCCCTGCTCCCGGGAATTGGGCATCCGAAGCGTTTGGAGAGCGGAAGGGCAATGCAGAGGGTCTTCCAATGGGACAGGGGTATTCCTTGTGTCAAATTGGAGCAGAGGTAGTGAGGGCCTGTGATGAAGTGATGGACTCAGGTGAAGTGAAGTATGGGCTGGTGGGCAGTTGATGACGTGGGTGGAGTTCCAGCGACGATGGTCAGCGTGGCTCAAGGCTGGTCTTCTCCTTCACCTTCGGGGACTCAGGTGAAGTGAAGTGATGGGCAGATGGTCGCAGGTGGGCAGTTGATGACGTGGGTGGAGTTCCAGCGACGATGGTCAGCGTGGCTCAGGGCTGGTCTTCTCCCTCAACTTCTGACTCTTGAAGTAGCCGGGGATACCGGTGTCAGCGTCCCCCCACTATTACACTGGCAGACACCTAGGTTCACCTTATAAGGAAGAGTTTGTTTGTCAGATCAGCCCCACCTTGTTCACCGTTTGCCAAGTAAAAGATGGCTAGGGATTTTCGCTTTTTTGTAATATTAATTTTTTAATATCTGTGTTGTTCTACCATATATTTAAAATCCGTAACTACTATGACTATATTTCCACTAGGCCTATCAACATAAATACTACCAAGTTCACTCTTGAATGAATGAATGAAAACACTTTTTTATTGTGAGGCGAATATTTAGGACCACATGGTCCTCTCTTACAATTAACCTCAATTAAAATAATAATAACAGTAATGTCAATAAAAATAACAATAAAATAAAATTAGCTTCAAAGTAAACTAAAACAAAATATTATTTATAAACGTTATAAAAAAATAACAGATTAGAATATTAACGCAAAATAAAATATTAATAACACACGCTCACACAATCGTCCTTTACCCGCTACACCCAGGCCAAACGTACGCCCTCCCACCACGCCTCGGTCATCCGGTCGAGATAGTTCTGTTTCAACGCCACCGTCAGCCGTGAACGAGTCTCTATTGATTTTATATTTTAAGGTAATGAGATCCACAACCGGCAAGCAGTTAACGCAGAAATCCAAGATTGACAACAGAATGAGTAATTTGGACGATTCGCATCTCCCTTAATTTAGAGACCTTTAAAAGAGAAGATTGAATGTAATAGGATGTGACACGATCGTCTCGGCGAAGATTGAACAGAAACGAACGCAATAATTTTAAATGCTTTGTAAATTTGTTTGCAAGACTACAATTGTGCTTACAATTCAAGTTAGAAATTATTTTCTTGAGGGAATGTACTTTGCCATCCAGAGCTTTATTTTCTTCAATTAATATGAAATTAGACTACCTATCCTCCTTTAATTCCTGTTCCAAGGCCACACACTTATCCCCTCTTGCAGAACTAGATACAAATTGGACAAGCCCAGTTAACCTGTTTATGTATTTAAATGCAGTCTTCTTAATTTTTTAACATTTTTCCCCTTCATGAACCCCCCATCAGTTAAAAATATCGCACATGTAATTTTATTGAATTTAACGCTGTACAAGACATAAAACTACGTAGATAAATTAAACTAACACAATTACATAATCAATTACACTAAACCAACACATCACACAGTTAAGTAAACTGTTGAATCTAGTTTCGTTCACGATTACTGTTCAATATGTCCCCCATGTGACTCAATGCAACACTATGCGCTTTACAAAATTTCTGCGCACTTGCTAAAAGATTTTGAATCGGCTGCTCCCTTATTTCTTGACAACAACGAAATACTCTTTCCCTGAAGTTCATTCTCGATAGAGACACTGTAAACTTTAGTTTTAAGATGTTCCCAGAGATTAAAATCTTATGGATTCAGATTCGCGGATCGAGGAGGCTAAGGAACTTTGTGATAACTACAACTAAATTAATTCCCAAGCTACTCTACTAATTTGTTTAATTTCCAGTTTGGTTAAAATCTGTATTCTTTTTTAGTCTGCTTTCCAAAAATACTCTTATATCTTAGAAGAATTTCTTCAATAGCTGAGTCTTTCTTCCTCTACATGTTCGGAGACTTGTGATTAGCACTACTGTAGTAATAGGTTGAACACGTATTGAGTTGGCTATGAATTTACGCTCATTTGTATTATGTTTTTTCATCTGAGCGAATTTCCTGTAGGGAGAAGCTAGTACCATAGGTCTCATTGCAAGACCTTAGACTGAAAATCATGTTACTTTTTCGTTTTGAGGTGCCTAGAGACCAAAAACAAAAGGCGTTAAAAAGTTCCTTCTTCGTACCTTACACAATTAATATTTTAAGTGATTTTCATTAATTGTGGATTCATTAAATAGGTTCATACCCTATTTTTTGTAGTAGTTAAAAAAGTTGGGAGATTCCTTAGATCCAATATGTAGGAGTCAACTTTAAAATTATATTTGAGAAGCTTGTCATCCGACTTATCAAAAACACGCTCTTATGAAAAATACACAAATTCACAAACACGCAAGTTATTTATTAATTAATTTAGTAGATTTAACATTTTTTCACGCTGTATGCTCATTTCTTCTTACTGTATGAAAATTACACTATGAAAGTTCAAATAAAAATGTTTGGATTAAAGATAACCTTTAATTTATTCTGCAAGTAAAGTTTAATACTTAAAATTGAGTTCATTTTTAGTTTAATCCTTGGCATTGTCCCCCTTAATAACGAACATTGAAGCGAACACGTTTTTAAGTTATATTCGTATTTCGTCTATCTATTTTTTCTGTTCGTTGTTGAAAGTAAATTTAATTGAATGGGTTAAAATATATCAATTTTTACCATAAGAATAATATTTAAACAAACTTTTCAAATTATCATTACGTGAAAAAAACAAATGACAATACATACGGTAATTGAGGGGTACAAACTATTAATTCATCATTCGCTAATATTTCCTCATACTTTATTGTTTTAGAAATGATATTAATAATTAGCGAATTCCCATAGGGAAGAAGCTATTACCTAGGTCACATGGAAAGTTAAGCCCGGGACCATGTTATTTTTTTCTTTGATGCAAGTCCAAAAACAATAGTCGTTAAAATTTATATATATATATACATAATATGTATATTATATTGTGATCAGACTGCAACAACTTTTACATAGGCAAAACAGGAAGAACATTCCAAGAAAGATTCAGAGAACACATACAAGCACTCAGAAGCAACAACAAAACCACAATGAAATCAAATTTTGCAGAACACTTACTATCACAACATCACAATTACAAGAACATGGAAGAAAATCTGGAAATACTCGAATTCACAAACAAAGGACACATCATGGATTCCAAAGAAGATTATTACATTTATTCAGGCCAAAAACTGACCCTCAAAACATTTTGAACAGCCACATAACAAAAAACAATCCAATTTTTGAAAAAATCAGAAAACTCAAACAAAACATATAATCACATTTTACATTTATATAGATACAACAATTTTTACTAACTTCTTCAAGAACACTTGTACATCTATTAAATTGAAATTATTTAATTTAAACATATGTGATTTTAATATTGTTTTGAATTAACTTGAAAATGGCCTTTAAAGGTTGAAACATGTTGTTTAAATAAAATAATGTTTATCAAGGATACTCAGTTAATTATTTTAACTTTACTTAATATAACAGTATTTTACAAGTACTATATATATTATATATATATATATATATATGTATATATATATATATATGTGTCTGTGAACACGATAACTCTCGTAAAAATGGTCCGATCGAGACCAAATTTGGTAGAGACGTATTCCTACAAATGCTCGGACGAGTTCGTAAACCAGACATATCGGTCAATGGGAACGGGTAGTTTGGGGGGGTTTTGTACCCCGGAAATTTTATATTTCACGGAATCAGCTTAAAAACTACACACTTAGTTCCTTGAAGTTTTTCTCTATCTTAGGTTCGAATATTAAAAAATTACACAGTACGTTGTATTTGCTCCAATTTTATCTTATGGAGGATAGGGATTAATATTTTCTAATTAATGAATATTTTTGGATAAAACTTGATATTTAGTTATGTGGTTGAGATCTATATTATATCATAGTTTATGTTTATCATGGGCAGCAAAATATACTCTTTTATAATAATCATATATTGTAACTCCTTATTTATAAAATGTTGATAAATTAATACAATGTTAAATAAATTATTTATTAAAACCTAATTTCATTAAGCACAAATAACATTTATTAATCTTATGGAGAATACAAATAATTCTAATTATAAGATTTTTTAAATCTTGTCATATATTATTTTTATATTATTGATTTTAAAATGTGTACGAATGTGATTTTTTAAATTTAGTTTTCTAAACTTAAAACTACATTCAGGAGCCGTAATGGAATTAGCTCACTTTGAACTGAATTCTTTAACTACTTCTTTAATTAACTGTCTACTATTTCACTACCCTGCATTCTGTGAGAATAAACGGCACTAAACTGTCGTAAATGGAAGGAAAAGCTCTAGCCTTAATTTAGAGGTCATTGATCTTAGTTTATGGTAACTGAATAGGTTTTGCCAAGTTTAAAAATGTGAAATATATGTTATATAATCCTCAAAACTTAAAAATAATTTTCTCGAACTTTATTTTTACTGCTTCAACTGAACCAATAAAGAATTATTGCAGTGCAAAAGAATTAAGTGAATGTGCGTGTAATGTATTTTTACTTAACTACTCGTTTGTTAAATTTAACGGTGCCAAATTGAATGTTAAAAGAATAATTATTAGAAGCCTTAATATGGAAACTACAGCGTGAAATTTGATGTAAAAAATGTTTCGTCGATTACGGATAACCTTCAAAGTATTCTGAAATTATAGTTTAATACTTAAAATTTAGTACAATTCTGTTGTTATACTTGGCATTGTACCCCTCAATACATTAAAACGAACAGGTTTTTAGGTTTTACTCTTTTTTCGTCTATCTATTTTTTTGTTCGTTGTTGAAAGTAAACTTAATTGAATAGGTTAAAATATTTCCAGTAGTAGTAAAATATTTTTCAAGTGGTAGTTAGTGGCCCATACATGTCATTTGCATAGATTGCAAATGGCCTTTAAAACTTATATATAGTCTCTAGTTATGCAATGTTTAAAATCATAGGTTCTTACATAACTAAAATAAGAATGAAAATGGCTGTAATTTTAAAACTATTAAATAGCATAATTTAACAAAAACTTTATAACCGATGTAATAGATGAAAACGAGGTTTAATAACAGATCCTTCATGGTTCTTTAAATATAATAACTACTTGGTAAATGCATTTGATCATATCGGAGAAGGAGGAAGTATATATTATATGTTTAAAACATTCTTTGCTAGTTTTGGGCAAATTCATACGGTCCTAAAGTACACATAGTTTTATTATTATTTGTTTATTTGGATCAACTTCAAAAATTAATCTTGACAATATATTTAAAAAACAAAAATATGCAATTAGAATAATGCTAAAATTAAAACATGATGCCTCGGTGAAAAACAATTTGTTGATCTCAATATTTTAACAGCCTACGGACAGTATATTTTTGACTCCATTTCAATCGCAGTTAAGGAAGCTGATTCTCGTCCTTCAGATTATATTTAACTCTTCATAAATACAATGCGAGACATAAAGACTCCATAGTAAATCACACATTTTTTTGCTTCTACATTGGCCAGAGATTTCAATATAATCCCTAAAGAAATTAAAAAAGAAAGTAACAAAAACAGATTTTAAAAAAGATTAAAAGAACATCTGATTAAAATAGCTCCATATTCTTTTGACGACTTTTTCCACCCATCGCAGTCATTATGATTAAATTAACGACCTTGTATCATATTAAAATCTGCTGTAAGGAGTGGATGAGATTGTCACTTAGGCTAGTTTTTTGTTGTTGTGCAACCTGACACTATTCAATGTATATACAGGGTGTTTCATAATTCCCTACCAATACTCAAGGGCATTGTTCATGGGTAAGAAGCATATCTAAATATGCTTAGTTACTCACACAGCCTCCATTTCGTTTTTTCACTTATAATTTTTTTTCTGAATAATGGTTAAACGTACGGAATTGAAACTTTGCCCAAACATTTAAGGCAAATAGACAAAGCTAAAAAAAATCATGACAATTTCAAAAAATTCATAAAACAAAATGGCGGCCATTTAAAATTTTGTTTCTCAAATAACTCGTGAACCGTTGATTTAACAGAAAATTTACAAGAATAACCTTTTTTAGGTAATTATTACAAATTGATTGAAATGGGTTTTATAATAAATATTCTGGTAATTTTATATTTAAATTATGATATGTAAGACATAGAATCGAAACAAGGTAAGCACTTTTGACCTATTTATTTTATTTGTATATTAATCTTAAACAAAAATATTTCATATTTTCTTCAAAATTTTGATTAAAACTACTACAATTAATTTAACATTTTCGGATAAAATTCACATGTTATTTGTAAAAATATTTTAATTTAAACTGATTAATTTAATTTTTTGTAAAAAAGTAAAAAAGCATTAATGTTTATTTTTGTAGAATTTATTTTTCACATGAATAGTTTGTCAATACTATGTATAGTTATTTTTTCTATTTAAAACAATATATTATATTTGTGAAATTTCCAAAAAAGTTTTTTGAAATTTTTATGATTATTTATGAGACTTTAAGCTTGTGTATAATTTAAAAATTGTCAATTTTTTTATTTTTATCATAAATGGTTTAAATTCAATTGAAGACATTTATAAAAAAAATATATAAAAAAACAATACGTTAATAACTAAACTTCCGGACAATTTAAATAGATTTTTGTACTTTATTTAAAAATGTATTTTAAAATTTAAACAGTACAAAATGAATAAAGAATTTAAAATTATTTTTAATGTATGTAGAAAAAAATACTGATCAATGTTTTTTAAATTATTTTCAAATAATCTATTCCTTTTCTTTTAAACGCAAACTATTTTAAATTTTACAAACTTAATATTTATTTATAAAAGCAATATTGTTAAATATGTTTTATGTAAAAACTTACTTTGTTTTAGTTTTTTAAATCAACAATTTTCTGTAAAAAAATCAATAAATTATATTAATGTTTTTTAAACTACATACAAAATATGTATAAATCTAAATTCAAATATATGTGTTTTTACTAGAAACGTTTTGGAGAAGCAGTGAGTGCTTCAACTCTCGTTTTGAGCGCACGCTATCTTGTGTCGATGGATGTGTGTGATTTACGACAAAAATGTTTTTATATTATGTTATAGTAATAAAAACTGACATTAATTAAAAAAATATTGAATAATTAATAAACAACGTAATTATAAGTTTCTAAAGATTCTAAAGGTATATTTATTGAAAATATTGCTTCAAAATTAATCTACTGACTAAGGAATCAACTGAAACTTTTTCAAGTCAATAATTTCCATGGGTTGGCCCTAGAAATAAAATTAAGTATAGTTTTGTAAGTCCTTGTATAAGAAGTTAATAAAACATCCATACAATTTTTAACGGATAGTCTATGTTTATGAAAAGCTATCCTGTTCAATACGTTGAGACCTTGACCGGTGTTAGGTTCTTTAGCTTATCTGACAGCCTAACACCGCCAGATGCTGTGTCCTCGCAGAAGATGAGTGGAGTTAGTGTCAGAACCGTCAATTCTCCCTTGGCTCTAGTATTTTTCGACACATAACAAAATATATATTAACGTAAAATACAAGCTGTTCAAAAAGATAAATTGTTATAACTATTTTTTCCAACCAAAGTTATTCTTCTTATTACTTGTATGATTCCCAAGATAAAAATTCAAAATGGTGGCCACTAAAAATATTTGTACCATTTTTGCACAGTTCTTTTAGAATTTTTAATTGCTTCACTGTGGAAGAAAATCTTGGGGGAAATTCTAAGGAATCTTGAACAATATAATAAATAATACAGTATATAAAATAATTCGTGACCTCCAAGTAGCTGGATTGCAACATTATCCCAGTGAATTCATGTGTTAATTCAGATAAGTTATATACAATATACAGGATGTTCATTAAAGTAG
Source organism: Nephotettix cincticeps (assembly GCA_023375725.1). Classification (NCBI taxonomy): domain Eukaryota; kingdom Metazoa; phylum Arthropoda; class Insecta; order Hemiptera; family Cicadellidae; genus Nephotettix; species Nephotettix cincticeps. Next base: position 9,573,218 of record CM041789.1, on the reverse strand, counting down.
GGGACAAACTTCAAGGAAGGACAGTACACGTCAAAATAAATAAGAAATTTTCAATGAAGACCCTCCTCCTCCTCCAGAACAGCCGTGGGTAAACCCGTCCACAAATATTTTCTTCTTCCTTGACCTGCACTTGCCAGTTGGGGTTGAAAATACAGGGAACCCTTACTAAAAAAGGGCTGTTTGCCTCCGGCTACAATTTTTTCACCAATACAACAGATACCCCAGTAGCATCACTAGACGCTTCAGCAAAATTATACTTTAGTTGATGTACCTCCTTTTGCTCTTATGAGTGGCTAAAACAATATACACAATTTCTTGTGCTTGACCACGCAATGACCTTCCTGAGGAACTTGTCGAGGACGTTTAAGTCCATGACGACGCCGGGATGCCGTGTGACCGGAAATCAGTATAGCCTTTCGGGAAGACACACCATGAACGCACTATGAGAAATTCTACGGACACATACAAAAGACTAAACACACGAAAAATACAAGAAGCAACAACAACACAGAAAATCACTACAAACTGGATCAAAGAGACACGAGAAACCCCTACGAAGAGCAGGGATAAAACAAGAGGAAATGCAAGACAACATTTTATTTAGAAATGAAGTAAATAAATGGGAAGTAAATCTGGAACAAAACGATGATCAGGAACTGTACAGACCCAAATGGTCTAAAAAAAGAAAAGCGAAGTTCAGTCAAAGGATGAAGCAATACTGGAAAGACAAAAAAGAAAGAAATTTGAGTCAAATTGCTTAGCGCCTTTCTTTTTAGGGAGATTTCGCACTAAATAAATAATAGTTAACTTCCATGTTTTCCGTCATACAACTTTTTACCCGTTTCAGACATCGCTTTCGTAAAAGGAGGTTCAACAAGGCCTTTGTTAACAATATTAATTTTACAAATTCATTTCTTGCAAAATAATGTCGTGTAGTATGTTATTGAAAAAAATAGTTGAAGTCATCGAATTTTTATATTAAATGCACCATAATGATTTAGAAGAAACGTAGATCAATAAAATAAAATAGTATTATTTTTATTGTACCATACTGAACCTCCTTAGATTTTATCGATTTAGTACTTTAATAATTATCGATATGGCCGAAAAAGCTTGTCATCTGTGATGCTTCTCCAATACTGTTTGGATCTTAAAGATAATCTAGAAATATTTAAAAACAACTCGCCATTTCCTGTTTTAACCTTCAAATATTTACCACCTACGTTACTAAAGTTTGAATGTTTCGTGAAGATTACAAAATGATTTTGTACATTTGATATTTAGTTGTCACCTTAAACCATATGGTAACACTGATATTGTCTCCATGAAAGAAGGAGCAAATAAATTTTCTCGAAGAAATATAATTTCCTCGTTCAGTATAAAAGTTATAGTGTTAACTAATGGGCGCATTATAAAGCGCTATCTCTCAGCTAATAGCGGAACTATACATGAGAACTTCGTCTTTACTTACGGTGCGAACCTACAATTAAGTTTCGGACGTACAATTAAGGTCATTTCAGGACAGGAAGATGTCGGTGGATGGGGAACCGTCGAAGCTACATCTCATGCGGTGATCCGAGTGTTAATACAGGTAATGGAACATATAATGAAAAATGCATCGCTCCTCCTGGGAAATATCCCGGCTAAAAGGCTTCTTGGATATTGCGTCCTAAACTTTCTGAATGCCAGCATAGGGATGTGTGATTCTCCGCATTTTAAGCAACGGCCTAACCTATTATTGGTTATATTTGTTGAAAGGTTTTCAGTTTTAACTTGAGGTGTAATTATATTTTTGAATAATTAAATAGTTTACAGAATCTTTAACTTCATATATTAAATGAATAGCGTTGGCTATTAATTATTTATTATATTTTATTGGACTTTTCCAACGAGTCTGTATTTTTAACAACACAACGTTTCTGGAGGTGGAGAAACTCCTCCCTTTTCAAGTGATACTGAATAATCTGCATTAAAATTAAAAGTTTAAGTAACAAATATTAACTATACAGGGTGATTCACGAAGATAAGAGGTAACTTTTATAGTTCATTCTACATGTAAAACAATGAAAAAACCCTATATAAACATAGGTCCGGAAATGCGTTGTTAGCGACTTATGGCTGGCGCAACATTCCGCTCAGATTTCGGTCTGTTTATTGGTAAAATAATAAAGTTATTGTGTCCAAATCTGAAAAATTGTTTTTTACTCCAATTTAATGCATTTTACACTGGTTTTCTCAAAAACTACTTAACTTATAGTTCTGAGGCCTTTTTTATTCATTTTGCCTCGTCTAATACCTTAAGGGGAACCCGAATTTGCTCCTCAATTTACCTACCTGGATTTCCAAGATTCTCTTTTTAACACAAGGTATCAAAATCCGGGCGAAATTATACGCTAGCCATAAGTTTCTAACAAAGCAATTCCGTACCTAGGTTTTTTCACTGTTTTTACACGTAGAATGAACTCTCAAAGATGCCGCATATCTTCATGAATCATCCTGTATCATGTTGTCATAATACTATACTTCTATCAAGCACAATACGAAAAATATATTGATACGCAATAAATAACCACAAAACTCCGAGTCCCAGCTAGCGGGGCGACACAAGATAGCATACGCTCAGATGAGAGTTTGAGCACTATTGCTCCAAGTGTTCCTTTAATTTTTAATGTTAATTATTAGGTAATCACCTGAAAACGGAGGAGTCTCTCAACCTCCAGAAAAGCTGTGTAGTTAAAAGCATAGACGCGTTGGTAAACTCCAATAAAAGAAATTTAATAATTATTTTACATTTATTTCAAATGACGGGTTTCTTATGTAATTGTGGAGTTTTAACAGTCCGAGACAAACTAACCAATCCTTCACAGGAAATATTCTTTGGATCATCTACAGTTTTTAAACACTATTCTCTCGTTGGTTTGTACTAAGGTTAGAATTTCTTCAGGTTGGGTTTTATTTACCAATGGCCTCCTGTGCGGACAAAGTAAAAACTCACTGGGTTTTAGGTGTATTATTACCTATATTACTTATATTATTTTTGTATTTGTAGTACATACTTGTGTTAATATACTTATGAAAATATACGTACCGAAATAATTAAACCAGTTGATTTAACGATTTTAAATATACTTACAAGTTTCAAATAATAAAGAGTTCAAACACAAAAAAGTAAACATCCTCTTTTGATAACTATACGTCATAACCGTGACCGGTCGACCGATCAGAAATTGGTTTACTATGAGAATCGGGGAAATATTTTAGCTATTGGCATCTGTATAAATAACAACAATGCAATTTTTAATTGTTTTTATGAAAACAATAATAATAACAGTAACATAATTAAGAATAAAATACACAATTATCAATTGTTACAATAACCCATGTAGTGCATACTCGTTACATACTGTATGCTTACACAGTCATACTCATTTGTGACTGTGCTGAGTGGATATTTTTTGCAAAACTAACATTTTCTTTGCATTCATTTCCTCCATTTAGTCACGAAATTAAATAACGAAGAGAGACTATAAATCATGAAACAAAACTATAATCAATTAATTTATAAAGTGTGTTTTGTTTTTTTTTTTAAGTCTGGTCTAAGCTTTTGTTCAGTTAGATGATAACTGTTCTGGAATCCAAGAGTAACACTGCCTTCAAAATTTGAACAACAACTCTGCTCTCAACAGTTGTGCGAGAAGCATCTGACATAGTGAGGCGTCTCATAATGAAACTAAAGTAACATTATAGATATAATTGAATGGAACTATTAGAATCCTTTTTACCTTTTACTATCGGCAACATGTTTCGGCTTTCAAGCCACTTTATCTAATCTACTATGTCATTTAATTTGTCAAGAAAACACGTGCTATAATTTTACTAATTATCAATCATGAGATGTGATTTATTTTCCTTCGTTTGAAAAATACTAGTCTTATTTGTCTATTTCTTGTCCTTTTTTCTGTTCTAAGCCTTTATCTTGCTGCACTATAAAAGACGATGTCATGTCATGTTACCTTTGACATTATAATTTCAAAATATACTTTTTCAGTGACATATCCTACTAAGGTAAAAAATCCTAGGTATTTCATCATATAATTGCATAATTTCCTTTGAAAGTTAATTCAGATAACATCTAAATACAGCATATTTTTTTAAGGTTTAAGTTAGTTGTCACTACTTTGGGTACCTGGGCACCAAGGTGTTCAGGGGAATGAAGTAGCAGACAAACTGGCTAGGGTAGGGGCAGCCACCCTCTTTGTAGGACCGGAGCCAGGTTGTGCACTGGAGGACTCCTATTTTAAAAAGAAATTAAAGGAGGAAGAGAAGGAAGCCAGAGGGATACCTGGACCGCTCATCCGGGATGCCGACAGGCTAAGGAAATGCTTGGAGGGCATAATATAAGAAGGTCTGAGACCATGATCAGGTTTAAGAAAAACAATGTAAGGATACTGACGGGATTTTTAACCGGGCATTGTAGGCTCAGGGGTCATCTGAGCAAGATGAGCATTGTCAAAGAGGGTGAATGCCGCTTCTGCCAATCTGGGGAGGAAACACCTAGACACCTATTGGCTGAGTGTGACGCGATAGGTCAGAAGAGAGCCAGAAGCTTGGGAACACACCAGGTGGCGGTGGAGGATTTTCCAAAGTTAGAACCCCTCATAATACTAAACTTTATTAAGGCATTAGGACTAGATGGGGTTCTCTAGGCAAGAACTAGAGACTAGTCTGGGGGGCACAATAGATCTTATAGGTCGCAGTGCAATCTTTCCCCTAGATTTTATCAGTATCAGTAAGGTTTAAGTTCAATGATCAATGTAAAACTAAAAATGATTTTAATTTAACAGCTGGTAATTAATTTTTGTTAAACAATTTTAAAAATCATATTCAGTAAGACTTTGTAAAAAAAGTTACTCAAGTCGCTCAAATTTGGGGGTTTGTGACCTTTTTAATTTATTTAAAATAGATTGTGGGTCGGATTAAAGAAACTGAAAACTTTCCACAAAATATATAGAATAATAAAAATCAGTTTCAACTTCCAACAAAAAAATCAGTTTTAACAAAACGTTACAAAAAATTAGAGCCAGTTCGGACTCCACATTAAACTGTAGGTCCCTTATATGCCTTTGACTGTTGGGCTATTATAACAGTTCTGTCTAAGGAACATGTCAGCCTTAGTCCAGTAAGAAGACTACAATATCGCGCCCTAAACATCTTACACTCATTTATCATTCATACTTGGTTTAAAATACCTACCTGGGTAGGTCGACAATTTTAGTAACCATCTAAAATTTTTCAGCATTACAGAAAGACAGACAGATATCGAGGTAAGGCCTATTTTATCTTTTATGGGTTACAAAACGTAAAAATAACCAAAACATTATACTCCCAAGCAATGTACAGGTAAAACTATAACTTATTTATATAGATTAGTTGAGTGAATTAATTTCTTTAGCATTTGAGCTGATTGATTTTGATGAGAACCTTTTACTTCCCAGCAATAAATCGCAAACCAGATGTTTATATTATTCTGCCAGACGGCGGCACGGCTTGTATCGCCACAGACGTTCGCCAGACCCTGGGAGCCGGCGCAGACACTCTTGTTTAGTTATGCGGCGATCTCTGTGTTTAGCGTAACACCAACTCAAACAAACATTCGGAGTAAACTGATGCTTACAATGTTTAACGGGCACTGAGCGGTCGTTTCTTCTACAACCGGTCGGTTCTGTGATCCTATATACTATGATCTGGATTTATGAACTGGTCTAACTAATTATGAAGATGGTCTTCACGGATTTTTATTTACGTTCGCACTATTAAATACTACGTACATCCTCAAAATTAGAAAAGTTCGTAATTTAGAGGCAAATGCCATTTTAAACTGTAGGTCCGTTAGGTGTTAATGGCTGTTAACAAACATGTCTGCCTTAGTAACAATACTACAAGATCGTACCACAATCACCTTGCACTCATTTCTCATTCATAACTTGGCTTAAAATACCAAGATAGTTCAACATTTCAGTTTCATATTTAATAAGAGATGTGAAAGGAGGACGGACATCCACACTTATAACACGAGAGGCAGGGAAAACTACCATCCGGGGAGACACTGGACGATGGTGCATGAACGATATTGCCTTCACAGGCAGGTGTTCACTTTGTAAACAATTTTTCGCGCAACTTTGACAAGACTGCAAATCCAAACCTGCTCAAAATAACGCTGAAGTGCCTACTGGTGTCCGAAACTTTTTACTCGGTGGGCGAGTACTTGAACCGCAGAAGGGACTAAATCTGCGGCATTGCTGGGACGGATTTTTTATTGTTTTCTTTGTCCCTTGACAGTTAAAAAGAATTACTTTATCTATGTAAACATTTTTATAATTCTGACGCTTTTTTATGCAACGTATATATTGCCATGCAGAATAAATAATATATTAAAGTATAATGTAAAAAATAAAATATAAAAATAATATATTAAATAACAAAAATGTATATGAAAGTCTCACAATTTCGCTAAAACTTTTATTATATTATTTTTTTAATATTTTAATAAACTCGTAATGGGTTTTCTCTTTATGTTTGATTGTTATTTTCGCAGCAAATAAATAGCTGCAGTTTATAATAAGTGTTGAGTATGGTATCAAGATGTAAAATTTTGTTGCTTTAAGTATTTAATCACTCAAATTACTCAATTTGCCTTTTTGTCTTGTCTTATTACTACTGCATTACTTCAAAATGTTTACAAGTAGTTTGTTTATATGGCTATGTCTGAGCTGTGAAGGGAGGTATTACCAATTTTACAATTGTTAACGATTTTTGCGTTACGCGAAATAGACGTGGTGACGTCACATGGTTATTAGGACAGCTGTTTAGAGAAACCGAACACATCCCCTTTAGATGTATTCATGATCTAACCTATTTCACATAGGGTTACTAAATACACAGAAGTAGGTTTCGAATATTTCAACATGAATTGCTAGCGGGGTTCAGTTTTGTTCAGCGTCAAGTGACAAGCAATCTGTTCAACTCCTCGCTTCTCCCAGAGTCTTAGTCACTTAGGCCACCGCCAGGCAGCGCTGCGGCTAGGGACTCGTTTCGTCGTCAATCTCACTCCGTCTTGAACTTTTAAGGCTTTCGGGCTTTTAAACTTGAATTTTATCGGGAAAATACTTTGATTAAATCAACATACCGGATTGGAATTGTTTCAAAACCTCCAAAATTCAAAACCTATCAATTCCGAAAGCTAAATCTAATTTATTTTGACATGGATATGTCTTAGCTCGGGGGGGGGTGTTAGTGATTTGTAAGATGGAAAACATGTAACAGGTTTCCATAGAAACTACCAGAGTTATTGTATTGAATTTTTAATATGAATCAATGAACAGCTGTTTGGATGAAGTGAAAACATTACCTTTAGACATATCCATGATCTAACCTAATTCCCAAAGGAAGTAAATACAAACCTTTTTTAGTATCTCGGCACTTTTGTTCATTTAGAAGTGGTATTATGAGTAGACATTATATTAGTCGTATTAGGTATATATAAAGTATATGAATGAATGTACATTGCAAATTTAAAGCAGATCCTTCGAGCCGTTCTTTTAGCGAATTTCCCATAGGGAAGAAGCTATTACCGTAGGTCTCATGGCAAGAGTTAAGCCCGAGACCATGTTATTTTTTCTTCTTTAGGTGCCCAGAGACCAAAAACAATAGTCGTTAAAATTTATATATATATGTGTGTGTGTCTGTGAACACGATATTTGGTCTCGAAGGTCCGATCGAGACCAAATTTGGTAGAGACGTGTATTCCTACAAATGCTCGGACGAGTTCATAAACCAGACATATCGGTCAATGAGAACGGGTAGTTTGGGGGGGTTTTGTACCCCAAAATGGGGTTTTTTGCGTTTTTCACATGTAATTATTAAAATTTTCTAATTTTATATTTCACCATTGGAATCAGCTTAAAAAACTACACAATTAAGTACCTTAAAGTTTTTCTCTATCTTCAACGGTTACCGAGATATAAAAAAAATCTAAACACAGTACGTTGTATTTTTGAGGCTCCAATGTTAATCTTATGGAGGATTAAAAAAAAATTAATTTTTCACTTATTATCTAATATTTTTGGATGAAACTTGATATTTAGCTTCATGTGGTTGAGATCCATACATTTGTGCTAAAAAATTATAGTTTATGTGTTTATCATGGCAGCAAACCTGCATACCCTTTTCCCATGTTAATCATATGGAGATTAGGCAAACTCCTATATTATGGACAGATGTTGATGAAAGTTGGTATAAATGTTAAAAATAAAATTTTTGATGGTATAAATGGCTACTTTCAGTGTTCCTCACAGCAGCAAACCTACTCACTCTTTCCCATTTTAATCTTATGGAGAATAGGCAAAAATTCTCATGTTTATCGACAGATTTTGACCAAACTTTCATATATTATTATTATTATTATTATATTATTGATTTGGAAATTCGCTGAGTACGCAGGTCTGCTGCGACGGGGGTATTATTATTTCACGTCACACACACAAACGTACGCGCACGCACACACACACACACACACACACACACCGACGGACATAGACAGTTTGACCCTGCTAACAACCAACACGGTACATAGATGTTCGCACTTCGTTCGTCCATCAATTATTTCATTCCAATAGTCAAAGGTCTTTGGTATCGGTTGTTGGTTTGGTTTTGAAGTGACTTTCAATTAAAATCCAAAAATAGAATAATTGGTCTTTTTAGTGACCCTGAAGGAACATTTGAATTTAGTTTCATTGTCCAACGGATACCGACGTACTAAAATATCACAACATCCCTATGTTCTACGACTTTTATGTATGACTTTGCTATCATTATGAAATGATTGGCAAAATGTACCAATGACGGGAAAAGATTTTGTAAAAAAGCACCAAATAAAGTCACAATAGAGGGTTTTATCTTTCTCGTTTGATGTTTCATTTTTGATTTCAATGGATATCGTGCAATGTTTCTACGCAGCTTACCCATGCAAACTGTAGGCAGTAGAGTTACGATAATACCTAAGTTATTGGCTTAAACGATCATAGGCACAACAACAAAAATATGAAATTCAATCTATCATTTACAGAATGATAGATTGAATTTTAATCTCGAATGATCTATGCATAGTGTTATGTAGTACCACCGTTTTGTTTTTACGCTCAATTTGCGGATTAACATTGAGCTCCAGGTTGTCGAGGTAGATAAATTTCTTACTTGTGTTTTCTGAAAAGAAAAAAGTCCAAACGATAGATAACCTTTGGAAAATCACGTTCAACGACTACAAAAACATGAGGATTTAATTCTTTCCAGATATAAACTTTATGGATGATGACAGAAAAGAAAAAAAAAAAAAAAAAAAAAAAATGAAAAAAAAAAAGAAAAAAAAAAGGAAAGAAACAAAAAAAAAAAAGGAAAAAAAGAAAAAGAAAAAAAAAATGAGGCAAAAAAAAAATAAAAAAAAACAAAAAAAATCCAATTTTATTAAAAAATGTCCCAATGTGTGGGGGATAGCCTTATCAACAAGGAATTAGACTATGATCTTAAGTAATTAAAGACACAAACTTTGAAAAACACACCTTGATCTTTTCTTACGGAATTGTTATTAGCTATTATATTTTGACAAAATATTTCCAGAACACTAAAATATAAGCAACAATAGGCTCTAAGCGACTGAAAACAACACTTTGTATCAGTTGTTTCGGGTGGTAGGAGATACATTGATCAGTGTGATCATCACTAGATTTGTATTCAAAAATTGGAATTGCGAAATTATTTTTGGGATAAAAGGTATTTTGTGAAACACAACTTAACTAGAGCACGAAATTAGTTATCTTAAGTCTAGGCTGTCATTGTTATAGTTGTCCTATAGTTTTAATAAGATACAAAACTGATATAAGAGATTTTAAATTTAAATAACTCCATCAATCGGTTATTTAACTGTTATAATATAGATATTCGTCCCAATTTTTTATATGTTCCATTTAGTGTACGATGATAGAAAATATAACATTGTAGAGATTAATATTAGTTGATATTTACTTCCATTTTATTCTTCATGATAATTAAAACAATACTTTATAAAACTTGTAAATTTAAATTTAAGAAGTTTCTACAAAAAACTAAAATTCTTGAATACTTCTAATTTTTTCAAATTTTCCTTAAGAGTGAGTGTTGGAAATCGTGAATTATGCTCGTTTGGTGCAAACTGATCGCCAGCATAGATAGGAATATCAATTTAAGTGCAAACAAACTAAGAAATTGGATCGTTTATGAGCAGATTGTTTGACCTAAGAGAAGCTTTTCAATTACAAGTTAAAATGAGTTTTCTCACTGGATGTTAGCTAAGTTCCAGGAATGTCGCTGGAAATAGAAAAATGTATCCATCTTTAAATGTTATCTAGTAATGAAACCGCACTATTTTTGCCATTACGAGAATTTGTATAACAAGATGTTTTTCTAAATTTACTCTTCAAGTCATTATATTTAAAAAGTTTAAAAGTGTAGTTTTTTTTAAGATAAATTTGATCTATTCTCACAATTGAATCTGATGAACTAATGTTCTATATTAAAAACAAATCATTTCATTAGCGTGTTGCAGGTTTAAATATTCTAGATAATTTTAATTCATACATTTTTTGAAGTAATAATTTCCAATCTCTAATTGTTTTGTTTTCTCCGGTCTCTTGAGCAAGTATTGTTTTTATACTACATTAACTATTTAGTAATAATACTAATTAATATTAGTTTTAGAAACATTCATTAATCAGTGGCTCGTAAATTTAGAATTCTTGGTACACACTAATAATTTTCTTTATCTTTCCTCAATATTACATTTTATCTCATAACGTCCAATTATAATAGAATTTCTTCATAGTTTCTTGAAATATTTTTATCTCTATTTATTATATTATGAATCAAGAGAGTTTAACCCAAACCTAAGAGTAAAATTAAATATGTATGTATTTTACTAAAATACGCTTCTCTCTCATTTATCATTGATTTGAATTTACCATATAGTATTTGTCAAACTTCCTAAACTGACTAACGTATCATTGCAGAGACCCAACTACTGTACTAGTGACAAAATTCCAAACCATGCTCGATATCCTTTTAAACAATATGACTTCTTATTTTACATTTTAATCCTCAAACATGAAAAGTGATATGCTGTTGTTGAAACCCCTTAGTATGTCCTAATACAATGTGCACTTAGTCCAATCATGTTTCATTTTGTTTCTTTTGTCACCGAACTAAAGAAAGTGATTTTGACATTTTTATTCAGGAAAAATTCCAAAATTATCAACAGCTTTGGTTAAACACAAAGCCGTGAGGGGGAAATAAGCATATTTTATGTTATTGAAATTTGATCATATAATTTGTACCATCCATATATCACTCAAAATATAAATATTGCAAGGAACCTGTTTTCCTTTCAATTTAATTCATTCTAGAAAAATCTAATTTGAAATTTCCATTTAGAAACAACCAGCATCATCTCAGTTTGACTAACTAGAGAAATTATTGATTTAAAGCGCTCCAAGAATTTGGCGAATCAATAAGTATAATATTAGGCCTAATCGATTCGTTATGGTCGAAGATCTAAACGAATAGAGTTTCAATATTGGTAATTTTATCGGATCGAGTAAGTATTAAAGAACAACTGGCCATTACTGACGTAACACCGGTGACGTTCCTCTAGCCATTGACATACTCGGCTACACTGCCTTAGCTATTGCCATTCCCGGTGACGTTGTGGTAAATATTGTCACTACCAAGGTTAACGTAACCATATCCGATATTGTTACAGTAACCACAACCGTCATTCATTACGTTACAGTAATCATAACTGTAACCGATGACGATACAAATTTCACAACTGTAACTGGTCACTGTTTCAATAATCATAACTGTTGATGACGTCACAGTAATCATTACTGTAAATGATAACGTTTCAATAATCCCAACTGTAACCGATGACTTTTCAATAATCATAAGTGTAACTGATGACGTTACAATAATCATAACTGTAAACGATGATGTTACAAATTTCACAACTGTAACCTATGACGTTAAAATAATCATAACTGTAACCGATGACGTTACAGTAATCATAACTGTAACCGATGTCGTTACAAATTTCACAACTGTAACTGGTCACTGTTTCAATAAGCATAACTGTTGATGACGTTACAGTAATCATAACTGTAACCGATGACGTTACAAATTTCACAACTGTAACTGGTCACTGTTTCAATAAGCATAACTATTGTTGACGTCACAGTAATCATTACTGTAAATGATAACGTTTCAATAATCCCAACTGTAACCGATGACTTTTCAATAATCATAACTGTAACTGATAACGTTACAAATTTCACAACTGTAACCGATGACGTTACAATAATCATAACTATAACCGATGACGTTACAATAATCATAACTGTAAACCAAATGATGTTACAAATTTCACAACTGTAACCTATGACGTTAAAATAATCATAACTGTAACCGATGACGTTACAGTAATCATAACTGTAACCGATGACGTTACAGTAATCATAACTGTAACCGATGACGTTACAGTAATCTCATAACTGTAACCGATGACGTTACAGTAATCATAACTGTAACCGATGACGTTACAGTAATCATAACTGTAACCGATGACGTTACAGTAATCATAACTGTAACCGATGACGTTACAGTAATCATAACTGTAACCGATGACGTTAAAGTAAGTATAACTGTAACCGATGTCGTTACAGTAATCATAACTGTAACCGATGACGTTAAAGTAAGTATAACTGTAACCGATGACGTTACAGTAATCATAACTGTAACCGATGACGTTAAAGTAAGTATAACTGTAACCGATGTCGTTACAAATTTCACAACTGTAACTGGCTACTGTTTCAATAATCATAACTGTTGATGACGTTACAGTAATCATAACTATAACCGATGTCGTATCCGTTGTCCTTTTACCAATGTTATCGTAACCGTCACTGATGACGTTGCCGTAACCAGAATCATCACTAGTGACGCCTGCAACAGGAGAAGCGATGATCGACGCCTCTCTAATTAAACTAATGAACCAATTACAAAGGTCGGACTGATTTACAATGTCAACAGTAATTGGGTCGTTAATGCCGACGCCGCTGTCGCGTTATTGGCGGGAACTGCACCACCTTGGGTGTCGCTGCTTTGACACGTGCATGTTCAATATGTAGCGTAAACGCAATTAAACCAGCTGTAATGTGACAATCAGCTGTTGCTAAAGTAAATGTCACATACCATTACCGTGTTTTACGAAATATTTTTACATTGTGATGCAAAAATCTGATTCCTCAAAGGGTTGATATGAATACGTTATTGAGGTAATCGTAATGTAAGTTACGATAAATATGTTTTAAATTATAATTATGTAAAGAAATGTTAGAGTATTAATGAAATAGATACATTATTGCTTTGTTGATCAAAACACGTAACATCAAGATCAGAAAGTAATATTAATAACATTAGTTTCCGTTCTAGTACTATAAATTTTTTTTAGATTCCAGTTCGAAAAATGGGTGTTGTATCGTAATAGACCTAACAATTGGATTTAATACACTAAAGATTAAAACAGAGTTAATGTTGTTAACAATCATGAATCAAAATAAACATAATAATCAGCTGATGTTTTTAACTTCATGTCATTCTTCCCTTCCTGGGATCTGATTTATACAGTTCATAGTCCTTTAGATATCCTGGTGGACGTCGTTCTCTGGAAGATCTTCTTTGTGAAACTGAGTCCTCCAATAAATGTTCATGTTCAGTTTGACTTTGTTGAGGTTCAGGTGAATTTTGTATTGGTTCAAAATTTTGATCTTGATTTTATGTTGCATAACTGTGTGATTAGGATCTTTGGAAATCAAGGTTGTGTGATTCGGATTTTGGTTTAGAATTTTTCCTACAGGAGCCAAATGTTTTGAATTAACTGAGATTTCCCTTCCATACTTACTTCCCTTCCATGTACTCACGTCCACTCTGCCCTGAAAATATTAATTTTTTATTACAATAAATATAATGAAAAATACGCCAGGACAAAGGAAAACTTTAGAACTTTATGTACTGTTTCTAAATTTTAAATTAAATATAACTATAACATTTAATTTATTCTTGTTAATAAAATAGCTAAACTATAAAGCCAATATAATATTGGAACTGTTATATGTAAAACCGTACACAAAATACGGTTGGCTAAATAATAAATATTTTGAAAATAAACATGCGGCTCGTTTAATTAGAAAATAAAACTAATAATTTACACTTTTAATCGAATAAAGAAGATATTTCGTAATTGTTAATTTAATTAGTTTTGGAATGTGATACCCATGTTGCCAGTATTGTTTTAATTAATCAGTAGAATAATTAAATCCATCGTCAATAGACGAACTAAATTAAATTAATTAAGTTGGGTATTAACAGAAATGGTCTCGTTTATTATTTTAAACTAATTATAATGAATAATATGAAAAAGTTTAAGTCAATATTGGATCTAATTACATTTATAATTCCATTTATATCCAACTTGTTTCTCAGGGGCTACGGCAACATACTTTTGTTTTATTTTAGTAGTGTTTATGAATTGGTGAAGATGTAAGGATAATAATTTAAATTTAATAGTTCAGGATTTTCCTGGGAAATGAATCATACAAATTTTCAATCCAGCCTTAAAAATGTTAACTTGAAAATATTTAACCTGAACAAAATTTGATTGTCTTAGTACTGTAAGCTTTTTTTAACGCTTTATTCTTTTCATACATTATTTGTGTTGTATTTATTTATTGTTTGCGTAAAATTATATTGCTTTTGGGGTATTTTTGTTTTGTTTTAACGAACAAAGGTTATCGTTATTGTTAGCAACTTGATCATTATCTATTTTCTTTGTTGTTGTTTATATATTGTGCTTTAATAGTTATTTTGTTAAAAGTTAGATCCATTTATTTTTCTGTTGCTGGTATTTATTGTTATATTTTGTTTGCTGTATGCTTTGTCACACTATTGGATTTGGTGCGACGGAATCTCTTTACCACATTTACAGTCGTATGTGTTTAACTATGGTGCCTGCCCTTACCCCCACTATTATTATTGTAATATTTTTAATATTATTATTTATCCTCTCCGACAAGTTTTTCAAACTTGGTGGGGTAACATATAATAAAAAAAACTGTAGCAATAAGATAAATGACCGGTATGTATGTTTTTTACGAAATTGCAGTGGAGCCAACAATTTTTAGGTGGTTGAGTTCTTGACCGTACCTAAGAATGTACCTGGTGGATAATGTATCGGAGGACCAGGCCTGTCGGCCAATGTTGAAAATAGATAAATATCACTTACTTGTAATATATCTTGTTATATAAAAAAATACATACAAAGGAAAAAACTTACTTTATAGATTGAAAAACAAATTGAAATGTATTATTTAAAAGAACAACAAATCACAACATTAGTCAACAATAATAATAATTAAAAAAAAATAAAACCATATGATCAGCTGCAAGGCTCAGTCGTCACAACCCACCAGTACCTTACCTACGTGGTCACTCAAACCTCAGTAAGATTTTGCTCTCTCTCTCTATCTGTCTTCCGTCCTTCCGTCTCAGCCCTCAGCTTTCTTGCATCTCTTCTTACCTGGTTCTTCATAGCCTAGGACGCCCTAGAGGTCGCTCTCCTCAAGGCAGATTTTCCGATACCTCTCTCAGCATTGAATGCTTGTTTCTCTTGACATGGCTATGCAAAATTGAGTCCCCTACTTTTTAGTTGGAATATCATGACTGGATCTATATACATTTCCCTGAGTTCTATGTTTATTCTGATTCTATACACGCTTCTCATTAATCGGGCTGTAGATTGTTGATTGATATTTTATTAAAAAACTATTATTCTCTTTTCTTGGTTCTGTGTTAATGTCTAGGATTCAGCTCGATAAAGAGTCTTATATAGTTTTTATTTCGTATTCCTTGACAGTTGCCTACGTTTCTATCATATTTTAAAGGGTGAATAACATTTTATTTCCAAGTAGCTATTCACATTTATTATTTCTTAATTGTCATTGTCTATGGTCACTCCTAAGTGGCGCCATGAGACCTATTTTCAATTCCGTAAAATAGTGAGAAAAATAACTTAAGAATGATTATATTATTTCTCCACCTTCAGAAACGTTGTGTAGTTAAAAATACAGACGCGTTATTCAAGTCCAATATAAGATTTTGATTAACTAATAACAAACGCCATAATGAATTACAAATATTTGATTATAAAATAAAGTAAATTAAGAAAGTAAGAAGTAAAATGTGTAATTGCAATATCAAAATTTTAGAATCATACTCCTTTTTATGTTAAATTTATATAAAGAATAGACAGTAATGTATGGATTTGTTTGTGTGTTGAACCCATGCTTTTTAGATTTAAAGAAAAGAAATAAACAAGTCCTCATTGGACGTTAACTAAAACTTATTTATTAAAAGTATTTAATACTTTTAAGAGTGTTCGTAATGATGTTTCGTTCTTAGTTCCATTTTTCCATAACGATTATAAAAAAAAAATTCTAAATGTTAACAACATTTGATATTGGTTATTTCCAAGTGGTTTCCTTAATTATTAGTGGTCTTGGAATTATAACTCGTTTGAATTACATTATATATTTTTAATTTTTAAAAACTCGTATCTTTTCAACTTATGTACTCGGTAAGATAAACAAATAAGGTTGCTATTACTAGAGTTTCTCCACTGTCTGTTCTCAAAATTCTTTGAATATGTATACGCACGTTAGTGAACGAAATCAGATCACAGTTGTGCATTTTAAAATGATTGTGCAACACCGGGGATAGAAAATAGTAAAATACCTCCCAGTTAAATTCAATAAAAACTCCATGAAATAATAAAACACTAGTTTTATGTTTGAAATTTGTATTCGTATACATTAACATTTGTCAAACAATGGTCATTCGTACATAACTGAAACTTAAACACTAACCTAGGTCCTAACATTTTGGCATCAATTAAGACTAGGTACTGGTTAAAATGTAGTCTTTTAACAAAACAACTTATGTATCTTTTAATCAATAATATAAACATAACAAAAACAAAACTGATAAAGTATGGCTTAATATACAGCGTATCACATCCAGGAAGATAATGAATGTAACCAAAAACGTGTAAGAAAATATCAATGAGTGCTTACAGGTCTTCATTGCATATAGAAACATAAATTAATGGAGAGAAGTTCCAGAAAATTAATAAAACTCATTTGTTTCTATAAACATAATGTCAAATGTAAATAACTGGTAATTAAAACTATTAATACACTTTTTTATCCTTTTCATAATTATTGTATCAAGATTGTTTAGCTCCGGATGAGAAAAATGTTTAACACAATTTTGTTTTTTTTTATCAGAATTTATTAGTTTACGTTCAATTGCTTTGATAAACGTGTATGATGAGAAGAAAGAATATATTTGAACTTAATATATTTTTGTACGTTTTTATAATCTTGTCTCGAAAAAAATTCATAAGCAACGGAAGTATTGTGTATTAAGGTGCGCTTTGGGTTCAGATATTTTTTTCAGATTAAAACATTTTAAATGCTTAACTAACAAAGTATACCTTAAATTAATTACTTTCTTTTAGAACGCATGAAGACTGATTTAAAAATTAATAAAAATAAATCATTTAACAAACACTATTAATTACAACAATTTTCTGTTCGTAATAGTTTTACATATTAAATACATACAAAACGTATCTATAAAGAGGTAACTTTATTAAATATTTTACAATATCTAAAATAGTAAAATTTACATTTGTCTACATTTCTATGGAAGAGATTTCTACTGATTGTTATATTTACATGAATCTACATTCAACACTATATACAAAAGACAATTTACATATTACACAATTTACAAACGTCTTATGTCTAATAATCTTTACATTGTGCACGAAGGTGTTTGTAGGTGAAGAAAAAGTTCAGATGACATTTATACAGACCATTATGTAAAAGTATGTTTCATTAAAAAAATAATCAGATAAAATAATTTTGAGAGCATCATTTTGTTTTTTTTGTCTCTCCTGCCTAATTATGACAATTAATTCCATGTTTTTTAAGCTACTGACCGATGCTGTGGTGGTAACCATCTTACGAATGTTTTGACAGTTACACCATTCAATTTGTAATGAAAAGGCTTACAAAAAATATTCATGACTTTTTTGTGAAAGTTACAGTTTTAACCTAATTTTGAATTAAAAATTTAAAATGACCGCCATTTTGAAATGTATAATCAAACGAAGCTGGTTATTTTCTATTAATTAGGTGTTGCCCGAAGTAAGAACGATAACAAGTATGAACCAAATTGGCTCAACTGTTCTTGAGTTATAAATTATTTTGTAAAAAATACAAAATAACGGATACCTGGTAAACTAAGCGTTTTTCGAAAAAATATTATTCTTGATTTTATGCTTATTTTGACCAATAAAACCAGAGTCTGGCACTTAACATTTGGTTCACCCTGTATAATGTAATGTACAATTCACATTTAGCATTATTTATCATACTGTATAAAATAAAATTAACATTGTATTGAAAAGCGAGATAGTTTTCGTGGACAAACCTTGTAGAGGTCAACAGCTGAATGAAAATAGTCGTCAAAGGGTTATATTAAAAACACTTAGTGCACTTGAACAGTGAAAGTAAATAATAAAAAACACCGGAGTACGTGACTTTGTTGTCTGTTAATGTCCCACACTACAGAGACTTGTGGCTCGGCTGTCTCTTCACTATCCGGGTTGGTCTCTCAACGGCAGTGAGCCCCGTCAAGAGACGAACGAGTTTTCACTGTGTCTCGAGCGTGTCGGAGTCTGGACTGCCGTAACCGCTGGACCCGTCTTCCCGGGGCACAGCGCTGGCTACATGGTCTCTCCCTGGCTGCAAACGTATATGAAACTCGTTAGTTGGCCACATTGTAATTCCCTCTATGCAAATAAATGTAAAATTCTTTATTTGTTTATATGGTCTTTCGCTGGCTGAAAATAAACACAAATCTTGTTAGTTGGCGTAGTCCCTTTCCCTGACTGCAAATAAACGTAACATTGGTTATTTGATTACATGGTCTCTCCCTAGCTGAAAATAAACATGCATAGATATTAAGTGGAGCTCTCATATTTTAAATGTTTGTAAAAAGATCTCAAAAGGCACATTTATGATTAGAAGACTTAAATTATCTGTTAGTTTAGATGTATTAATGTCAGTTTATTTTGCATATATACAGAGCCACTTGTCATATGGAATAATTGTTTGGGGCTGTGATACCAATGTAAATAAACTTTTAATTCTGCAAAAGAGAATTATTAGAATTATATGTAGTGTTAGTCATAGATCACATTGTAAACCTCTTTTTAAAAGTCTTGGAGTTTTAACTGTTACTTCCTTGTATTTGTTACAACTGTTATTGTATATTAAGTCAAACCTAGATCTAATTCCTAAAAACAGTTCAATTCATGACTATGTTACTAGGCAAAGTAATTTTTTAAGAGTTAGGCAATGTAACTACCAGTCAACCATTAAATCAACATTTGAATTGGGAAAAAAGATTTATAATATGTTACCAGAGGAAATAAAATGTTTAGATGAGAAAAATTTTAAAATCAAATTAAAATCATTGTTATTAGATCTTAGTGTTTATGATATTAATGAATTTATAATGTACTGTAAAGATTTCAAAGGTTAAATGTTTTGATTATTATGTAATTTGTGCCAGATGTATAACCTGTTAAATATGACAATGCCATACATGTAATATGTTTATACGGCAATAAAGAATTTGAATTTGAACTCATTAGTGTCTCTTTCCCTGGCTGCACATAAGCGTGCAACCTATTAGTGCCTCTCTCCCTGGCTACAAATAAACGTGAAACTCATTAGTGACTCTCTCCCTGGCTACAAATAAACGTGAAACTCATTAGTGTCTCTCCCTGGCTAAAAATAAACGTGAAACTCATTAGTGACTCTCACCCAGGCTAAAAATAAACGTGAAACTCATTAGTGATTCTCTCCCTGGCTACAAATAAACGTGAAACTCATTAGTGTCTCTCCCAGGCTAAAAATAAACGCGAAACTCATTAGTGATTCTCTCCCTGGCTACAAATAAACGTGAAACTCATTAGTGTCTCTCCCAGGCTAAAAATAAACGTGCAACTCATTAGTGTCTCTCCCTGGCTAAAAATAAACGTGCAACTCATTAGTGCCTCTCTCCCTGGCTACAAATAAACGTGCAACTCATTAGTGTCTCTCCCTGGCTAAAAATAAACGTGCAACTCATTAGTGTCTCTCCCTGGCTACAAATAAACGTGAAACTCATTAGGGTTACGCATTTTACAATAATTAAGTATAAAATGCTACTGATTGACTTCTTTGGAGATGGCAATAATACATGTGATACTTAAAATAAATAAAGGACGCATGATGAGGTAGCAATATTATATGCTGAAAAATACCAAGCTAGTGGTTTAAATAAAAAAGTTCTCTTAACTGCTAAATAAGTCGCCTCTGGCTAGAAAAACATGACATTAAAGCATGATTAAAAATTGGCTTCATTGCCTCTCTTTCTCTTGTGCTTTGGAAAACTATAAAACCATTAGTTGCTGACTATTAAGTAAAAATAAAAGAATTGGTCATTTATCTGCTGAACATACGACTCGTATAAATTGTGAAGGATATTAATTGATTAATGGATAAAATATCTTCCGGAGTTGATGGTTTCTTAAGAACGATATAACTATTAGCCTCTAATAAACGTGAATCTCTCTCTGCCTGCTGAATTAAACCGTAAAGGAAAAATGCCAAAAACAGTTCTTAGTATCTTTCTAGTTTCGAAAGGGAATTTAAATACATAAATATACATACATGGTTCATAAAATCTTTATTACTAGTCAGTGATGTCCAATGCAATATCATTTCATTCCTATGTAATATTTTTCTCGTATTATTTATTATTATAATTAGGTTATACTCTTGCACCTACAAGCTGCAAAATAATTGATTGTTATTTTTGTATAATTATGACCAATAAAAAAGTTGTTGTAACAATTTGAACTTTTCTTAGAGCAACATTCAATAACCTTCCTCAGAGATTGTTTCGAAGTGTGGTCAGCTCGCAAATTACTGGAAATGAAGAGTTAGCTTTGTAGTCTGCCTTTTTATTTACCTGCAGGTTACCAACTTGCCTTCGAATGTGCGCTAGGCTCGAGGGGTTGTACGCCATGTTGGCGAACACTAGCCTCTCTTCATAGTCGTACTCGCAGAGGATCTTGTTGTCACACAGGTAGAACCGGTCACCTACGCAGAACCTGGGGAGCAACAACAAATACTCTTAGAACATGTCACACTCAGAGCCCGTGGAACATCAGTAACTACTCTTAGAATAGATCGTCAACACAGAGCCCGTAGAACAACAGTAACTTCTCTTTAAACAATATTTGGTCGTCCAAATAAAACCCCTGGAACAACTGTATCTAAACTTAAAACAGGCCGTTCAAATAGAACCGCTGGAACAACGGTAACACCAACTACTCTAAGAACAGGCCGTCAACACAGAACCTGTTCAGCGACAAAGATTACTCTGAAAACTGTTTGTCTACACCGAAGGGTGGAGCAAACAAAAACTATTATTAGAACCAGCTGTCCACATATAATCTGTGGAGTAACAAAAAATCAAGATTAAAATGTATTTTTAAATAGTTTAGGTAGAAAGAGGGGAGACTGCTTAGCTCATGAATAGTAAATCTCAAAGTTAAAGAAAAAAATTACTTTCTAAATTGATCAGAAATATAACAGAAGTCTTACAGCTACTTGATATCATTAATTAGAGTTTGTGTTTAAGACGGTACCTGTGGTTACACTGCTGGCAGGCGAAACACTCCAGGTGGTACACATTGCTCTTGGCTCTCATGACCATCTCAAATGCGGGAATCACCTTGCTGCACGCAGCGCAGTAACCCGTCGTCCCGAATAACCTGGAACAGTTACCGTGCACCTGTTACTCCAGTATCTAACTTTTCCGCTAAACTCACAGCAAAATCATTTTATCGGTACAAAATAAATCTACGTCTTTACCTAACTATTTTACTTTCATGTATCGTATGAAATGATCACGTTACCTACTAAGTAACGTAGTCTTTCTCATTCAATATTTTCCATTACACCTTTTTTGTTACAAATAATTTTTGATATGTGTAATTCCATCAAGTTAACTACGTAACGTTCTATTATTATTATTCTAGATTACTTTTTTCTTAGATTATTAACTTTTTAATGCAGATACTGTTTTCCGATTACGAAAATAACCCGGTACGATAGCTCAAGAAAACAGTTTAGCCAGTAAGTCAAAGATTTCTGGCTCGAAACCAGCGGCTGGCGACTCTTATCAGATCATGAACAGTCACCTCTGGCTAACAAATTTGACTAATACCGCTACGAGATACCTCGCTGTCTTTAATTCACCGCACAGGCCCTTGGCCTATAGTTAGGGGCAGTTGAGGTAAAAATATATCTTATTATAATAATTATTATTATTGTTACCTTTCTGAAATGGCAACCTACCCAGATAGTTATTTTAAGCAAAGTATGAATGAAAAATGAGTGCAATGTTATGAGTGGCGCGATTATCTAGTCTTGTTACTAAGTATTCGGCAGACATGTTTCCTTAGATAGGACTGTTCATTAATAGCCCAACAGCCACTGGTATCTAAGGGACTTACAGTTTACCGTGGAATACGAACCGAAGTTTTGCCCTTTGGCAATCTTTGCACGTAGTCGTAGTATTCAATTTGCGGACATTAATCACAACAGTAAATATCGCATCCACCAATCATCGCTCATAAAAATCCACAATTCTTGACCTCCAAGTAGCTAGATTTACAGGACATCTTCTCATTCCTCATACTAAATATTATGAGAATTCTGTGTAAATGTAAAGAATTAATGGTTAACAAGGATGGTAGCTATGTATGGAGGGAAGGCTCACCTCAAGTAATCCCTTTTGCAGAGTATGAGGTTCGCTTTCGTGTACAGTGTTGAGCCGACCTCGCCTAGTCTGCAGTCGCAGCAGCCGCACTTAAGACAGTCTTCGTGCCAGAACAGGTCCAGAGCCTTGAGCAGGAACCTGTCGGTGATCCTCTTGCCGCAGCCGGCACACTCCTTCACATCGCCGGCCGCTGTGCCGCCCACCCTCTCCACGCCGCCGCCTCCTGGAACCATCAGAGTAGAGGCTAGAGAGAGTCACACATGCAGTAACTTCCTCGAAGATTAGCTTCAGCAGCCCCGCGAGACACTCCATTCGACCAGCATGAAAAAGTTTAATCGTAATGTTTTCCTTTCACTGTTTTACTGACAATAGTCAATCCTTTTTCTCATATAACCTTATGGAGATTGTGTAGTTTCGTGTACACCGGCATCTCACACATAATAAATAAATATAAATAATAAATGACAGAACAAAAATAAATTGTGTTCTCAATTACAATGTAAGCTGCATTTACACAGGTCTTTGACATATGTCAGAGACAACAAATTACGACATTTTATGTTATTTAGATATTTATTATGGACATCTTCCATCTCGTTTTTAAGTAAAACAACACGAAAAAATCTAAATAATACTGAAATATTGTGTCACACGATTTTAGGGGTTTCATCGAGAGACGGTAAGATCGAAGGACTTCATCCACAAAATGTTTTTTTAGACTCTTGTCACAGAATTCGAAAAATCCTTCGTTTAGCCGCCATTTTGTATTTATTTACAAAACTCGTTATATCTCAAGAACTATTTAAGCCACAACTTTGCTTTACCACACATTTGAAAGCCAAATTGGGATTGCTCATGGTCGGGATTCGAACTCTAGCACTTCCGAATGGCTAGAACGTTACGCTCGTCAGCGTAGCGCGTTAGCCGGTTCAGCCACTCAGTGCATAGGAGTAGAAAGCGCTTACTTGGTTATAGACCTGCCCGGTGGCAGTCTAGTGCACTACGAAAGCAGGTTCGGTTGCTTGCCCCCAGAGGGCAATACGGTCACGTAGGCGCTAGTGTCTAGCAAGTTCACTAAACTGACGACAGATGCCTCCACCTGTCGTATAAAAAAATCTAAATAATACTGAAATACTGTGTCACAGACACGATTTTTCGGTCTTCATCGAGAGTTGGTAAGATCGAAGGACTTTATCCACAAAATGTCTCAGACTCTTGTCACAGAATTCGTAAAATCCTTCGTTTAGCCGCTAGCCGCCATTTTGTATTTTTTACAAAGCTCGTTATATCTCAAGAACTATTTAAGCCCCAATTTGCCAAACCAAACTTTGCACACATATTTTTTGGCTAAAGAGAAAAATATTCTCATAGTAATATTTAGATTGCTGTTATATTTTCAAAATGGCGTTGGTTTAAAATTATTCTGTGTCTTTCGAATGAGGGTTTTCCGAATTTTTAAATTCTTCTTTTGATCGGACCAAGTGTTGAAACTGTCAGGAGATACAAAGAATTTTGTCTCAAGGAATAGCCAAAAGCCTTACCAAAACATTCTTAAAAATCATTCATGTTCGCATTTGAACTTTAATAAGCTATTGAACCTAAAGTTCTAAATGTCATTCTTATTTATAAATTCAGGAAGTGAGAATCCATGCAGGATTTAACTGTAGTAATTACAACAGTCATCGGATTCTCACCAACTTAATTAAGTTGGAGAAAGAGAAAATCTATGCTAAAAACAGAAAATATTATTCTACGAAAAGACCAGAGGGTTTGTGATGAAAGTGAATTATGAAAAATACAATAAATTTGATTTAAATAATATGAGAACCACGGGAAGCATAGAAGAGCATGGAGTGAAATATAAAGACAAAAGATATACAAGTATAAGGTGATGTGAATGAATACACCGCTACACCGGGTTGAATGAGATACAATGTAATGTTATCCGGTAACACTATATACAGTAAGGAAGAGAGATGTGTCGCCGCGGCTGGACTGCTCAGCTTCCGCGACCTAGAGACTGCTGCAGAGTATAGTAATGATTGAACGTAAAGATATAATTTGCCCAACATTCACTCAGATTAAGGATGTGATACAGTAAAACTAATTTAAAAACAGCTGATTGGTTTAGTGATACCGAAGGTAATTGGAACAGAGGTATTGGTCTCGAAAAAGCTTCTCGTCAAACATATGGTAGTTTGGGACCAGTGACGTAGTTGTTTACATTAATAACTAAAGAATGTCAATTTAATAGATTCTATTACTCTATAGTTATTCTGTTCAATAGTGATAAAATGTCTAGTTGTTACGTTTTAGTTTATAAAATTAAAGGGTTCCCAATCGTTGTTGGCTTGTGTCTGAAATTATATTTTGACCAAACTGTTATAGAGCATTTTTTAAATTAGGATTGTTTTTGTCAGGCCACGTTTTTATCCAAGATGTAACACGAAATAAGATTGATATAATATATTGTAGTTTCACGATAAAACATTCTCGTAAAGGTATGTCGTACTGAGCAAAGTTGAAATCTTTCCTTAGTGCATTCGACAGTAAACCATGAAAATAACTTCTCCTGGTCATAGTTTAAATTTAAATAAACCAGACATAATTGTGTTTGGACATAAAATATTAATAGAAAATTATTAAAATATATCTGTTCAACATTGACAAATATGTAGTACATAATAATACTACTATAATTCGTGTTCAGCATAATACTCAATTTTAAAAGGTAAAGACCGCCCGTTTAAAAATACAACTAATTGTAATAATAACAAATATGGATAGACTTAAATTATTAACTATTATTAACAATAGATTTGTGCCATACAGTACGTAACGTTCAAACATGTAATAGCAAGGCAAGGTAGATGAACCAATCAGCGTTCGAGTTTCGTAGATTCTTCTAGATCCTCGAAGCGAGGTTATTAAAGCAGCCCTAACTTCGATTCGGCCTTCTTGTTCAATTTGTTCTTACATTGACGTTGTGCACCACTGTTCAATAGTTTAGTTTTTCTTATACCCCAAATTTGGGTGAGTACCTTATTAAATTTGTGTTAGTTGTTTAAATAGTTACAAGAGAAACAATTTTTATCAAAATTAATTATTAAATGTCATTAAAACAAAAATCTTGCCTTGCTTATTTGAAAGTAGTTGAAATACGGTTAATTGATAATTTTGAAGCCTTTATAAAGTAAATGTAATAAAATTCAAAAACTGTGTAAAAAAGAGGATCAAATATCAAAACTTTTGAAAGGTTTTGAACTTTCTCGTCGCTTTAGTGTAAATATAAACATTCTACAACCAGTGACTTCATTGGTTTTGTTTTATGATCATTACCCATCGTCTTTCTAGTTATCTTGGTGATACCGTACTATGTCTAAATATTTTTCCAGTTCCTGTTTTGCATTTTCATCCATGTAAGCTGAATTTCTAAAATAAATTGATTATTATTAAGTAACCAGATCCTTTTCATAATATGTTTATTTTTTATAAAAACTAAATTGTAACGTTGTGTTTTTGACATGGAATTTCGTTGTTTCCCTGTTCTGTACAGGTAACCGTTCTATTTCAAGCAGTTACAAAAAGGAACTCGCTCGACGTGCTCAGCATCTCAAGGCTGTGTAGGCCTTCACTACCAGTGGGGACAATTTTGTGATTGTTATTTTAAATTCCATTGTTTCCCGGTTCTAAACAAGTAACCGTTCCACACAAAGCAGTTACAAAAAGGAACTCTCCCGCTGCAACGTTATCTGCTGTTCTTAGCATCTCCAAGACTGCATGAGCCCTCACTTCCAGCTGGGATAATTTTGCGTTTTGACATGGATATATCATAGCTCTTGTTGGGGTGATTGGCAATCCTTTAGACCAAAGTTAGAAACGGAAGTTACTTCATGGACATAAGGACAGCTGTAGAGGATTTGAAAATATTCCCCTTAGACAAATCCATGATCTAATCTATTTTCCAAACGAAAGTAAATCAATTTTCTTTTTTGAATTCCGTTCTCTTCCTGTTCCATACAAGTAACTGGTAAAGCATTTACTTATATAAGTTACCCGCTGTAACGTTATGCGCCGTGCTCAGCATTGGGGATAATTTTGTGTTTTAAATATGGAATTCCTTTGTTTTCCTGTTCCATACAAGAAACCGTTACACTCAAAGCAGCTGTAACGTTATCCGAAGTGCTTAGCAGCTCCAAGCTTGCTTGCGCCTTTACCTGTAGCGCATACAATTATTTTGCGTTTTGTCATGGATATTGGATATGTCTTAGCTCTCTGATATAGCTTAGCAGCTGTTTAGAGGAACTGAAAACATTCCCTTTACACACATCCATGATCTAAGCTATTTCCCAAAGGAAATAAATAAATTTTCGATTTGTTGTTTCCTTGTTTCATACAAGTAACCGTTCTACAAAAAGCAGTTACAAAAAGAACTCACCCGCGGTAACATTATCCGCTGTGCTCAGCATCTCCAAGGCTGTCTGAGCCTTCACCTCCAGCGGGGATCGCCCCTTCATCTCCTGATATCCATGTTTCATTTGATCCTTCGAGTGCTGAAACAAACACTTACGTTACGGGTCATACTTAAGAAATATCTGATTTAATGATGACAAATTGACCAAATACGTGAACTGAGTTATGTCGGATTAAACTTTTTAAAGTAGTAGAACCTAGTAGTGTGATTACATAATCTACTTTGCCAAGAATATTAATTATCAGAAAAGGAAATTAAGAATAGGACAGTTCATCCGAATGATCCATTAAAAGCTCCTTAGATGGTTCCTGTGACATGATTTTCCTGCTCAAATTGATATAATCTCTAATCTTCTAACGTAGGCTTTCGCGGCAGGTGTCAACAATGTTTAGTTGATTTCACGGCGTCAACCGCGTCGTCATGGAACATGGAGTTGCCAAACGTTTCGTCCTTAAAAGTCTCAGCCTAGCCATTGAAGATGCCACTCCACAGCAAGGGCAAAAGGTTTGGCAACTCAAACTCCATGACGACGAGATTGACGCCAAAAAATCAACTTGGCATTGATATAATCTCTAGTTGGTCAAACGAAAGACTGAATAAAACCAACCCCTAGATTAGTCCAAAACCACATCCCACTAGGAAACATGACCAACAAACGGCTACGTTTCTACTAACACTTTCTTAGAAAAATATTTTCCTGTACGTTTTTTTAACTGTGGGATTTTGTAAAATAAACGTCAGATGGTTAAATTGGGAACATTTCCTTGCTTTTTAGAGGTTTAAGTATGAAATAAATTACATATTTTGTAAATGTCCAGAATTTTTCAATATGGCAGTCATTATTATTTTTTCTTATAAAACATCCTATATTTTGAGGTGGTTTCGGTTGAGAATCATAGTCTTAAGACTTTTTTATACTTGAGTATTATTTTATATACTTAACTGCTGAGGAGCCACAGAGACATAGAGGTATATCATAATACAGGAAGCTCTAGATTAATAGAGAAAATATTATATAAACAGCTGTATTCACAAACTAAAATATTTTCATATTGGTTTGCTAATTTTTTATGTTGCCATAATCTTAATAAATAGCTGGAAATTGTAATTAGATAATAACAGTTTTTTATCCAATATATATTTTCGTCTTATCAGAAAATACCCTGAAATATAAGGTGTTGCCTAAGAAGAATTTTGTTGACCGCCGTATTGCAAGTTTGTGAGTATTTAAAAAATAATTGACTACATATTTTTTTAAATCTACAAAAATAATGCATTGCTCCTCATTCAAGGTTTCCTCTCAGTGCATATTTTAAAAGATAGCAATAAAGTTCACAAAAAAATCAAAATCTTCTGTTAACCCAGTTTCTCTGTTGCTGGTAAATGGTTGGTTATATAAAAATTACTCACGAATTATTTTTTTTCCGAAATCGCTAAAAATATATATGACCTTACATTCAAATAATAATTTAACCACTATATTAGAAAATTGAGGATCATTACAAAAATTTTAAATATTTTTTTATAATTTCTACGAAAACAAGAAATTGTTCCCTATTTATAGTTTACTATCAGTTGGTTTATAGTATCCTAATGAGGGCAGTGAAAAAAACCTGGATATTTATTTAAAGTAGAAAAAACAACACAAACCAATTAGCTAATAAAGACAGTTTTACTAACAAGGGTTAGTAACAATTAAAACCCCAAACTGTACAAAGTAACAAACTGTACAAAGTAACAAAAACCATGAAGAAGAAACTCAAAACTAGCGTACAACTTCTTTCCTGAACACGACCTTCCATTATACAAAATGAAGTCCAATCCGGTTTGAAATTTCAATTGAATGATAATTTTTTCCCCTCATGCAAGATTTTCCGCGAGTAATTGACAAAAAATGCAAATAGGAAACTACTAGATCACACGTGACCGACAAAAATCGATTCGTAATTTCCACCGACCAATCGATGTGATGGAAGCAGAGGGTAAAAAGTCGGCGGATTCGTCACAGCAGAAAAACGTGTGGAAGACGAAGAAGGCGTGTGCAACTAGTTCCCACGAGCGGGCTTCGGATCGGTTACAACTGTACAACCGAATGCGGCAACCGGTTTCCGAGACCACATTCGATGAATAGGATAAAAAACATAAGCTATTCCAAAGAAAAATAAGAGCAGATTGTTCGATGCGAATATCAAAACATCACACACACATCGATCGATATTTTTCAAAACAGTTACTTAAATTTATCGATCGATATTTGTACTGAGTAACGTGTTGAAATATGTGAATTCTATTTATCATGCTATTTGATGATAAACATTTTAATTTTCACTAAACTAATTTAAATAACAGGTTACTAACCTTATAATCCGACAATCCAATTCTTTCCTGTCTTTATTTTTACACAGGAAAGAATTGGATTGTCGGATTATAAGGTTAGTAACCTGTTATTTAACACATCTATCAATTCAGGAGGCTTATAAATAAAAATGAATAAACTAATTTGTTTAAAAATAACTTTATATACTAGAATAATTTTGTATTGTAATTTAGAATACGTTACAATCGTGTTCTGATAATATATAATGAAGGTGGAAAATGCTTTGAAATGTAATAAAATATTTTTATAGTAAGTGCTTAGTTAAAAATAAAAAGTATGCTCTTGGTTCTTTATTATAATTTAATGAAATGCTTTATGTATTTCTCTCTTATTAGAAGTAAATGTTCATTGCCTAAGTTATGTTTCAATTTAATACGAACACATGACGTGACGAATGTTAAACTTAATACAACGTTATTATAACAGAGGATGTTATTAAGGGGGCACTCCACCCAAATATTGGTCTAAAACAAAAAAAAATTTTATTTTTTTATTTTTGTTTTGTTCTCTGGTTTATCCTGAACACATCGATGTGCAATATATGTTATTTTTAGTGTTTTAAGTAATTTTATTTAGCTATAAACCAAATGCTTGCACTTGCAGATTCAGGATTTTTCCAATACACTTGTCGTTTGTGATGGCTTTAAAACTCGCTAAACCGAAAGTTTGATTTTCACTTATTTTAAAATACGGGAACGGATGTAACTCAAGTTCTATGTAAGATAAAGACACAATTTTTTTCTATTTTGAAGGTTATAATGTGTTCTACAAACTGTAGCATGGATTTACAAAAATTAAGTTTTTAAATATTTTTAATTTAGTTATAAAAAAATATGAAAATAAAAATTAGTTAATTAAATTGCCTAATAAGATTTTTACATATATAAATATTGGAATTAAATATCCACGCTACAGTTTGTGCAAACACATGTGCTCTACAAAATAAAATTTACAAAATCAAGATATCTCATACCTACCTTAAGATACATCCGTTCCCGTAAACATCGATTTTTCAGGAAAATCAGCCCCCCTAAGGGGGAGGCGTAAAAAAGGGGTCAACCCTCTATTTTATTAACCAGAGTAATAACACCTTTCCAAAAAACGAATTCATCCATAGACAAGACTAGGTGGATCGACGCGCTTGTCAAAACCCAGATGGAGGCAAAACAACAAGTCTGATTGAAATAATATATGGCAGAGTATTTTGTGAATTGTGACTGGAACACAATTGGCAATTTTCCGACTCACTTGTCCCGTCACTTGCCGTCAGTTCCCGTGATGCTCCGCGCGTCTGACGTCACTCCTGTGATGCTCCGCGCATCTGACGTCACTCCCGTGATGATAGGAGTAAATGACGTCATAACAGGTATACAAGAACCAACTTTGTAAGATAAGCCCTCATCAAGATATACATTTTTAAGTTAACTATCAGTTGATTTTTTCAGCAAAATTCATCCCAAAAGACCAAAGAAATCTGGGTGTTGTTCCGAATACATTGAATAGTATCTTGAATAATAACTGGGTTTAAAACCAAGACATTCAAACAATAGTGTTAATTTATAATTCTGAAATCGGTTTGAAAAGGACTGCGCACCTACAATCGTGCTGTACCAAAATCAAGAAAATATTCATTTTCCATCGCATATTTCGGATGTTATATTACTTAGACAAATTGTTTAACCGAAAGTTGAGTATTTTTACGTAAAATGTAAATCTGCGATATATAATTTGCTATT
This sequence comes from Nephotettix cincticeps, assembly GCA_023375725.1. Lineage (NCBI taxonomy): Eukaryota > Metazoa > Arthropoda > Insecta > Hemiptera > Cicadellidae > Nephotettix > Nephotettix cincticeps. Next base: position 9,541,528 of record CM041789.1, on the reverse strand, counting down.
CATTAAAAAATTAAATTCCGGCCAGAATAGGCAACTTCCGTTGTTCAAATTGACACCAGTGATTGAACCATGTACGATTTACTGGATATTATTATATTTGTGTTCAGTAAAAAACTATTAACTTAGTTTTAAAGGGGTGGATCAAAAACTGGTTACTCGCCCAGTTTTTGATCAGCTTGTTTTCAATTTTTCATATAATTAAATAAAATTTATCCGGGTCCATCCTGAAGTATTAAAAAGTACCTTCGTACGTAAGTTGTGTCCATGTTCGCCGTAAGTAAATCTTAACTTATTTACGAGGTGTATTTCCTGACTTATGTATGGTGACGTATGTTATAATGATTGTATGTGTATAGATACGAGGAGGTACCGCTTACAACCTGCTTGCATTATGGTCACTACACCGGAGTCAGACACTAGGCGCCGAAAATCTGAATCTGACTACATGATTATACCAGCATGCTTTATGCTTTATGGACGTACCCAAAGGTTGCTACGTCGAAACCAGTGGCTGGCGAATCCTTGTCAGATTATGTGCAGTCATGGATATATGGATTATGCAATAATGGTACTTCGATGTTTTTAATTCAACGTGCAGGCTCTAGGCCCATGGTGATGGGCAGTTAAAGAATTTTAAAAGAAAAATGATTGCATTTAGTACCATTTGGGAAAAAGGGTAGATCATGGATATGTCTAAAGGGAATGTTTACAGTTCCTCTTAACAGCTGACCTTAGACCCATATGACGTCACTGTTTAAAATATTGGTGTGACGGATTGCTATCACCCCCACCCCCAGAGGTTAGACGTATCCATTTCAAAAACATTCACAAATTTCCATTCTTTCTCAAAACAATACACCGAACGAATTTCCGCAGCGAACTCATAAGACGTGAAGAGGACCACATGTTACTCTCATAAGTGAAATTAAAAACCGATGACGTAATACGAGGCCCCGGAGATATTGGTTTCGTCGAGATTTATATTGAATCAATGCGCAGAGGTAATATAAGACGGAGACACAAGCCGTGCTGCAATAAGGCGGTGAAGAATGCGCAATATAGTGGACAAGTTATTCAGATATACGTTATATTGGCGTGAGTGATATTGCCTTCTGGAGTGACCGCGCCACCCTCGGATTATTGGACTTCCGTGCCCCCCTCCCGCCATCACCCACACGACGTCGGTAATTCGTAAAAATTATTCTGTTACTTATCTTCATAACGTAAAATCACATACGGTTAAGCATAAAGGGAGTTGTAAGTTACACTCCATTAGAGCTCATGTTAATTTTCTATCTTACGGTAGCTTGTACTCAAACTATTAAATTTAGGAATCTAAAAATTTGGAGAGGTTTCTTAAGACCTTCATATAGGTCCTGTAGGTACTTGTTTTTAGTAAAAAAGAAGTGGTAAGATGTGGTTTTTAAAAAAGTATATTTTATTTATTTATTTTAAATGTTTTTATTGCAAAACCAGTAGCATAATGCATATTACGAAAAAAATATGTGCAAGAATTTGGGATTACCTAGTGTAAGGTACATTAAATATTTGGTAACAATATTCTAATGGAAACTAGTTACGGTTCCCATAACATCCATCACTAGGACTGTCAATGATGTGTAGTTCTCTTCATTTGACGATTGTTATTTAATGGTCAACTAGGAATTACCATTATTCATCACTAGGACTGTCAATGATGTGTAGTTCTCTTCATTTGACGATCGTCATTTAATGGTCAACTAGGAATTACCATTATTCATCATCAGGCAAGTCAATGATGTGTAGTTCTCTTCATTTGACGATCGTCATTTAATGGTCAACTAGGAATTACCATTATTCATCACTAGGGCTATCAAGGATGTGTAGTTCTCTTCATTTGACGATCGTCATTTAATGGTCAACTAGGAATTACCATCATTCATCACCAGGCCTGCCATGTGTGTGTAGTTCTCTTCATTTGACGATCGTCATTTAATGGTCAACTAGGAATTACCATCATTCATCACCAGGCCTGCCATGTGTGTGTAGTTCTCTTCATTTGACGATCGTCATTTAATGGTCAACTAGGAATTACCATCATTCATCACCAGGCCTGCCATGTGTGTGTAGTTCTCTTCATTTGACGATCGTCATTTAATGGTCAACTAGGAATTACCATCAATCATCACCAGGCAAGTCAATGGTGTGTAGTTCTCATCATTTGACGATCGTCATTTAATGGTCAACTAGGAATTACCATTATTCATCACCAGGCCTGCTATGTGTGTGTAGTTCTCTTCATTTGACGATCGTCATTATAATGGTCAACTAGGAATTACCATTATTCATCACCAGGCCTGCCATGTGTGTGTAGTTCTCTTCATTTGACGATCGTCATTTAATGGTCAACTAGGAATTACCATTATTCATCACCAGGCAAATCAATGATGTTTAGTTCTCTTCATTTGACGATCGTCATTTAATGGTCAACTAGGAATTACCATCATTCATCACCAGGCCTGCCATTTGTGTGTAGTTCTCTTCATTTGACGATCGTCATTAAATGGTCAACTAGGAATCACCATCATTCATCACCAGGCCTGCTATGTGTGTGTAGTTCTCTTCATTTGACGATCGTCATTTAATGGTCAACTAGGAATTACCATTATTCATCAACAGGCCTGCCATGTTTGTGTAGCTCTCTTCATTTGACGATCGTCATTAAATGGTCAACTAGGAATTACCATCATTCATCAACAGGCCTGGCAATGGTATGTAATTATCTTCTTTGATTATCATCATTTTAATGGTCTACAATAATTATATTAATATTAATAAAATATAATAATTATATCTTCAAATTAAGAGCACTAAACATTCTCCTGTCCTGATGATGGGTCCATATAGAAACCGGAATTAGTTATGAAATATTAATACTTCAAAAATTTGCAGGTGATTGTCTACGACTGAATTTTCTTCATAGTCCTTTGTTTTGAATTGGAAATTATGAATAGTTAAATTATATTTTACTGAACGAATGATTAAGGATTTTATATGTTTTTGGATTAAGACTTTAAAAATATTCGAGGAACGCAATTCAGTGGTTTTGAAAATCACAGTAACCTTTCGGGTGGAATAGTGGTGATCAGAATTCAACAAACTGATTGGCAACTTGAAGATGCCAAATAGCACTGACTTCTACTATTCAATTTCCCCCCACTGATATGGTTTAATAAGACACAATTTAAGATACGGTTTACAATTATTATATCGTTAACACTCGTGTAGAGACATATTAGGATGAATCGTAATCTTTCTTTTTACTGAAACAAAGCAAGGTGATTGAAAAACGTTTGGTGTAAAAGTCATGTTTATTGTAGTGCCATTATTTAAAAAAACGCTACAAAATAACGCTAGTTTTAATTGTTTTCTTTAAGGTTAGATTCGATTTCTCTGTTAAAAATTTAATTTCCTCAAGCATTGCCTAATGTTTACTTGGTAATCTTGCATGTCGAAAAACAGAATAAAAACAATAATGAATTTCTCAATTATGAAAGAAGTGTTTCTATAAACGGACAATTATCAGTGGGGAGATACTCGACTCTCTAGCGAGTAAAGAGGTCCTAACAGCTGACAATGAAGATGAAAGCAAAGCAGCCCAATTAGGTTTAAAACGAGTCACTCTGTATTGAGCTACAGCTGTTCATCGGTTTACCTTTCAGCTCAATGCCAAAAAGCATCATAATATAATTGCGTAAAGGTTCAAATCACCTTAAAACATTCCGAGGAGTTTATACGTTAGTTTAAGGGTTTACTAGGTAAAATATCTATTGACTGATACATGAAACTGAAATGTATTTACTTCAAGAAAGACATAGTATCGTATCGATAGAATCGAATCGGATTGTATCAAATGGTATTAAAGGAAGAATAGTTGCCACTCGGTACTCGTAAGTTTCAAGCTGTGAATGTATTTTTTATATTAACTTAAATAAATAAAGGACGTTATTTATCTAAATGTTTTACGTAGTTGTATGTAATTACTTTTAACAGCTTGTTACCTTTATTACTGTAATCTAATTTTTATAATTTAATAAAGTTGATACATTTTTAAAATCAGACAAAAATGTATTTCTCACAATTAAATACGCCATGTTATGTACATAATTTTTAATATTTCTACATATAGCCAGGCATTCTACCACCTCACACCTCCCACTCATCATCGCATCCAACATTGGAGATCCAGACCAGTTAGGACACGGAGGCATCCTCTTACCTCACATCTCACATCCAACATCGCAGACCCAGACCAGTCAGGTCACGGAGGCATCCTCCCATCTCACATCCAACATCGTAGACCCAGACCAGTCAGGAGCGGAGGCATCCTCCCATCTCACATCCAACATCGCAGACCCAGACCAGTCAGGAGTGGAGGCATCCTCCCATCTCACATCCAACATCGTAGACCCAGACCAGTCAGGAGTGGAGGCATCCTCCCATCTCACATCCAACATCGTAGACCCAGACCAGTCAGGAGTGGAGGCATCCTCCCATCTCACATCCAACATCGTAGACCCAGACCAGTCAGGAGCGGAGGCATCCTCCCATCTCACATCCAACATCGTAGACCCAGACCAGTCAGGAGTGGAGGCATCCTCCCATCTCACATCCAACATCGTAGACCCAGACCAGTCAGGAGTGGAGGCATCCTCCCATCTCACATCCAACATCGTAGACCCAGACCAGTCAGGAGCGGAGGCATCCTCCCATCTCACATCCAACATCGTAGACCCAGACCAGTCAGGAGCGGAGGCATCCTCCCACCTCACATCCAACATCGCAGACCCAGACCAGTCAGGACACGGAGGCATCCTCCCATCTCACATCCAACATCGCAGACCCAGACCAGTCAGGAGCGGAGGCATCCTCCCATCTCACATCCAACATCGCAGACATCAGGAGGCATCCTCCCATCTCACATCCAACATCATAGACCCCAGACCAGTCAGGAGTGGAGGCATCCTCCCATCTCACATCCAACATCGCAGACCCAGACCAGTCAGGAGTGGAGGCATCCTCCCATCTCACATCCAACATCGTAGACCCAGACCAGTCAGGAGTGGAGGCATCCTCCCATCTCACATCCAACATCGTAGACCCAGACCAGTCAGGAGTGGAGGCATCCTCCCACCTCACATCCAACATCGCAGACCCAGACCAGTCAGGAGTGGAGGCATCCTCCCATCTCACATCCAACATCGTAGACCCAGACCAGTCAGGAGTGGAGGCATCCTCCCATCTCACATCCAACATCGTAGACCCAGACCAGTCAGGAGTGGAGGCATCCTCCCACCTCACATCCGACATCGCAGACCCAGACCAGTCAGGAAGCGGTCGATCAATCATGTTGTAAACGCAACAAATCTCTGTTTTAATCAACGCGTTTCAATTATTCACCGCATTCCTCCTTAATTAACTCTGTTATTGTTCATTTGCCGCATGAATATTCCGTCACGTTCTTCAACTTGATCCAATTATTTATTTAATTACCACGTTTACATTCGGTCAATTGTATTCGTTATCTGTGAGTCTCTGTGCGTTCTTGCTATTTCAATCACGGATTTTTTCGAAATAAATTTTTTACCGATTGTTGGGTAATTGTTTATCCAATTTTCCCTTAATTATGGAATGAGACGATAACAATTTGTATTGAAAGGAAAATCAAATTCCTCTGTCTTTCTCGTCCAATTTATATATAAGCATTTTAAAAATTACTTAACACTTTAATAAATCGGACCTCACGTGAAATGATTACGAGGAATGTCATTTTGAGTCGTATTCAAATTTGTTTGATCTATTTGAGGTATACACTCCAATCAATAACATTTAGACCGGAACTACTGTGATTTGTAAAAAACAATGAGCCGAAATGGGTCTTATCTAAATTTCTTTCTTTCTGTCTTTTTGCAACGCTTCTACGTGAAAACGGGAGAACTCTGATGGAACTTATTATTATTATTATTCTATACCTTTTGGAGAATTTGCTTTGGTTCCTTTAAAAACCTAGTAAAATAAAATAAAGTAATGAACTTTCAAAACTCCAGTTTTGAGAGCGATATTAGCAACATTTTTTTCTGATTTGAACTAAACATGTGATTTATTCAAGCTATTTTACAAAAAATAAATAGCTAGCCGTCAAAATAAACTCAATGCCATTAATTCGTTTACATTTAACATTGATTTTAAAGCTATTTTAAAATTATACACATTTTCAAGTTAAAACTAATGTACACAGTTTAAAATCAATTTTAAGTAATTGAGCTTAAAATTTAGTTGTTTTTTAGTTTGTTTATTTTCCAATTTAAGGTAAATATTTAGTTATAAAAATTTTCTTCATAACACTGACTCATATAACCCTTACAAAGGTCGGACTAACCTACCTACTTTTAGGGCATAAAATTAGTAGTAAATTTATACGTTTAATACAATAAATTTATATTTTTGTCTGCAAATAAATCTCTCTCTCATATCTGTTTTACAAACAATTTTGCAACAGAATGGAAAATACGTATGAGAAAACGTTATACTGTATACTACACTAAGGTTCGAATTTGAAATCGCCCTGTCCAATAAAAACAGTTTACTTAACTGGTGAGATAATGTGGACGTGTTTTCGATTTCTCCACTTAAGATAGGAAGTGTCCGTGTTCAGTGGTCAGGTTTGATAATTATGTGGGGGGGAGGGGGAGGGGGCTAGTCAAAGTATCTGGCACCAATCAAGCCTATTACACACATCGGTGATTGCAGATAATTGAACTTTTAATTGAACTTCTGTGTAAAGACGGCAATCTCTGTTCATTTCATATTCATAAGGAAAATAAACGATTAAGTTGAAGTGACAAGACGAGTAGTGACGCATTGGATCGCGAGCACACACACACACACACACACACACACACACACACACACACACACACACACACAGACACGCACACACACACACACGCAGACACAGACAGACAAGCGCGCACATGCAAATACACATGCAGTGGTGATGCAGCTTGTTTTAAATTAGGTTGTCATTTCTTCTTGCCCTTTTTGTAAAAACATCACTAATTAAAGGTTTTGTATTCAATCAACCGCTTATTCCATGTATCTTTCATTTACTGGTTGGTTATATAAGTAAGTTATTACAATTTTATGAACAAAAAGTTGAATATGGATGTGACATACAAAAATCAAATTGAATTTGTCAAAAAGACTACTTGAAATATTTCAACACTGCATAGCATTATCAAGATTTTATATTACGCAAGTTTTTACATTAGAACTATTGAAAATTGTATGTTGAATCAGTGATTCTTAAATGGTTATTCATAAATATTTTACTTTTAAAATGTCAACCTATTCAGGTAGGTATTTTAAGTCCATAATGAATAAAAAATGAGTGTAAGATGATTCTGGGGCGATCTTGTAGTCTTGTTACTGACTGTTAATTAATAGCCTAACAGCCTGTCATTGGCTGTTGAGCTATTAACCTACAGTTTAACGTGGGATGCGGATCTTTGCGGATGAACGTAGTATTCAATAGCGCCAACGTTAATCCACACCAGGGAATATCACACCCACCAACCATCGCTCATAACTATCCACAATTCGTGACTTCCAAGTAGCTGGATTACAGGATACACCACCGTCCCATTCAGTATGACACATACAATGCATGTTTATTTTCGCATCTTTTATGGGTGTGATTACAATCCAGGATAGCTTCTTTTCCAATAAAATTCGCTAAACAATTATTCACATAGACTTATTTCGAACGATTTGGCCCATTAATTTTGTTTTGTTTAATGGACAGACCTTAAAAGAATGTACTAATTATTAAGTAATCCGCCAGTCATTTCAACGGCAACTTAACCTGCATGATGCAAATATCGTGACTTTAAGAGCAATAAACCATAACTTCTAAACTTCGAGTTAACGACAACTATCCAGAATGCCAGAAACTTGCATTGTTGTACCCTTTTGTTTCAATACAGATTTTTACAAAGCCAGATTAAAGTTAACTTTTCACTCCAGGGCGTAATTACTATAACACAATATTATTAATTAAATTCAGATAAACACAGGGTGAAATTGCCTCAGATAATTTCTATAACCTAATCCGGTAATTATATTACGATACTAATTAAAACATAAAAAGTTTATTAAACGGTTTAATCATGTGATACTATCAATTATTTATTCCACTTCTAATTATTGTTCGCTTATCTGTAGGTTTACGAATGTAATTAATTGTTTGGATAATTAAATCGTGTAGTTTGTTTTAGGAGCGACTCGGAATGCTTGGAAACAAAAGTTTCATTTGCTTAGGTAATTTATGAGGGCTTGTTAGTCCTTGTTCGGTGGAATTATTAAGTTGGGGCTATATTTTATGTAAATAATATTGTTATTTCCTACAGTGAAGCATCATGTGAATCTAATTGACTAGGTATAAAAATGTTATGGGGCTTCCTGATGAGCTATAAAATCCCAGCACTTCCTTCGTCTGGCACAAAAAATTGCGTTCGTACAATTTAGGATATTTTTTTTATAATATATCCCCAATACAAAATCCATTTTTGAAAAAATAAAATTTTTACACTTTTTATTATTTTTTTGGATTCGGGTTTTATAAAACTACTTATTGAATTGACTTCCTAATGAGCTAGAAATTTATTTACTGAGGTTTCCAAAGGTACTCTCAGAGAACAGTCATCGTTTCGTAATTTTTAACATTCACTATCTTTAAGACTTATTTAGAATATGTTTTTAAAATTCATTTTTCTATTTCTTACACAACAGATGGTCCCGTAAAAATGAAATTCACAATGCGAGTTTATTAGTGAATTTAGTCTACTATTTAAGTGTCTAGTTTTTTTTCGAATCCCGTCTCTATCACTGTTACATTGCGTTACGTCTCTTTTAGATTTTACTTATAATGCAGATTTTGCCAGTTGGTTACGTTATTTCAGCATACAGATGTGTGATGCTTGTCTACACCATTCTTAAATTAACTTCGGTTACAATCTAACATTGTCGATAATAAAGTGCTATCGAAAACGAAATAAAATCCTCCATAGGAATAATAGGAAATGAATCTGTAGGTAAGCTACCTTATGGAAGATGAAAATTGGGAATTTTTCTATACACTTTGGTTAACCTCAATTAGGTAAGGTTGTATGCCAAGTTTAGTCATAATATCATATTATAGGGAAACATTTAATTTACTTATTCACCTTAACATTATGGCTTACATAACGAATGAGCATGCTAGAATAATAAATAAAAAATCAATTTTTCCCACATAGGACTAAACTATTAAAAAACTATTAGGATGTGTCAATTGGTTACTGAGTTATTAAAAGTGGTGAACACCGTACATTGTGCATTGTTAATATTATGGATAATAGCCAAAAATCAATAAATATTCTTCTAAAACTGTGGTATGCCATCCATATTGTTAAGTTTTATCAATACATAAATAAAACCCCAAAATTAACGTTTCTTATGGCAGCAAACCTACGTATTGATTGTAATTCTTACGTGTAACAAGCTCTTAGCTTTATTGACGTAATTTGATAAACTTATGTATATATTTTACTTAGTGAACAACCTTAATATAAACAAATTACCTTAGATTAGATTAGATCATTGAAATGGCAACCATACTACAATGTAGGTATTTTAAGCCAAGTATGAATGAGGATTGAGTGTAAGATGATTGTGGCGCGATCTTGTAGTCTTGTTACTGACTAAGGCTGACATGTTCCTTAGACAGGACTGTTAATTAATAGCCCAACAGCCGATGGCAACTAATGGACCTACAGTTTAACGTGGAATCCGAACCACGACCTCTGAATTACGAATTGGTCTAATTATGAGGACTGTCTTTGCGGATTAACGTGGTATTCAATAGTGTGGACGTTAAACCACACAAGAGAACACTACATCCACCGACCATTTCTCACAACTATCCACAATTCGTGACCTCCAAGTAGCTGGATTACAGGACGTCGCCACCGTATAAAACAACCCTTATTTCAGCATACTCAGAACTATTCAATTACCATGATGGGAATAATGTAAGTTCTGTGAAATTCGCTCTACTCACGTCAACGTGCTGCGTGCGATCTGGTTTAAAATGCAACACCTATGGATATCTTCGGATTTAGACATTTTGTCAGCTTGAGGCCTCGCGTTTCACCAGTGCCGGCGACTCGTCTCCCGATCGCTTCTCGCTGTTAATTACGTGAACAAGTTCCTTAATAAAGGTGGCTAATTGAATAACTTTTAATTGAATTCTCAACTAATGCCTCGAAGCGGCTTTTAATAATGGAAATGAGATGATACTTCGATCGTAGCGCCTACTGCGTGGAACATAAGACTGAAGCGTGACGTTATTCTTACGCAACTGAACTAAGTGATGGAAATTATTCCTCGGTCGCCATTTGGAAGCAAAAACGAGCTTTACACTTAACTTTGTAACACTAATACACTAGAAAAACACGCCACTTTAGTTTCAAAACTAAAACATGACCTAAATGTTTCCGGTATGACATCAAAAGAAAATCTATTTAGATGAACAAAACATTCCCCTAAGACATATCCATGATCTAACCTATTTTACACAGGGAAGTAAATACAAACATTTTTTTTATTCAACTTTGGTAATGTGTAGAAAATCTCCGGAACTAAATGCGTTGTATAATAAATATAATCATACATTAGCAATCTAGTAATAATAAATTACCTATTGGAGAATAAATAAACATTTGTCTTAAAAATCCCCATGCATGCGTACAGTATCATTTTATTTATGTGCTAACCTTGACTTTTTTTATCTAATTTAGTTATTAGTATTTTTTAAACATCTTAGAATAAAATACCTTATTCTTGAACATTTTTGAGTTTAAACTAAACTGATTTTGTCGGACCGGAGGAAGTATCTTTAGCTTTCGAAGAGTGATAAAGTGAAAACAATGCAAGAAAAATCTGGACTAATGTATTATGTTGATGAATATAATTTCAAGTTGTTCACTCAACAGCTAACAGGTTGTTAAAGAAGAACACGAAAAATATATCATGTGTTGCAGCCGCTCTTGAAGGTGTGCGCCAAAGTTTATACGTTTCCAATCTATTTTAAAACCCAGTCTCATTATACCCGAACTCATCATTGTCCAGGTTTGATTGGTGGTACCAGGATTCAACACAGGGGGTTGCTCCAAATTCATAAGTCTACATCATGGTAACAGCCACAGATACACCTAAAGTCCTTGGACCGTGGTGTGACCTGTAATCCCGCTACTTGGAGGTCACGAATTGATAAATATGAGCGATGGTCGGTGGGTGTAATAATCCCAGGTGTGGATTGACGTTCGCACTATTAAGTTCTGCGTTAATTCGCAATGACCATCCTCATAATTAGACGAGTTCGTAATTCAGAGATAAAATTGTGGTTTGGAACCCACGTTAAACTGTAGATCCCTTAGATGCTATTGGCTGATAGATTAGATTAGATTATAGAAATGGCAACCATACTACAATGTAGGTATTTTAAGCCAAGTATGAATGAGGATTGAGTGTAAGATGATTGTGGCGCGATCTTGTAGTTTTGTCACTGACTAAGGATGACATGTTCCTTAGACAGGACTGTTAATTAATAGCCCAACAGCCGATGGCAACTAATGGACCTACAGTTTAACGTGGAATCCGAACCACGGCCTCTGAATTAGGAATTGGTCTAATTATGAAGATAGGCTTTGCGGATTAGCATAGTATTCAATAGTGCGGACGTTAATCCACACAAGAGAATATCACATCCACCGACCATCTCTCACAACAACTATCCACAGTTCGTGACCTCCAAGTAGCTGGATTACAGGACGTCGCCACCGTCCCAGTCTATTTGTTAAGCTATTAGTTAGTAACAAGACAACAAGATCGCGCCACAGTCATTTTACACTCATTTACATTACAACCTTCCTATCGAGGTAAAAATTGAGTGACAGAAAAACAATTAGGGTTAGGCTATTGACATTTGTAAACAGCGAATTTCCGCCAAATCCCTGGCCCGGATGCCCAATCACGCGGTGTTTTCCACTTGCCGGAAGCCACGAAACCGGTTGTAGTTGTAATGTTGCCGCTTCGTCTAATGAAGGCGCCGCGAGCCTTCTGAGACAGTTATAATTAATTATGCTCGTAATGAGGGGAGGGACCCCTCTACCTCCCTCATCACGAGGCGGGAGTCGCGTTGCATCTGGTTACGGTCTTCGGCGATGTCAAACTCGCGGTAATTACTGATGTGGGTAATTTAGACGATTTTTTTCAAACGTGTCTCTAAAAACTTATTACGATAATTAGAGACCGGAAACTAAGTTTGAAATACGCCTATTAACTTATGTGAGTAAAAAAGTACTAAGATAAAAACCATTTGTGTAACTGACTACTTCAATTCTGTATCTTAATTAAACCACTATGATAAATTGAAGTATATAAATATTGTAATGAAATTGAACGACATTTTCCTGTCCTCAAATGGTTAAAAAATTTATTTATTGAGTATTTTTTAATAGTTATTCATTTAGCTGATGATAAAGATGTTGAAATAGTAGATCATCGAAGTGTCATATTAGTAATGATATAAGTAAAAATAAGACGTCTTAAATATTTCGGCATCAGTTAAAGAACGAAATGTAAACCCAGTACAATGCTCCATCCTGCCTTGTGCTTGTAATTAAAATAGTTCACGTAAAAGTATTCTCAATATTACACAAAAAGTACAGTATTAAAATAATGGTTTTATCTTAAGAAAATAACCTTATTGAGTTTTTTCCTGAAACATCATCAACATACAAAACATTCGGATGTTTTGAAATTTATTAAAATAGAGTTTAGACATGCACGATACTTTTATTGAGAACACGATAATTTATCGTTGATTTTACGATAGCCGCAAGACTGTGGGAACACTGTTACGACCACGTCACTACATTACTTCTCTGTTTAATGTAAGCGCTAAATTGTGGCTTGTTCTGAGTAATTAACCGCTTGTAGCGTTGTTTACGCAAGTGCGTGGAATTATCGCTCGGCACCTTCGTGTCTGAGCGTCTCTGACAAAACTGGCGAGACCGCTACGTGAAATTATTGTAGAATACAATTAAAATTGTGAAGGTCGTACTTTGTTGACAGGCCATTTCACGAGTTCTTTTAAAAATAAGTCGGTCAGGTTAGTTGCGTTTCGAGATTAGATTAGATTAGAATATTGAAATGGCGACCAAGGTAGGTATTTTTAGCCGTGTATGAATGAGGATTGAGTGTAAGATGATTGTGGCGCGATCTTGTTGTCTTGTTACTGACTAAGGCTGACATGTTCCATAGACAGGACTGTTAATTAATAGCCCAACAGCCGATGGCAACTAAGGGACCTACAGTTTAACGTGGAATCCGAACCACGGCCTCTGAATTACGAATTGGTCTAATTATGAGGACGGTATTTGTAGATTAACGCAGTATTCAATAGTGCGGACGTTAATTCACACAAGAGAACACCACATCCACCGACCATCACTCACAACTATCCACAATTCGTGACCTCCAAGTAGCTGGATTACAGGATGACGCCACTAAACTCTTTTAAATACATTGTAAATTAATTTCACACGACCTGGAAAGATCATGGAAAAGTCGAGAAATGTTGTAAAAATTCGGAGAATTTCTTAAGAACTGACAAAATGGGCTTTCAAAATAAAATATGACTTGCAAAAGATGCCATGAAAAATCAACTTAACTTTGAACAAATGTAATTTCTAATAAGATAGTCCTATTGAGTTCCGGTTTGCTGCACTGAATTATACTAATTAAGACCTTTAATTCGATCCGTATATTGACCTTAGCTTACATTTAAGATTTCCTTCTGTCTCCTGGTGGGCTGCCCCCTGAGATGGTAGCGAGTCAGCGCCTAAAACCACTCTTCCATATCCAGTACCGTTGCTTCAAGTATGGTTGCACAGTAGTTACTGGATCAAAGAAATTTAAGCCATCCCAAAAAATATTCTAATTACAAAAATTAAAACATTTTAAATGGCTGCCATTTCCCACTCGATTAACGTTTTGAGTTCCGGTTGGTGGGAAACACCCCTGAAATGTCAGAAACATGATTGTTCCTTCAAAAAGTAGATTTTTAATTACAGTGTTGATATACCTAATCTTATTGATTCATCCGTTATCATTTAGAAAAAATATTAAACCTAAGCGACTCTATATATAACCCAGTATACAAAACTCCCAATGCCGTACCAACAGGCACTACATAATCAGGCAGATTATGAGGGCAACTTAAAAATAATTAAATGAGTAACGGCATTACTAGGAATACAAACTGAAAACAAAATTACTGTAAAATGACAGAGGGTGGGAGGATAAAATACCCCCGTCGCAGCAGAACTGCGTACTCAGCGAATTTCCAAATCAATAACATAATAATAATAATAATATATGACAAGTTTTATCATTATCTGTCAATAAATATGAGTATTATTTGCCTACTCTCCATAAGATTAACATGGCAAAGAGTGTGCAGGTTTGCTGCTGTGAGGAACGCTGAAATTAGGTTTTTATTGCGTAAACAATTTATATTTTGACCATTTATATCAAGATTCATCAACATCTGTCCACAAATAAAGGTGTTTAACCAAACTCTATATGATTTACATGGGAAAGGAGTACGCAGGTTAGCTGCCATGATAAACACAAAAAATATGATTTTTAAGCATAAATGTATGGATATCAACCACATGAAGCTAAATATCATGTTTTAGGTAATAAAAATTAGGTAATAAAATTTTAGGTAATAAGTGAAACATTAATTTTTCCTTATCCTCCATAAGATTAACATTGGAGCCCCAAAATACAACGTATTGTGTTTAGATTTTTTAATATCTCGGTAACCGTTGGAGATAGAGAAAAACTTTAAGGAACTTAATTGTGTAAAATTGTGAAAAAATAACATGGTCCCGGGCTTACCATGAGACCTACGGTAATAGCTTCTTCCCTATAGGAAATTCGCTAAAAGTAAGCAGAATTAAAATTGTAGTGCCCTTATGTCCAGAACCTGATTTTTTAAGCTCAGATATTATGGGGATCAAAAATAAACCAATAAGTGATCATGTTAGGAAGTCGTAGAAGGGGTAAAGAGGTTAGCAGCATTACGAAGCAGTACTCTTATGCCTAGAAGCTGATAAAGTTGATGGGTGGGAAGGTAAAGGAGTTGTAGCATTAGGATTTAGTACCCTCCCAGTGTCCAGACGACTTTTAACTCTCACTTTCTATGGGAGAGAACACACTACAATTGAGAGATAAGGTGAAGGAGAACTAGGAGGGGGTAGAGGAGTAAGCAGCATCAGAGGCCGGGTCCTTATCACATTTGGCAGCTTCTTGGCTTCCAATTACAACTTCAAATTGCTTTTGTTTGTGTTTCTGCGCCAAAGTTTCTCTTCTCCTCCATCCACTGTTCACTTATTACAGCATATGAAGACCAAACAATGGCTCCAACTTACATAATGACGGCCGTAATTGGTTAAGTTGAGAAACTTGTTTTCGGTCTAGGAAGAATTCCGGACTAATAAATCTTATTTAATGGTTCATATTACTGATATTAATTGGCACTATCATTTGTGGAAGCTTCCACACTTTAAACAGTTTTTATGTTAAGTTGTCACTTTCAATCAAATTTGAACTACTATATTAAAATTTAAGCGAATACCAGTGTTAAAAAAATAATATTTATTTAGGTTTCTCAAGCTTTAAATTGTTTCCCTAAGCTCAAGTATTATCCTACTGTTATAACTTTTAATTAATTAGAGCTACTATTCCATCCGATTCAATTCGTCCTCGACGGACACAAAATCATAAACATTAAACTGAAATAAATTCGCTGACTGAAATGGCGACCTACCTAGGTAGGTATTTTAAGCTAAGTATGAATGAGGAATGAATGTAGGATGATTGTGGCGCGATCTTGTAGTCTTGTTACTGACTAAGGCTGACATGTTCCTTAGATAGGACTGTTAATTAATAGCCCAACAGCCGATGGCAACTAATGGACCTACAGTTTAACGTGGAATCCGAACCACGACCGCTGAATTACGAATTGGTCTAATTATGAGGATGGTCTTTGCGGATTAACGCAGTATTCAATAGTGCGGACGTTAATCCACACAAGAGAACACTACATCCACCGACAATCTATCACAACTATCCACAATTCGTGACCTCCGAGTAGCTGGATTACAGGACGTCGCCATATTCAGTCACTACATATTTTATTCAAACTATGACAGTGTTATTGGCGTCAAATTATTGCATTAATGTTCTATGAGTTATTAAAATCGTGTTAAAAATTTCGATATATGTACACAATAATGTATCGTAATTTAACTGCATTTTTAAAGACTATACTTAAAATACCATTAATTTACAAACATGAAACAGGCTGACCTAATTAGAACAATATGGCTTGTGAGAAAAATAATAAAAATAGTCACGAGGATAAGACTGCGAAATCAGATGTCTTTATCCACATATTTAATAGTTGAAAAATCAATCGTACTGTCTAAACGTTCTTGGCGAAGAAAATGCACGTCTAAATATATAAATGAGTTCGTCAAGACGAGGATAAGACTGCGAAATCGGATTTCTTCATCCGCATATTTAATAGTTGAAAAATCAATCGTACTGTCTAAACGTTCTTGGCGAAGAAAATGCACGTCTAAATATATAAAGGAGTTCGTCAGCTGTTCATACACAGTGTACTCTATTTATTCTTTAGTAATTTTTAATACAGAATCCAACCGCAGACGATAACCACTGCTCGGGGGGGAGGGGGCTTATCAGGGGCGGGAACTCTCCAAGGGGGCAATTAGCTGAAAACATCGGAGCTCCGGGGATCTCCGGCTGGTGGAGATATGCTCATTTTTGCACTGTTGCTGGACTTAAAACAAACGGCGTTCATGGTGTATTTAGTACTAGCCAAAGTACCCGTTCTTTGCACAGGTTACAAAAACTTAGAGGTGTATACACAGTGACAAATACAAGTGTCTACAACATGACAAAGAAACACGTGTTAAGTAATATTGTGAAAGGATAAGGAATATCGTAATAGAGACAGGCATCGGGAGAAAATTTAAAATCTAACATTGGCACTACTAATTTCGATCAAGCAGTTTATCTTTCAAAATTAACGTTATTTATTATTCTTCTTGAACTGTCGAAATGTGTAAACAGATGTTGACATTAGAACATGTAAACATTGAAACCTAGGACGTTCGGCAGCTCTTTCTTCTTATTCCCGAACTGTCAAATTTTAGTGTTCACAGCTGTTGACATTCTAGAAATTTCATGTTGATATCCTTTGAAAATGTTAACATTGAAACATAGGGCGTTCACGGGGCGTAGCCCGAGGGGATTTGAAGGAAATGAATATGCCTATTAATTTAAGATCTACCTTTGTGTAAAATTTCAAACCGGTCGGTTCAGTATGTTTCGGATTTACTTCCCACAGCAAACAAACATACATAAACCAACTCTTCTTTGTAATATTATAGATAGATTGAAACGTGGCAGAAGCAGTAAGTGAGAATGGAACAGGAACATTTAAAGACATTAGAGATGTAGTAGAAACTAATGAATATTTTATTATTTTGTAATATATTACTGCGAGAATTAATATGCAGATTTCACTTTAAATTAGCGGACATAATGCATAATTCACACTTTGGGAGATCTGGGATTATTTACATTCTACAAACGATGACGCGTTCATCTAGGTGTTACTGTTACTTACCGATGACAACACTCATTTTTTTTCTTGTACTTTTAATCATACAACTCAATATGAGTTGAAACAAAAGGTTTAGAAATTGCCCTTTCCTGTTCTTGTAAACTAGTCAATTAACGGATCTGAAACGACTCGTAGGGTTCTATTGTGACTCTAAAGTACTCTCTTAATACAACGTTGAAATGCTTTCGTGATCATTAAAATCAAACAATTTATAAAACCACTTAGTGAAATGTCATTATTTCCAAAGAACGATTGTGTCTTTGAAATTAAATGAATGTCAATAACAAAGGTACATAACATTACTAAAATTATCACACATCCTCCACATTAATGGTTAAAATAGGTAACCTAAAGGATTAAATAGAAAAATATGTAAGAATTGATAGATAATGTAACAGCTCTGTACACACATTCAGCATCTAATCAGTGCGGGTTAGACCACGTAACAGCTCCATATGTACACATGTTCATTACATTATCAATGCTGACTAGACATGCAGCACTTTCGTATCTATGTTAGACCACATCAGCACCGTGTACACGTTTATCACCTCATCAGCGTCAGGTAAACCTCATAACTGATCCGTGTACACGTTCAGCTTATCAGCGCCGGCTAGACCTCATACCGCTCCGTGTACATGTTCATCACCTCATCAGCGCCGGCTAGACCTCGTTACCGCTCCGTGTACATGTTCATCACCTCATCAGCGCCGGCTAGACCTCGTAACCGCTCCGTGTACATGTTCATCACCTCATCAGCGCCGGCTAGACCTCGTAACCGCTCCGTGTACATGTTCATCACCTCATCAGCGCCGGCTAGACCTCATACCGCTCAGTGTACATGTTCATCACCTCATCAGCGCCGGCTAGACCTCATACCGCTCAGTGTACATGTTCATCACCTCATCAGCGCCGGCTAGACCTCGTTACCGCTCCGTGTACATGTTCATCACCTCATCAGCGCCGGCTAGACCTCATACCGCTCAGTGTACATGTTCATCACCTCATCAGCGCCGGCTAGACCTCGTAACCGCTCCGTGTACATGTTCATCACCTCATCAGCGCCGGCTAGACCTCATACCGCTCAGTGTACATGTTCATCACCTCATCAGCGCCGGCTAGACCTCGTAACCGCTCCGTGTACATGTTCATCACCTCATCAGCGCCGGCTAGACCTCGTTACCGCTCCGTGTACATGTTCATCACCTCATCAGCGCCGGCTAGTCCTCGTTACAGCTCCGTGTACATGTTCATCACCTCATCAGCGCCGGCTAGACCTCGTTACCGCTCCGTTTACATGTTCATCACCTCATCAGCGCCGGCTAGTCCTCGTTACAGCTCCGTGTACATGTTCATCACCTCATCAGCGCCGGCTAGACCTCGTAACCGCTCCGTGTACATGTTCATCACCTCATCAGCGCCGGCTAGACCTCGTAACCGCTCCGTGTACATGTTCATCACCTCATCAGCGCCGGCTAGACCTCGTTACCGCTCAGTGTACATGTTCATCACCTCATCAGCGCCGGCTAGACCTCGTTACCGCTCCGTGTACATGTTCATCACCTCATCAGCGCCGGCTAGACCTCGTAACCGCTCCGTGTACATGTTCATCACCTCATCAGCGCCGGCTAGACCTCGTAACCGCTCCGTGTACATGTTCATCACCTCATCAGCGCCGGCTAGACCTCATACCGCTTAGTGTACATTTTCATCATCTCATCAGCGCCGGCTAGACTTTGTAATAGCTCCGTATTCATGTTCATCACTTCATCAGAGCCGAATAGACCGCAACGGTCGGTTGATTGGGCCGGAAACGAAGCCTGATGACCGACTCCCGCGGGATTGGTTGCGAATCAACTCCGGCTTACACATTGTATGTTGTTTCACACTTACTTCTCATTATAACTTGGATATCAAAGTAAAATTGAATCATATATTGTTTTTATAAATTTAAAATAATTGCAGATGTTTTTAACTATTCTCTATTTGAGTATACGTGATAGTAAAATTGTAGCCTTTGAAATTATATCTACTTAAACATTGATTATTATTATTTCCCTATTATTCAATTACTATTGAAAGTATATCCATACATACTTTTGTTCAAGAATGTCGTGATCGTAAAATCTCACCTCAGGTCATCTTCACCAAGGTAAAAAATATATGTCTATATTATTGAAAAAATGTGCAGTAAGATATGCTGGAAGACTGGTAGCATTAATGTTTCTCCTTCCATTTATTTAAGGACCTATAATACCAATTTAGCACCAATTGCATTACTAAAATCTCCCTTCTACATTGTAGGACCTATTCAAACCTCACACACTTCAGCCATAAACTAAAAGAATTCGATTACCACCGAGACCCACGTAAACTTTCGGTTATACATACTGCTTTAAGAATGAAAACTACTAGAACCTTGCCATCCTTTGTTGCAGGACATGTCCCTAAGCTTAAAGAACATCTTTCGGTTATACATACTGCTTTAAGGATGAAAACTACTAGAACCTTCCCATCCTTTGTTGCAGGACATTTCCCTAATCTAAAAGAACTTCTTTCGGTTATACATACTGCTTTAAGGATGAAAACTACTAGAACCTTCCCATCCTTTGTTGCAGGACATGTCCTTAAGCTTAAAGAACATCTTTCGGTTATACATACTGCTTTAAGGATGAAAACTACTAGAACCTTCCCATCTTTTGTTGCAAGACATGTTCCTAAGCTTAAAGAACATCTTTCGGTTATACATACTGCTTTAAGGATGAAAACTACTAGAACCTTCCCATCTTTTGTTGCAAGACATGTTCCTAAGCTTAAAGAACATCTTTCGGTTATACATACTGCTTTAAGGATGAAAACTACTAGAACCTTCCCATCTTTTGTTGCAGGACATGTCCCTAAGCTTAAAGAACATCTTTCGGTTATACATACTGCTTTAAGGATGAAAACTACTAGAACCTTGCCATTCTTTGTTGCAGGACATGTCCCAAAGCTAAAAGAACATCTTTCGGTTATATATACTGCTTTAAGGAAACTACGAGGTTTCCCCCCTTTGTTACAGGACATGTCCCTAAGCTAAAAGAACACGATTACAGTGTGGCGAGTGGAGTGCAGAACGGCGTCTTCTCAGTTTACAGCCGGCACGGAGTAGGCCGCAGGTCCTTTGTCAGGCGGTCATTGTAGCAGATTGGTTCCATTACACGCTGCGCTCATTGTCCAAATTAATTTTACTACTTCCTCCAGGTCGCAATTACTGAAGCGTTCCCCGGTTATTGTCTCGCTGAGTTATTTTGATTGAGTTATTTCAGCTAGTTACTTCGCCAGATCAATTCACCTCGCATACCACACATTCTTAGGAACTATAAAGTTTATTCTATCGCTTTGATTTGTGTTTAAAACCCTTTCAAGTTTCAAGCAATCGTAATCTACGCAGAAAACATGTCTAACACCTTTGCTCTGCTTGTTTCTTGAAAGAATAAATGATCTCCGACTAGGTTAGCTAAAAAAACTTAAAAAATAAACTAAACCTTATTACCACAGTAGTAAATAGTATTTTCAAAATTTATTGTACCTGCAGTCATTGCTTGAATGAGAATATCAAAGCCCGTTTCGCTTTTCCGGGATTATTCATTGACTTAAGTTCAATGTACTTGATTCGACTTGCCCTTTAAAAAGGTCTTTGGAAATCTATACTCAATCGCTCAAAAGAAGCAGTAGCTTTTATTAGTGTACCCCGATATTTACGAAACCTATTTAGTCCTACATTTAAGTTTAAGTTAAGAAAAATATGTATAGAAATAATTATGTATCAATTTCAAACTAAATTTTAAAAACCGTTACACTTTATCAACATTTATACGTTAATGATCTAACTCTCTAACTGAACTTGATTCTAAATTACGACATACATCAAAGTGGTAGTTCATCAGTAAACCTTTGTACTGACCCAAACTGCATCCAATACTACTTACAACTAAAGTAGCTACGTTATTAATGTTACAATTACGAGCAACAACAACTCCACCTACGACCACAACAGCAAGCATGGCATTACAGCTATGCAATTACACACTACCACAGCAGCATGGCAGTACAGTTAAGACTGCCAGCCGCTAAAACTCCACCCACGACACTACCTACCTAGCTGCACGTAATCAGTCCAGTTACAACCGCCAGCCGCTAAAACTCCACCCACGACACTACCTAGCTGCACGTAATCAGTCCAGTTACAACCGCCAGCCGCTACAACTCCACCCACGACACTACCTAGCTGCACGTAATCAGTCCAGTTACAACCGCCAGCCGCTACAACTCCACCCACGACACTACCTAGCTGCACGTAATCAGTCCAGTTACAACCGCCAGCCACTACAACTCCACCCACGACACTACCTAGCTGCACGTAATCAGTCCAGTTACAACTGCCAGCCGCTACAACTCCACCCACGACACTACCTTGCTGCACGTAATCAGTCCAGTTACAACTGCCAGCCACTACAACTCCACCCACGACACTACCTAGCTGCACGTAATCAGTCCAGTTACAACTGCCAGCCGCTACAACTCCACCCACGACACTACCTAGCTGCACGTAATCAGTCCAGTTACAACTGCCAGCCGCTACAACTCCACCCACGACACTACCTAGCTGCACGTAATCAGTCCAGTTACAACTGCCAGCCACTACAACTCCACCCACGACACTACCTAGCTGCACGTAATCAGTCCAGTTACAACTGCCAGCCGCTACAACTCCACCCACGACACTACCTAGCTGCACGTAATCAGTCCAGTTACAACTGCCAGCCACTACAACTCCACCCACGACACTACCTAGCTGCACGTAATCAGTCCAGTTACAACTGCCAGCCGCTACAACTCCACCCACGACACTACCTTGCTGCACGTAATCAGTCCAGTTACAACTGCCAGCCGCTACAACTCCACCCACGACACTACCTTGCTGCACGTAATCAGTCCAGTTACAACTGCCAGCCGCTACAACTCCACCCACGACACTACCTAGCTGCACGTAATCAGTCCAGTTACAACTGCCAGCCTCTACAACTCCACCCACGACACTACCTAGCTGCACGTAATCAGTCCAGTTACAACTGCCAGCCACTACAACTCCACCCACGACACTACCTAGCTGCACGTAATCAGTCCAGTTACAACTGCCAGCCTCTACAACTCCACCCACGACACTACCTTGCTGCACGTAATCAGTCCAGTTACAACTGCCAGCCACTACAACTCCACCCACGACACTACCTAGCTGCACGTAATCAGTCCAGTTACAACTGCCAGCCGCTACAACTCCACCCACGACACTACCTAGCTGCACGTAATCAGTCCAGTTACAACTGCCAGCCACTACAACTCCACCCACGACACTACCTAGCTGCACGTAATCAGTCCAGTTACAACTGCCAGCCACTACAACTCCACCCACGACACTACCTAGCTGCACGTAATCAGTCCAGTTACAACTGCCAGCCACTACAACTCCACCCACGACACTACCTAGCTGCACGTAATCAGTCCAGTTACAACTGCCAGCCGCTACAACTCCACCCACGACACTACCTAGCTGCACGTAATCAGTCCAGTTACAACTGCCAGCCACTACAACTCCACCCACGACACTACCTAGCTGCACGTAATCAGTCCAGTTACAACTGCCAGCCACTACAACTCCACCCACGACACTACCTTGCTGCACGTAATCAGTCCAGTTACAACTGCCAGCCACTACAACTCCACCCACGACACTACCTAGCTGCACGTAATCAGTCCAGTTACAACTGCCAGCCTCTACAACTCCACCCACGACACTACCTAGCTGCACGTAATCAGTCCAGTTACAACTGCCAGCCTCTACAACTCCACCCACGACACTACCTTGCTGCACGTAATCAGTCCAGTTACAACTGCCAGCCACTACAACTCCACCCACGACACTACCTAGCTGCACGTAATCAGTCCAGTTACAACTGCCAGCCACTACAACTCCACCCACGACACTACCTAGCTGCACGTAATCAGTCCAGTTACAACTGCCAGCCACTACAACTCCACCCACGACACTACCTAGCTGCACGTAATCAGTCCAGTTACAACTGCCAGCCACTACAACTCCACCCACGACACTACCTAGCTGCACGTAATCAGTCCAGTTACAACTGCCAGCCACTACAACTCCACCCACGACACTACCTAGCTGCACGTAATCAGTCCAGTTACAACTGCCAGCCACTACAACTCCACCCACGACACTACCTAGCTGCACGTAATCAGTCCAGTTACAACTGCCAGCCACTACAACTCCACCCACGATACTACCTAGCTGCACGTAATCAGTCCAGTTACAACTGCCAGCCTCTACAACTCCACCCACGACACTACCTAGCTGCACGTAATCAGTCCAGTTACAACTGCCAGCCACTACAACTCCACCCACGACACTACCTAGCTGCACGTAATCAGTCCAGTTACAACTGCCAGCCTCTACAACTCCACCCACGACACTACCTAGCTGCACGTAATCAGTCCAGTTACAACTGCCAGCCACTACAACTCCACCCACGACACTACCTAGCTGCACGTAATCAGTCCAGTTACAACTGCCAGCCACTACAACTCCACCCACGACACTACCTAGCTGCACGTAATCAGTCCAGTTACAACTGCCAGCCACTACAACTCCACCCACGACACTACCTAGCTGCACGTAATCAGTCCAGTTACAACTGCCAGCCTCTACAACTCCACCCACGACACTACCTAGCTGCACGTAATCAGTCCAGTTACAACTGCCAGCCACTACAACTCCACCCACGATACTACCTAGCTGCACGTAATCAGTTCAGTTACAACTGCCAGCCACTACAACTCCACCCACGACACTACCTTGCTGCACGTAATCAGTCCAGTTACAACTGCTAGCAGCTACAACTCCACCCACGACACTACCTAGCTGCACGTAATCAGTCCAGTTACAACTGCCAGCCACTACAACTCCACCCACGACACTACCTACCTAGCTGCACGTAATCAGTCCAGTTACAACTGCCAGCCGCTACAACTCCACCCACGACACTACCTAGCTGCACGTAATCAGTCCAGTTACAACTGCCAGCCGCTACAACTCCACCCACGACACTACCTAGCTGCACGTAATCAGTCCAGTTACAACTGCCAGCCACTACAACTCCACCCACGACACTACCTAGCTGCACGTAATCAGTCCAGTTACAACTGCCAGCCACTACAACTCCACCCACGACACTACCTAGCTGCACGTAATCAGTCCAGTTACAACTGCCAGCCTCTACAACTCCACCCACGATACTACCTAGCTGCACGTAATCAGTCCAGTTACAACTGCCAGCCTCTACAACTCCACCCACGATACTACCTAGCTGCACGTAATCAGTCCAGTTACAACTGCCAGCCACTACAACTCCACCCACGATACTACCTAGCTGCACGTAATCAGTCCAGTTACAACTGCCAGCCTCTACAACTCCACCCACGACACTACCTAGCTGCACGTAATCAGTCCAGTTACAACTCCACCCACGACACTACCTAGCTGCACGTAATCAGTCCAGTTACAACCGCCAGCCGCCGTGCAGTCCTAACCGGTCCAGATAATTACTGCATGATTGGACCCTGCAGCCATCAATTATATAAATGTAATTAGACAAAATAAATTGGTTGAACAGACGCATCAATTAATTTGATGAGAGATATTGCCGGCAATTAAACCAGTAATAAAGGGGATCACTTTAATTAACTGGTGGAACGCGCAACTCTGTGGCCGATTCAATCTGCCGGTGAAAAACTCTGTTTTATCATTTAGAAACACTCCACTTTTCTGTTATACCTGTGAGATTAATCAGCCGTTTTAATTTAATTGCTCTTTTACTAAATATATATAGTTATTAGGTGATTAGGTTCCTGTGTCGAGTGCTTTTGAGTTGTTAAATTTAATTAACTTGGCCCCCTGTGTACGCATTTTAATTAGTGTATCAATTGGAATCGATTATTCTAAATATACAAAATACGTTACATTTTAACTGCATTCCCTATTAATTTTATTATTCTTTACAGATTGTTTTATTAATTAAAATTTGTAGTGTCTAAAATAAATTCTTGATAGTAATTTATTGTGTTTAAGTATATGCTGATTAGCCATGTAATTTCCACTTAGTATTAGCCTAAATAAATGCCTCAAAATTCCTTTGAATATAGGAAAATTATTATATTACGTATATTAATAATGTTATTTGTTTTTACGTAAAAATCTTCTGATTTAAAATAAAATTCCTATAACATGAAAGAAATTCCCATGCAAAACAATCTCCATGTATCCACCGGTATCACAACTGCCCCGGAATACTTGGGGGTAGTTGTGGGGGGGATGGGGGGCGAGCCGGGGGCGGAAGGGGTTTAGATGCAGACCCTTTCTCATTACAAGTTTCCAGCAGGCCTCATTAACTCGTTCAATGGCTCGGTGTTTGATAATAAATAACCAATTACAGCAACTTTGTGTCTTCGCTAATTATCCCTTGCCTTAATCAAGGCTCCATTATTTGATCAGCCCTACTCGGATGAATCAATTAGTTTATTAATTACGAAATATCAGGTCGGCCCTTTGTGTCGCTTGATAATGGGATGAAAAATTGGATTCTGGTATGTTAGTGCGGTCTGCTACTCTCGTATTGTTCGCAACTTTGTCATTTTTGATTGAATTTATTGGAATTACCGTTATTCATGTTTCTTTCCCTGTGAAAGTAAATTTCTAATTATAAACTCAATTTTTGAAATAATGTTTTTAATTGGGAAAGTTAATTTTATGAACAAGTGGGAGTTTCTAACGTAAAGAATTGCTTCAGTGGGCTACTGGTATGGAAAAATTGATTTTTCGTCAGGTATAGCATGACCAGTCGATCGGATCCCAAGGGTCGAACCAGGACCCAGTTGTCATTTCGTCATTGGGCTATAAATTAATGATGACCCTAACAACAGCTCGATGTTACGAAGTGACAAGACAGGGGTTTGGACCGTTCCGTCAAAACGTTATTAAAATTCCGAAGGCTTAGAAAGACACAAAAACAAAAACTAGTGTCTTACGAAAAACAATGAAATAAAGTGGGCAGGATACAAGTAAACCTGATTTTATGATTGATGCAAAATAACAACGAGTCATGAGTCGGTGGTCCAGTAGGTAGCTTAAACGATTCCAAATATACGATTAGTGGCGTCATCCTGTAATCCAGCTACTTGGAGGTCACGAATTGTGGATAGTTGTGAGCGATGGTCGGTGGGCGTGGTGTTCTCTTGTGTGGATTAACGTCCACACTATTGAATACTACGTTAAACCGCAAAGGCCATCCTCATAATTAGACCAATTCGTAATTCAGAGGCCGTGGTTCGGATTCCACGTTAAACTGTAGGTCCCTTAGTTGCCATCGGCTGTTGGGCTATTAATTAACAGTCCTGTCTAAGGAACATGTTAGCAACTTAGTCAGTAACAAGACTACAAGATCGCGCCACAATCATCTTACATTCAATCCTCATTCATACTTGGCTTAAAATACCTACCTTGTGGTATGGTCGCCATTTCAAATAGTCTAATCTAATCTAATAAAATCCGAGGCACCGATATTCTTGGTTTAGATTTTAAGTTGCTTATCAGATTTTATCAGTATAGTCCACCTAATACTGTGACGTCTCACTCAATTTCTGTTTCATTTATTCGAGCACAAATCTGTAATTTATATGGGCTAAGTTAAGGTAAATTTTGATTTCACCATTAAAAAAAAACTTAGTAAATAAACTTAAACTAAGCACGTAATGGTATATGAACGTATAGGAAGTTCACGTACCAGTAATAGGAATTCGTGAGTAACCCACTGTTAATGAGTAGCCCAATAAGCCAAAGGTTCTTGAATCAAAATCAGTGGGGATGACTTCTGTAAAATCAAGTTCACCTCTGGCTAGCCTATGTGACTAACGCCGTACAGTCTTTAATTGACCGAATTGGCCTTAAGCCCATGGTGATGAGTAGTTTAGGTTCGAAAAAAGTCCTCTACGAAATAATTCTCGTGATATTTTTACTAATCTTTCAAACCACCGGTCAACATCACTCCTGTTTTTCTACGTAATTATATACACTAAAATCTATCATAAAACACACTAATAAAAATATCTGAAATAGTCTGAACAAAAATTGTTGTACTTCCCTGTGGGAAATAGGTTAAGATCATGATTATGTCTAAAGGGAATGATTTTAGTTTTTCTAAACAGCTGTTCTTATTCTTTTATATTAAAAATTCAATACAATATCCTTGGTAGTTTCTATGGAAACCTGTAACATGTTTTCCATCTTAAAAATCACTAACAACCCCCCAGAGCTAAGACATATCCATGTCAAAACGTGAGTTAACACATGTCAAAATGTATTACATTCCAGCTGGGTTAAAGTATGAAAATTAACAAAAACAAAAATAACAATTGGTTGCCATGGTTACTAGTGACTTGAACAGATGATGTGTCCACTACAACAGTTTATCTCTCGAAGCAATGTAGAATAGAAGTAAAACCGATGAAACATTTATAGTACGATATCATAGAAGTAAAGTCATAAAGTCAATAATATGGAAAAGAAATAAATATACTGAAGTGGTTGTGACAGCTCAGTCATAACATGAAAACCACACAATTGAAATACATGTTGTGAAATTCAAACACTTTGAGCGGTAAGTAGGAGCTCAGCGAGAGTGGTTGAGGATGGATCGTTGTTGATCCGGAACTACATTGTAACAGCTGTGAAACTTTTTTGACGCCATTTGGTTACACCAACATTTTAGGCGAACAAAGGATTAGTTGAGGTTATTGTTGAATTAGTGAAATGGAACCGATTCTTAGTGTATAATGCTGTTGTTACTAAATAAAAATAAAGATATTTCGAAACCCGTAGTTTCTGTTCCTTATTATAAAAAAAACTTTATAATTGTTTTTATGATTACATCTTTTAAGATTATATTAATATCCCAGTATGTGAAATACGTAGAATACGGTTTTCCCTGTTTATAACTACACAGAGTAAAAATTAAAAATTTATATTCCTTTGCTCTATTTTTTGTTACAACTAAGGTAAAAAATCTAATTTGTACACATTAGGAGAATGAGGTGATATATTTTTTGAATGAAAGCATTAGCATTAGTAGTGCTGAAAAATGAAATGCTGGTTTTTGTAATAACACAGCCATTAAATATTGCATTCATATTAAGTCGCATCACAAGATATTGTAGAATATTTCTTTTTAATATTGATGATTTGTTAAAAATACAACAAAAGTGCTGTGGCTGCTTGGCACTGTCTGGAAATTAAGTATTTTAAACATTGACCGGCAGTATATCAAATATTTCTTACTCAACATTCCTTACCTGTAAAATATGACTTGCAAATATTTCACGGATAACAATGCTTTAGTACAGTAAGAAGATTTATGCAGAACAAAAATAGTCGTTTGCGTTGAAATGCAAGGGCCTGCTGATGAGATTTATGACAACGTTAAAAATATTCTTATAGAGCTAAAAAGATCTCGGTGTGTTTAGATTTACCAGATAAACTAGAATAGTTAGATCACCCGATCGGTTATGTGAGTTATAATGTTGTATCCTGTTTAGAGACTATTTCAGGCTAAAAAAACAGTTTAAAATCCAAATAAACATGATAGTTTGGAATCACTCACTCTATTTAAACTCAAAAACACTTTTTCTCAAAGTACATGATACCAGAGAATCAGACCATTACTTAAAACTAACGAAAATGCCAACCAATATTTGCAAATACTTATAGGTCTTACAACGTGTGAACTCATCTTAGATTTCAAATCTTAACCAATTTCAGACTACCTTATGAGTCTTCATACAACATCTCTTCCACTTATGATTTAGTATGTTAGAAAAACAATTCTGTAAGCCTATCCAACAAATGTATTTGATAACTTATAGTCAGATGTGTTTTGTTTATTAATGGTTCTTTGTTTTTACTGCACTTGTTTGATTAGATTATTGAAATGGCGACCACACTACAAGGTAGGTATTTTAAGCCAAGTTTGAATGAGGATTGAGTGTAAGATTATTGTGGCGCGATCTTGTAGTCTTGTTACTGACTAAGGCTGACATGTTCCTTAGACAGGACTGTTAATTAATAGCCCAACAGCCAATGTAAAATATTAAACAGTTTTGAAATAGGAGTCTTAAGGTAATTTTTATTCAGTGTTTCGTTACTGTAAGGTTCAAATGTTAGGTAGTCTAAATATTGAACATAATAAACCTAAATCTTTAAATCGATCAAGATATCATTTTCGGTTTTGCGTGACCTTTATGTGAAGTTGGGTGTAAGTTATATCCACTTACGAATAGTTTCTTAGTGGTTTAGTCAAATTCTGCATATTCATTTATGTCATATGTAAGGCAGAAAGCGAAAAATTGAAGTAATTGTTTTATTACTTTAGTCAATGACACAGTCTACGAAATTAATCGTCTTGGGGAAATTCTGCCTTAAGGAGTAAGTGTGGATAAAACATTATACCCTTTGATGAATCATCTTATTATGTTAGAATATATCTGTATGGTTATCTGAGTTTCAGCGCGATTCATTGTTGAGAAGTTCAACTTTTATTTAAGATTAATTTCGGCTGAACACTGCAATAAAGTTTCATTCACATTTGTAGAACAAACCCAAACTTTTCAGTATAAGGACAAATTTTGGATCCGTGTTTTTATAATGTAAAAAGTGCAGTCCAATACAAATTCCGAATATATTTAGACAGTCGGAGTCTTGCAGGGAGCGCGAGTCTAAAGGAGTGTTTCCTTGATGGATCAGGTAATCCCGCGCCTTAGAGGATCCGACGGTAATGCAGCTAATGGAGACGGAGCTTAGCGTTCCTGTGGAGGGATAGGGGGAGGTACACCTCCCGCAGCATACCTACGTGCTCTCTTGGGTTCTGATCATCATTTCAATTGAATTAATTTCTCTCAAAAGTCAAATCCATGCCCCTGTTTTTTTTAATTTGAGTAAACCTTTAAAAAAATATTTTTATATTCAAATACTAAAACTAAATCGTATCGGTCCAAAAACGGGACATTTCATCGCTGTTGTTGGTAGCACTGGTGCTTACTTCTCATCAATAAAACACAGCTGAGTAGGCCTATATGGGAAACGAATTGGAAATTGGAATTCGTTTCGTTGTTCGTTTATGACTTTTTTTAAATTAAACATGTATTTAGAAGTCCAGGTTATTATGAAATATTTTGATTTGTACAAAATATATATTTTTTAAATTAATCTGGATTATGATATATTCCCTATTTTACGTTATAAACCGCAGTAAAATGGCTATCTTGCTGAATATTATTCGATACCTTTGGAGATCGTTTTAGTATACTTTAAATTAATTTTTCTAGGCCGTATTGATTAAATTAACGAGCTCTCACGAAATCAGTTTCAAGTGACATTAGACACATTTTGACGTAGATATGTGTAGCCTGTGAGGGGGTGACGGAAGTGACGTCACATGGCTATGAAAACAGCTGTTTAAACTGTAAAAATTTCCTTCAGGCATATTTATGACCTAAGGGGAAGTAAATACAATAGATTTTATAAATGTACAAAACGTGTTCAGCTGTTATGTCAAGTTACTTTTACATATCAATATTAATTTGTTTACAGTGATCATAGATTTTAAACATATTTTAAACTATAGTATATTATTACTGTTACGTGACGAATTCACCAATGAGAGAGCAAATATAATTTACTTACTTACTCTTACTTACTCCCAAGGCCATCTGTACCCCAAGTGGTACTTGGCCTCACCAACGCACTGCCTCCATCTTGTTCTGTCTTTTGCGGTGTCTTCATCCACTTCCATCCTGGCCATGTCTTTTTTTACTTCATCCTTCCAGCGTTTCTTTGGCCTGCCTCGTGGTCTCCTCTTCTTTCTTCTCCTTTCTTCCTTTCTTCTCTTCTAATGATATGACCCGTCCATCGAAGTCTCCTACTCTTAACCTCAGCTACTACGTCAGGTTCCTTGTAAAGGTCCCTTAGTTCACGATTATGTTTAATCCTCCAAGTGTCCCCTTCCTTTGTGGGCCCAAAGATTTTGCGCGGGACTTTGTTTTCAAAAGCATGTGTAGCAATTATATAAGCAAGTATATATAAGCAAATATAATTCACTGACAAAAATTAATATGTAATCAAAATTATAACACAATAATTAAGCTGAGTTTCACTTTTTTCGTTACATTAATTTATTTACGGGTTAAGATTAAAATTTGTTGTAGTAATACAGGGACCAATCAATAAAGTAACGAGACAAATTACTACATCTCGAAATGGTCTATTCAATCAGTACAAAAGTTTGATTACTTTTCAACATGATCCCCTGCGTTAATTTCTGTGGAATCATGTCGAAACTACTTTATAAACTATGCTCTTTTTACCACTGCATTGAATTCAAAATATGCAAATTTAGATTCACTGGCAGACTACTTTTTAAGGGGTCCAAAGATGAGTATGAATGAAGGGGAAGGTCAGGGTTGGGAGATGTGGACTTTCTACCCAGGTTGTGGCGTTTCTCTCTCGTCAGCTGAGCCGTATGTGGACGTGCGATGTCATGAAGCAAAATCACGCCTTATGTCAAGAGACAGCGATGATTCGTTCGAATGGAAGATCTTACTTTGTTTTTAGCAACAGATTTCAACACTCGCCTATAGTTCAACATTTGTCAGTATACTTTCCCAATTTATCGTATAAATCGAAAGTGGAAATCCAGACTTTGACCAGTCGAAAACTGCGATGCTCATTGTAAACTTTGGTACGGCCACTTTGAGAATGTCTACGAATAGACTGGGACGGTGGTATCCTGTAATCCAGCTACTTGCGAGTGATGGTCAGTGGATGTGACATTCTCTGGTGTGGATTAACGTCCGCACTATTGAATGCTACTACCTGAATGCTGCAAATCCTCATAAATAGATCAGTTCGCAATATAGACGAAAGGTGTTCGGATTTCACGTTAGACTGGTCCCTCAGATGCCATCGGCTGTTGGGCTATAAATTAACAGTTCTGTCTAAGGAACATGTAAGCCTTAGTAAGTAACAAATCTATCGCACCACAATCAACTTACACTCATTTCTCATTCATACTTGGCTTACCTTGGTAGGCTCCATTTCAAAAGGTAATCCAATCTAATCTTTGTAAACGTTCGAAAGAGTTAAACAGTTCTCGCATACACTTTTAATATTCATAGATATTACTACCTTTCGCGAGGAGAATTCTGATAACGTCACGTTTTTACGCGGTGCAATCCTCATGTGGCATATTATCGTCGTTGAGTAAGTACATTTGACGTCATATTTCTTATATATAAATTAACAACTGATGATTTCAAAAGTTTGCCAACTTTAAGTTCTAAATTTTTTGTGTGGGTTCGAAATATTTTTCAGTAATAAGTAATTATCTTCTTTACTTATTGCAAATTAATCTCATATTAAAACTCTTTCTAACACTGTTAAATTTTATTATCTCATGAATTCTAAATTATCGGGTACTTTCCTACATAAATCCCCCAGAAACAAAATATGCAACCAAATTTATTAAAGATTTTGACGTTAGGTTGGAAAGTATACAGGGTGTTTCAGAATTCCCTACCAATACTTTAGGGCATTGTTCCTGGGTAAGAAACATATCTAAATATCATATTTAAATTGTCCGGAAGTCCTTAGTTACTCACACAGCCTCCATTTTGTTTTTTCACTTATAATATTTTTCTGAATAATGGTTAAACGTACGGATTTGAAACTTTGCACAAACATTTATGGCAAATAGACAAAGCTACAAAAAATTATGACAATTTCTCAAATTCATAAAACAAAATGGCGGCCATTTAAGATTTTGTTTCTCAAATAACTCGTGCACCGTTGATTTAAAAGAAAATTTAAAAGAATAACATTTTTTAGGTAATGTAATTACAAGTCTATTGACACCAAATTGTTTTAAATTAGACAAATATTAACTGAGATATGGTAGCTTTAGTGATAGGTGACCGCTACAGCTTGGTTGCAGTGCATTTCAAGGAATGCGAATAAAGTCTGCCACAACAATTTTAATGACAGTAAGCAGGCGGAGACTGTTGCATTGTTGTGGCAGACTTAAGTCGCATGCCTTTACATGCACTGCAACTTAGCTCTAGCGGTCACTTATCAATAAAGCTACCATATCTCAGTTAATATTTGTCTAATTTAAACCAATTTCAATGTCAATCGATTTTTAATTACATTACCTAAAAAAAGTTATTCTTGTAAATTTTCTTTTAAATCAACGGTTCACGAGTTATTTGAGAAACAAAATTTTAAATGGTCGCCATTTTGTTTTATGAATTTGAGAAATTGTCATAATTTTGTTGTAGCTTTGTCTATTTGCCATAAATGTTTGTGCAAAGTTTCAATTCCGTACGTTTAACCATTATTCAGAAAAAATATTTTAAGTGAAAAAAACAAAATGGAGGCTGTGTGAGTAACTAAGGACTTCCGGACAATTTGAATATGATATTTAGATATGTTTCTTACCTAGGAACAATGCCCTAAAGTATTGGTAGGGAATTCTGAAACACCCTGTATAATAAAAGACATATTGACTCACAAAACATTCACTTTAACGCTATTTTTATGGAAATATTTTTACTGAAACGTGGTTTCAACTATTTACAATAGCATATAAAGTCATTATGTCTGTCTGGACTAATGAGCGGAGCAGTAGTCACTAAAGTAGGTATTAATTACATAATTAAAATAATGAATAAGAGACGAGGGAGCATTGTTTTAATATAATTAACGTATCATCTAAAATTATGCTTTCATTCATAGACTAGTAATAGATTAATTCTTTAATGTAAATTTTAAACTACAGTACTGGTAGTTCCCAAAGTAAATCCCAAAGTAAATTAATTACTCTTAAACTTTTAAAAACTTCTTAATATTTTCAAAAAATTGTGTGATTTATGTATTTTTGCAGTATTCTTTTAAAAATTAAGTACGATATCAAGTTCCATAACATTACATGATACTTTTAGCTATCCAAACTCGAGTGGGTCGAGACTAGTATTGTCTCACGTTCGACAAAGATCTCATGCAAGAGTCATGGCCGAGTCTCATTACAAGTTTCCGCTCTCATTAACCCCTTCAATGGCTACGTTTGATAATGGATAACCAATTACATCGACTTCACTCACTTTCGTCGCGACGTTGTGAATAGCTCTTAATTATAAACTGGTTTCCAAACTTTTTTGTTAACGTCTTTCAAAGCCTTGATCGTTTATAGTGCGGACATACGAAGATTTAAAAACACAATCGTCGTTGTGAAGGGTAAAATTATATATTATTAATTTTAATTGATTAACGAATCATTCATAATAATCATTCATTCGTAATAATCTCTAAAAGTATAAGTATTACACTAACTGTTGTTCAATGCTGGAAAATTTAAAGATTTATTTTGTTCTTTAATTCGCAAAAACTATATATTTATAATAAATATTATGTTTACGATTTTTCAACAACTTAAGGCAAACCAATAAACTATTTATTTTTTCAAATACCAAGTGAAAAATGGAAATGCGAAGCTCTTAATTTACTGTAAAGACCTGATCTTTGCAGTAAATTAAGAACTGTAAATATCCTGTTTTCTGGAAGACTATTTTGAAAGTTATAGCCTTATTTTATTTTATTAGTAAATTATGGCAATGAAATGAATTATATTATTCTGTTGATTTTAATCAATAGCCCAGTTAGAATTTCTGAATCGCAAAACTAATGTATAAAAAGAGTGTTATCATAATTTTAAGCACCAAATTTATTTAATTCTTTTAAGTACATAGTCATAGGTGTTAGTAGACGAATCAAACGCCTTTCAGTAAAATTAAATTTGTAATTTCTATACTGTACTATACTGTATTGTCTCTACTAATGATATTTGAATTAGATATTCATATTTATTCACTATTTTACAAATTCATTTACTATACTATATTTTTTTGAAATTATGTAAATTTTGCTGTAAGATTTTTTTTCTAATTTTCAGTATTACGAATTCATACAGTTTATATTTCGAACATAAACTTCATTAGGCGTGCTATTTTTCCTGTTTATATTTATAAAACAGCCCTCGCTTGAGCGTTTGTCGATTGACCGAATGTTTTTCCACGCAGCGCGCGTCACAATTAGTGTAACAGATTTGTCTAATTGGTCAGCCTGTATCGGACAGATGCTAACGAGGTGATGGGCGAGGAGATCAGCTGGCGCTCGCCAGAACTAGAGTAACTTACTACTGAGCTTCGCTACTTATATAGTATTCAAAACCTACTGTACTCATTTATTGTATTTACTTTCTCCCCTTATACATAGTATATGGAGAAAGTATTGTTTTCGTCAAAATTTTCGAATTTGAGTTGAGGGTGGATATATCCGTTTTGGGGTCCCCTGAATCCAAAAAAGTGGGTTTTGACGTGATGTCTGTCCGTCCGTGTGTCCGTGTGTGTGTCTGGATGTGTACAGTGCCACAGCCTACCCCGTTGGTCCGATTTAGATGAAATTTGGCATGTATATATATAGTAACCGTATCTCCAGGCGTTTTTTTCATTTTTTTGAATTTTTGATTTTTAAGGGTAGTTCACCCCTAAAAACCCTTAAAAAACGTGAAAAATCCAATTTTCTCAAAAACGGCTCTAACGATTTTGATTAAAATTTGACAGTTTATAGTGTACAGAGTACTAAATAATTTGACACCACCCGCATATCTGTAAAAATGACGGTTCAAAAGTTATGGGCTTTTAAATGTCAAAAAATCAAATTTTTAAATTTTCAGCGAAAACAATAAAAGTAAAGTATAACTTGACTGGTACCATTAAAACCAGCTTAAAAAACTAAACAAATTAGTATTTTGAATTATTTGTCTACGACTAACGGTTCCAGAGAAAAGTTAAATTTACTGTCCACGATAAACGCAGTACGTTGTTTGAGAGCGCCCAATGTTATTATTATGGAGAATATAAAAAATCAATTTCTTCCTTACTTTCCAACCATTTTCCATGAAACTTGGTATGAAGCGTAAGGTCAAATCACCGAACAAAACCAGCTCAAAAAAGCTTGGTGTAACGGGGGGGGGTTTCCCCCCATACAATTTGAACAATTAATTTAACTTTGTCTCTCGTGTTTTTATTTTAAAAAATTGGATGATTATTTTTGAAACAATAAATTATTAAATGATATTTACATTAACTTTGTAGAACATGATAGTTTTATTACAGATTGACTTTTTAAAATTACTTAAGGGAGAAAGTATGTGTCAGTCCACTAATACCGTTTATTATATTTGTAACTGTCCCAAGAGATGACTCTTGCCAATTCATGTTCAAATTACTTGTTAACAATCACTCAAGTTATCACTTTATGATTCCAATTACTTTGTAAAAAAATTGTTGTCACGGTTCCTAAATGTAGAAATGTCGAAAATGGTTTTTGAATTAGACATTATTGTACTACACAGCTTCATGTGAAGACTTTAATAATAGTATTATACTTTACGTTTGTATTAATACCTAATTATCTTACCTTTCTGAAACGGTGACCTACCCAGGTAGGTATTTTAACCCAAGTATGAATGAGAAATGGGTGTAAGGTGATTGTGACGTTATCTTGTAGACTTATTAGACTAGAGCTGGCATGTTCCTTGGATCTGTTAATTAATAGCCCAACAGACAATGATATTTAAGGGACCTACAGTTTAACTATGGATTCTAATAGCTTTTGCCTCTGAATTACGAACTTGTCTAATTATGAGGATGGTATTTTAATAGTGAATGTAGCGCTTTCATAATATGACCTATTATGCCACATATCAGTATTTGAAATATTTTTATTTTTCGAGTTAACATTGTCTTCTATATTAAGTATTTCTTTCACTTATCAAGGTCATAATGTAAAAGTTCTAATGTATTGAAATAAATAAATAGTGTGGACGTTAATCCACACAAGAGGATATCTTAACCACCAACCATCGCTTATAACTATCTGCTATTCGTTGCCTCCAAGTAGCTAGGTTAAAGGACACACAACCAAATAGTTATAAAATATAGTTTTAAAAAGTTTTCTATTTCTTCCAAATTCTCATTTCGTTGTATAGGTGAAGCAAATAAATGCTTTAGGCGTAACACAAAATCACATCCAATATAAAATCTATTTTATTCCCTTTTATTTTTAAGAGTCAAGACTTGCCCAAAAGTTGATCAACCGGTATATAATTTATAACTATTCAAAATGGCGAAAGTGAGTGAAGTCGATGTAATTGGTTATCCATTATCAAACGTAGCCACTGAAGAGCGGAAACTTGTAATGAAACTCGGCCATGACTCTTGCATGAGATCTTTGTCGAACATGAGACAATGTACTGCGTAGAAAATGAACTAACAAACCCCAAACGGGAGTGGGAGTAGGCGCGCAATACGTGATGGCGGTACTTAAAAGATATCATAAAATTTTAAATCAGTAGTGATGAAACACAGAAATTGCGAGGGTCTTTGGCGCGATCTTGTTACTGACTAAGGTTGATATACAGGATTGTTAATTAATAGCCCAACAGCCAATGACATTTAGAGACCTACAGTTTAACTTGGGATCCGAACCATAATCTGTTCCGTGTATCGCCATCTCTTACCTATCTCGTTTACTATAATGCATATCAATAGATTTATAGTAAATAAATCTCCAAACTATTAAAACTATAAAAAATATTTAATTGAAAATTTTATATCAGATTTGTTTCATTTTTTGTGTGTTTAGAGCACACCTCCGTAGTGTTCACAATGATATCGCGTCCCACGAGCCATCTTCAGCCCTGATACTTGTCCAATTCGGAGTCAGAACTTATCCAGTTTGTTTCAGACGGCGTATCCAATACGACGGTCAATTTTCCACAAGAATAAACTGCAACAACCGTGCAGCCTGGTGGGCCGAACTCGAACTTCGAACAAAATCTACGGTACTAAGAACATATTATATTTCGAAATATACAGTCGAGACTTGAAAAAATTATAATACACACTTTGCTTAACGGGGTTTTTATCAGCTGGAAAAAAATCTCTTAGTTTACTACTATATACTACTATATTATTATGATTGCTTACGTTATGAATCCTAAGATAACCATCTCAGTCTTGAGAAGAAGACTGATAAATGCAATCAATCTAGCTCAAGCAAACTAGTCACCTGTTGTCTGTTATTAAAAAAACTAGTTTTGAGTACATCTAAACAGCTGTTCAATACAATAGCTCTGGTTGTTTCTATGGAAACGGCATCTAAAGGCGTTTCACAAATTTGCTAACATCCCCTAAGAGCTTAGACATATCCCTGCCAAAATTATCCAACCCAGTCAAAATTAACATTTTATATAAATTGTATGTCAATTTATATAAATATGCCTAGCACGGTACTTCTAACTGTAATTCTAAATAATTTATATTATATAATCAATGTTGCTCACAATAAAACTATTATCTTTCTCGTATAATATAGTTTTAAAAAGACCGTGTTTACTTGTTTACGCCATATAAAAAAATCTATTTAGGATTTTTTTACAATTTGTAAAATAAACTTTAGATTTTTCACTCAATTTCACTACATTTTCTAAAACATAAAATTATATATTTGTACAACAAAAATGTTTCATTTGAAAATAAATAATCAACTACTAGAGGAGAGCTGAGAGCAGCCAATAATCATCCATTTCAATTTTTTTCGCCGAAATGTGAAACGATACAAACAATTCAAATTAATCTCCTCAATTATTTTCAATCTAAAGAATAACGATAAACAATTAAAGTCAAAGTTGGCTTCCAAATAAGAAATCAACCCTTTATGAATTTCTTTACTTCAAATGGAGCACCGTGCAGCTAAATATTTAAATGTAATTAACCACCCCTTTTCAGATCTAACGTTCAATTATATGCCTCACAATGACTGCATCCAAGTCAGATCCAATTTGTGAGTCGAAGGACGAAAACGGAACAATAAGGCGGCACAAGAATATTACTTGGACAATAAGAAAAGCAATATAAAGGCAAAGACAGATGAGGCAATATTCAATAGGGATACTCCACGCCGGCTATAGCTTATCGATCAGAGCATTGGTTTTGACTGTAATACATTACATGTAAAACTACCTTATTGGATCTGAAAATACGAAGCGAATCCTCGTTTTGATCTGTTTTGTTTTTGATATTGTGTTATTTCTATAGTGCAATCGTTTAGTAGAAAAGAGCATAAGTTTTGACTGTAATATACATTACATGTAAAACTACCTTATTGGATCTGAAAATACGAAGCGAATCCTCGTTTTGATCTGTTTTGTTTTTGATATTGTGTTATTTCTGTAGTGCAATTGTTTAGTAGAAAAGAGCATAAGTTTTGACTGTAATATACATTACATGTAACTACCTTATTGGATCTGAAAATACGAAGCGAATCCTCGTTTTGATCTGTTTTGTTTTTGATATTGTGTTATTTCTGTAGTGCAATTGTTTAGTAGAAAAGAGCATAAGTTTTGACTGTAATATACATTACATGTAAACTACCTTATTGGATCTGAAAATACGAAGCGAATCCTCGTTTTGATCTGTTTTGTTTTTGATATTGTGTTATTTCTGTAGTGCAATTGTTTAGTAGAAAAGAGCATAAGTTTTGACTGTAATATACATTACATTTAATACTACCTTATTGGATCTGAAAATACGAAGCGAATCCTCGTTTTGATCTGTTTTGTTTTTGATATTGTGTTATTTCTATAGTGCAATTGTTTAGTAGAAAAGAGCATAAGTCTTGACTGTAATACATTACATGTAAAACTACCTTATTGGATCTGAAAATACGAAGCGAATCCTCGTTTTGATCTGTTTTGTTTTTGATATTGTGTTATTTCTATAGTGCAATTGTTTAGTAGAAAAGAGCATAGGTTTTGACTGTAATACATTACATGTAACTACCTTATTGGATCTGAAAATACGAAGCGAATCCTCGTTTTGATCTGTTTTGTTTTTGATATTGTGTTATTTCTATAGTGCAATCGTTTAGTAGAAAAGAGCATAAGTTTTGACTGTAATATACATTACATGTAACTTATTGGATCTGGAAATACGAAGCGAATCCTCGTTTTTATCTGTTTTGTTTTTGATATTGTGTTATTTCTGTAGTGCAATTGTTTAGTAGAAAAGAGCATAAGTTTTGACTGTAATATACATTACATGTAATACTAGCTTATTGGATCTGGAAATACGAAACGAATCCACGCTTAGATCTGTTTTGCCTTTCATATTGTGTTATCTCATACTATTTATTAGATTACTTCAATGATTTTGAAAGTGTTTACTGTTCTAATGACAACAATTACGAAGAGTTCCAACAATTTGATTTGAACGAAATGTCTGACACTGACTACAGTTTATTGGCCACTACAATCTTTCCAAATTCCAGAGTCTGTACAAAGAATTGTAGACCCCGAAATTTTCAAGACGAAAAATTGTAGCGGAAGAGACGTCATATGGTTATGAGGACATACTAAAAAAAACCTCTTAAGATGTATCCATGATTCCATAGAGAAGTCAATACAATTTTTGTATAGTTTTTAAAACTAGTGGTAATAAGTTTAGGCTATATTTTTACATAAGAATTTCAGTAAGCTATATTTACAGCTGGTCGGGTATAGCATGACCGAGGGGAGTTCGGGAAGATATAAATTTCTGTTTTCTAGAGTTGAATTGAATTGTAAAGAGATGAAAAAACCTAAATAATTAATTATACTTAGTTAATTAGCGATAGTGACTCAAAATTCTACCAACACACAATTAGTCTTTCGAAACAGCTGGCCACATTAATTTTTGTGTAATTCCAACTCTAGCAGCATTTTAAACTCTAAATAGAGAGTTACCAACCAATGTCAACCTATGATAGATATTAATTTAAATACCAATTACTAATACTGTAAAGTATTTATCACAAAAGTAAATTTAAAGAATATATTTGTACAACATCCGATTTTTCTATATTTGACAAGTTATTTAAATTTTCATTTTAGCTCTATTTGATAATGTAGTTAGTTTAGTTTTTTAAATGTATGGAGTTATACCTACGATACCCAAATGGTTTAGTTACATAACAAAGAGGATCGGTAGACTGAATTAGTTCATAACGAAGCTTCGACTATCGATGGGAAGATGCTCTCATGGCGGGGAGATGCACTGTTTGTCTAGGTCCGAGTCTGGGCTGTGGTTTTCCTGGTACCACATGTTAACCGCACGACCAAACAGAGGTTCTAGCTCTGATGACTTGATGCCGCACAAACTATAACTCAAACAGTGTGTGTTGACCGGTTCATCAGAACCGAGAAAACAACTCGGGCAACCGGTTAATCAAGTGCTGAGGACGATCACAAGTGTCTGCGATCGTGTGACTATGTTTAATTGCTTTGAGTTTGAGACACTTTATGCGTTATGAGAGTTAAATAAACGTTATCAGTGAACTGACCCATACTTTCTCTCTTATAAATTCAAAACTAAAACTTCAAGTAAATCTATCTAAATATCATTTAAACTTTTAACGTCCAAAAATAATCATCCATTTTCTTACACTAACAACAAGATAAAACAAGTTATATTAATTGTTCATGTTTTTGGGTTATTACTCCCTCCCCCAAGATGATACCTAACTTTTGGGAGCCGGTTTTGATGGGTGATGTCACTCAACAAAACACGGTTGAGAAACAAGGAATAAAATTCATTCTACCTGCGTAGCATTCTACTATTTTACCTCCAAGGAGTTTATTTAGCATACAGTTTGATCGAAAATTGTATCTATAAGTAGACTATAAATTTATTCAATGGCTGGAATTACTAAAATAAAATTTATTTAAATTTTTTATCAACAGCATGTGTTCATCTAATATCTGATGAAGGTCTCCAATGATGTAATTCGAGATTACTCAATTAGTTTCGTCCCCACCATAACTGTACAGTTTTACAATATTCATCCACTGAATAAAGGAGAAGTAAAATTTAGTTAACATTTGTAAACACAATAAAACGAAAAGGAGCGGATCAAGGAAGTGTACGGTGAGATCTCCCGGAGCTTTTGGAAGCTGCGCTCTAACAGGGCTTATGAAGGAGTGATCTTTGCTAATAGCGTAGTGAGAGAGCTTTTAGCAAGGAATAAACAAGAGTACCATCAAGGATACTGCTGCGACACACACGCACGCGTACGCACGCACACACGCGCTCACTTCGACAGACTCTAAGAGCTACTGAGTTATTCTTTAAAAGCGCTAATGGCCAAGGAGCGAAGGCGACAATTCCTGTGAGTGTGAGAGAGCACTTAGTTTGTCAGAGAGAGCGAAAGAGAGGGAGGGATGGGAGAGAGAGAGATGAATGGAGACTGACGGAGAAGGAAGACCACAGATTGAGAAAG
Source organism: Nephotettix cincticeps (assembly GCA_023375725.1). Lineage (NCBI taxonomy): Eukaryota > Metazoa > Arthropoda > Insecta > Hemiptera > Cicadellidae > Nephotettix > Nephotettix cincticeps. The sequence goes on along the minus strand of CM041789.1, from coordinate 9,498,074 downwards.
GCACTCAAGGCTTTTAAAGGGAATGAGTTTTATCCCTTAGTCGATACAATGACGCGGGAAGCATTTTCTTGGCTTTGTAAGTATAATGCTCGTAGTAACTTTGAAACAACCACTCTCTCGATATTGAACTCGTTTATGGACGTGGTTTACGAGACCGCACATAATTTATTGAGAGGAAAGTAGAGGTCTAGATGCGTAGATTAAGATAACCCAATATTAATCGGGTAATTTTAAGCTTAATTAGCAAAGTATTTCAAAATGTTATTGTTAATTAGTAAAATAAGGAGTAAACAGAAAAAAGGTTTGTATTTACTTCTCGTGTGGGAAATAGGTTAGATCATGGATATGTATAAAGGGAATGTTTTCAGTTCATCTACACAGCTGTTATTATTATATTAAAAATTCAATACAATAGCTCTGGTAGTTCCTATGGAAACCTGTTATGTATTTTACATCTTACAAATCACCAACACCCCTCCAGAGCTATACATATCCATGTCAAAAGTATTAAGTTTACAGATTATTGTATATAATAGTTTAAGCCATTAGTTGGAAAAATTATTTGTATACGAGATATTAAAACATTTTGATAATTTGAAGCAACAAACCTTTTAAAGCCTTTTTTGTAATAGTATTTGTATTTTAAATTTATTAACCACCATCACTATAGCCTGTGCGGTCAATTTAAGACAGCAAGGCGCTGTAACGGAGTTCGTCACATAAACTAGGCATGTGTACGAAAATAAACTGTTTTGCAAGTCCCCACTGAAAAAAACACGAAAAAGTACATCGTAAACATTTTAAATATCGTTGGTAATTAAAAACTAAACGTTTGAATGAATTAGAATCAGATACACAATCAACTAAAAGCCTTAGACGATTCCGAGAAACTGTCGTAGTGACAAATGACACAATAACTTGACTAACGCTTAGTTTTATCCAAGTTTTATTTTAAGATCTATAAATATATATTTATGCCTTCTTTTTTAGTTATAAATGTTCTTTATTGGTCACGAAATAGGAAGAAGATCAAAACAAGCCAAAAAATATTTTAATTTGCAAATAGTGTTGTGCAATTCAGGTTATAGTATAGATTCAGCGTCTTCTGATGATACTCGTGGCGAAATATGTATTTAGACAAATAAAAACTTCAAAAACGAAAAAGGCACAAATATAAGGGAAATATATTTTAAATAACTTTAAATACGAGATTACTCAATTAGTTTCGTCCCCACCATAACTGTAGTTTTAAAATACAGTATAAACTGTTATAAATATTTTTAGCGAGTTTACTTTATAATTCAGTATTCATCCACTGAATAAAGGAGAAGTAAAATTTAGTTAACATTTGTAAACACAATAAAACGAAAAGCAGCGGATCAAGGAAGTGTACGGTGAGATCTCCCGGAGCTTTTGGAAGCTGCGCTCTAACAGGGCTTATGAAGGAGTGATCTTTGCTAATAGCGTAGTGAGAGAGCTTTTAGCAAGGAATAAACAAGAGTACCATCAAGGATACTGCTGCGACACACACGCACGCGAACGCACGCACACACGCGCTCACTTCGACAGACTCTAAGAGCTACTGAGTTATTCTTTAAAAGCGCTAATGGCCAAGGAGCGAAGGCGACAATTCCTGTGAGTGTGAGAGAGCACTTAGTTTGTCAGAGAGAGCGAGAGAGAGGGAGGGATGGGAGAGAGAGAGATGAATGGAGACTGACGGAGAAGGAAGACCACAGATTGAGAAAGGCACTCAAGGCTTTTAAAGGGAATGAGTTTTATCCCTTAGTCGATACAATGACGCGGGAAGCATTTTCTTGGCTTTGTAAGTATAATGCTCGTAGTAACTTTGAAACAACCACTCTCTCGATATTGAACTCGTTTATGGACGTGGTTTACGAGACCTCACATAATTTATTGAGAGGAAAGTAGAGGTCTAGATGCGTAGATTAAGATAACCCACTATTAATTGGGTAATTTTAAGCTTAATTAGCAAAGAATTTCAAAATGTTATTGTTAATTAGTAAAATAAGGAGTAAACAGAAAAAAAATTTGTATTTACTTCTCCTGTGGGAAATAGGTTAGATCATGGATATGTCTAAAGGGAATGTTTTCAGTTCATCTACACAGCTGTTATTGTTATATTAAAAATTCAATACAATAGCTCTGGTAGTTCCTATGGAAACCTGTTACATATTTTACATCATATTAATCACCAACACCCCCCACAGCTAAGACATATCCATGTCAAAAGTATTAAGTTTACAGATTATTGTATATAATAGTTTAAGCCATTAGTTGGAAAAATTATTTGTGTGCGAGATATTAAAACATTTTCATAATTTGAAGCAACAAACCCTTTTTAAGGTTTTTTGTAATAGTATTTGTATTTTAAATTTATTAACCACCATCACTATAGCCTGTGTGGTCAATTTAAGACAGCAAGGCGCTGTAACGGAGTTCGTCACATAAACTAGGCATGTGTACGAAAAAACCTGTTTTGCATGCCCCCACTGAAAAAAAACTTGAAAAAGTACATCGGAAACGTTTTACATATCGTTGGTAATTAAAAACTAAACGTTTGAATGAATTAGAATCAGATACACAATTAACTAAAAGCCTTAGACGATTAAGATAAACTGTCGTAGTGACAAATGAAACAATAACTTGACTAACGTTTTATTTTAAGATCTATAAATATATATTTATGCCTTCTTTTTTAGTTCTAAATGTTCTTCATTAGTCACGAAATAGGAAGAAGATCAAAACAATCCAAAACATTTTAATTTGCAAATAGTGTTGTGCAATTCAGGTTATAGTATAGATTCAGCGTCTTCTGATGATACTCGTGGCGAAATATGTATTTAGACAAATAAAAACTCCAATAACGAAAAAGGCACAAATATAAGGGAAATATATTTTAAATAACTTAACTAATTTGTACTAAAACTTATTTCGTTCGTTATTCAGAAATTAAAACTCTTCGCTAAGAGTTAAGCTTCATATTTCGATGTCTATGTTCGATCCCAGCGACTATCGACAGTCGATGTCTATGTTCGATCCCAGCGACTATCGACAGTCAATGTCTATGTTCGATCCCAGCGACTATCGACAGTCGATGTCTATGTTCGATCCCAGCGACTATCGACAGTCGATGTCTATGTTCGATCCCAGCGACTATCGACAGTCGATGTCTATGTTCGATCCTAGCGACTATCGACTGTCGTTGTCTATGTTCAATCCCAGCGACTGTCGATGTCTATGTTCGATCCCAGCGACTATCGACAGTCAATGTCTATGTTCGATCCCAGCGACTATCGACAGTCGATGTCTATGTTCGATCCCAGCGACTATCGACAGTCAATGTCTATGTTCAATCCCAGCGACTATCGAGATTCAGATTCAGATTTCTTTATTCGTTTTGTACAATCAGATATACATTGAATAGTGTCATATATTAAGACTATAATAAAATAACATAAATTCTATCCACTGGTTGGACACGTCCAGGGCCTATTCTCGACAAAATAATCAGGTTAGTACAAATACCTATATAATACAAATGATTAGTCAATACAAATTATTTAAATTAATCTACATAGGATGTACAGAATTATCAAACAGATAATCTCCTTGCACTCAAATGTTACAGATCACTAATTAATTACCAATTTACTTTAATTTTCCACCAATTGCGTTAGCTCCTCAAATCTGTAAATTGACAATTCCAATAAATATGTTTTTAATCTAAATTTTTTTTGGTCCGTTTCACTTCTTATAACATCTGGAATTTTGTGCAAAAACCGGTTGCCTGCATATGTAGAAATAATTCCAATCTATGATGTGGAATAGGCTCAACTTTTTTCTAGTGTTATATGTTGAATCGGGACATTTTTATTTCCATTTACTTTGACATACATGATAGTGTCAAATATATATTGACCAAAAACTGTCATTATCCTTAATTTTTTGAAATATTCCTTTACGGATTCTCTGTAATTTAATTTTAAAATTATTCTAATGGCTTTCTTTTGGTTTTTTAATATTTCATTCAAATTTTCATTCTTTGTTGCTCCGTAGACATGTAATCGACAGTCGATGTCTATGTTCGATCCCAGCGACTATCGACAGTCGATGTCTATGTTCGATCCCAGCGACTATCGACAGTCAATGTCTATGTTCAATCCCAGCGACTATCGACAGTCGATGTCTATGTTCAATCCCAGCGACTGTCGATGTCTATGTTCGATCCCAGCGACTATCGACAGTCAATGTCTATGTTCGATCCTAGCGACTATCGACTGTCGTTGTCTATGTTCAATCCCAGCGACTGTCGATGTCTATGTTTGATCGCAGCGACGATTGACGGTCGATGTCTATGTTCGATCCCAAAGACTATCGACAGTCGATGTCTATGTTCGATCCTAGCGACTATCGACTGTCGTCTATGTTCAATCCCAGCGACTGTCGATGTCTATGTTTGATCGCAGCGACGATTGACGGTCGATGTCTATGTTCGATCCTAGCGACTATCGACTGTCGTTGTCTATGTTCGATCCCAGCGACTATCGACAGTCGACGAGTGACAGTGTGACATATGACAATGTGACATAATGTGACACACGTGCCACTCTGTGTGACATAATCTCCGTAATGGCTGCATCAATTGGCATAATCACGCCACTAATATCCAGGTTCGCAGACGGCTAACGCCCTGGGACCTTCCATCATACGTCCACATTGCAGCTAATTACTGTTCAATGGAACACAAGTCTCTACTAATAGACTACTAGTAGACACGGACATGAGGTTTTATTCATCGAAAATTCAATTTTAAAAACTTCAATGTAATCAATGTAAGTGTCAAACCAAATTCATTTGGAACAGAAACCATGAATAAATACTGTACAAATTATTTTAATCGCATGGATTTTGTAATATTCCACTAATGTGCACCAAACGGTCCACACTTGACATGTTACTTAAGGAACAGTATTTAAGTTAAATACTAATAATATTGTATTTGATAGTACTTTTTAAATGGTGTAGCAGTTAAGGAATTAATAAAATAATTCACTATTAAGTATGTTTTAAAATTTTTCCTCTAAATTATAAATTACGTTCTGAACATTTTTTGCTCGATTAAGTTTTTGTAATCTTGAATTAAATCCTCAGAACTTAGCTGGCGGGTATTGTAAATGTTTTGTGAAAGTTTCTATTATTATTATCATTTGGATAGAAAACAAGATGAATTGGGTGGAACATGTATCAATAATAAATAAATGCGAAAAAGTTGTGCCTCGTTGCAATTATTTAAAACATGGAATTATCATAATATAACTAATTTTTCCAACGGTTAAATCTTATCGACTAGTACTCTCTAATGCAATTTAGCATCAGTAATAAATAAATACAATACTTTATAAATTATTTTAACTCGTTACGGTATTGTTAAACTTCCAAATAAGTTTCTTGAAGCGATAGTTTAAAATTTAAACTTTTTTTATCATTTTCGACTTAACTAATTTTTTACTTTTTTTCTTTGGCACTCGACTTTTCAAGTGCAACATTTCCGAGTACTAAGTTATAAGTAATATTTTAGAAAATCCACAAACCTGGAAACTGTGAACGTGTTACTCCATGCCACGGGACCTGAAAATCCAAAAGAGAGTTAAGAAATATAAAAATTACATAAATGTACTCAACGAATTAAATCAATAATAAATTAATAATAATATAAAACAATTTGGTCTCTGTCTAAACATAGAATTTTTTTTTGATTAAAATGGGAAAGAGTGAGTATTGCTGCGTGAGAACACTGAAAGTACATTATACCATCAAAAATATTTTTAACATTTATACCACTTTCATCAACATCTGTAAAATTAGAGTTTGCCTAATCTCCATATGATTAACAAGGGAAAAGATGCATTTTTGATAAACACATAAACTATGTTTTTTTATAGCACAAATATGGATTAAAATGAAGCTAAATATCAAGTCATCCAAAAATATTAGATAATAAGTGAAAGATTAATTTTTTTTAATCCTTCCATAAGATTACATTCTCAAAAATACACGTACTGTGTTTAGATTTTTTATATCTCGGTAACCGTTGAAGATAAAGAAAAACTTAAGGAACAATTGTAGTTTTTACTGAATGCATGGGAAATTATAAAATTATTTACTTTAGAAAATTATTGTGAAAAACGCAAAAAACCCCTTTTACAAAACCCCCCCAAACTACCCGTTCATTGACCGATCTGGTTTACGAAATCGTAATTTTGAATACACGTCTACCAAAGGTTTCGATCGGACTTTTTTACAGTTATCGTGTTCCAGACACATATATATATACAATAATATATATATATACATATATATATATCAAACTATATATATATAAAAATTTTAACGACTATTGTTTTGGTCTCTGGGCACCTAAAGAAGAAAAAATAACATGGTCTCGGGCTTAACTCTTGCCATAATACGGTAATAGCTTTTATGGAAATTCGCTAAAATCATAATGTACTTGTTTGATAATACTATTAAATCATCTAAGTACTAATTGGAGCATGTTCAATATAATACATAAGCTTACCTACTTATAATTCTTTTTTTACTTGGGTTTGTCCAAGCACCGGGGTGGGGGTGATATAAATTCGCGAGACGCAAAACATTTTTCACTTAACACCATACGATATTGTACATTTATATTTCAGTTTGCCATCTGCTGTTGGGCTATTAATTAACAGTCCTGTCTAAGAAACATGTCAGCCTTAGTCAGTAACAAGACTACAAGACCGCGCCACAATCATCCTACGCTCATTTCTCATACACACTTGGCTTAAAATACCTACCTGGGTAGGTTGCCATTTCAATAATCTAATCTAGTCGGCTGCGTTTTAGAAATACTGTAGTAGAAGCCAGAAAGCTTACTGTGAAGAATTTCCGTATCATAACGTCAGTGATTTCATTTCAAAAACCTACCCCGTATAACCGTTTAAAGATAAATTATTGACCAAAATGAATTCAACTGAACTACGTATTGTCAAAGGGTATTAATGCGTTTTTTACTTCAAATTTACAGCTTCTATATAGGGCACCAATAAAACCCCTTTGTGGATTTAATTAGATGAATTGGCCAGACCCCTTCTCAGGGCTCGGTGACCACCCTTGCCTGCTCAGCTGATCAACATGCACCCCAGAAAGTAGACACGGCCAGGTGTTGTGGCCAGGTCGTACAGCGGTCTCCCTCCGATATAATCCTTAACACCTGGTGGCTATATCGTCTTACCCCCCCAACCCACAGCACCGACAAAAGTCTCAAAGGTCAATGTGGAAGCGTGACTAAAAAGTTTGATCCGGCTTAACGCCTAACGAATGAATTCGGAGTGGATTTGCTCTGTCGGGGCTAAGAATTTGGGTTAATAATCCGTTACGTTACGGGTGACGCGAGCTTTGGTTGGCGACTGCGATTACGGGGGTCGAGTTTTATTGTTGTTTAATCCGATTTCGCCAGTTCGATTATCGCAATCGATTATCGGTTTTGGTTTTTGTTGTCTATTAACTAATACCCTATTTAACATCACGTCGACGTTCAGACGAAGTGTATAAACACCAGAGTTTTGACTTCCATGATTTTATGTCACAGCTATTATAAATAGGTAATAAATGGTAAAGTTATAACAAGTATTATGATATAGTTTATTTTTTACAATTTTCTGACTTAGTTCACTTTAATTTCACCTAATTTCACTGGTGTTAGGTAAGGCGGTCGGTATAAAAAATTGAAAGGTTTAAAATCAAAACATGATCTCTCATGTATCAAATACGTTTGCCAAGTAAACCCAATATGTTTAATTTGACTGTAGCAAAGACCAACTCATTTGGAAAACTGAAAAAACATTGAAAGGTTTTTAATATGTTTGTTTTGTTGTAATTAATTTTCTTTTTGTAATTGAAAATACTTTATTCGTTTTAAATACATTAAAATCTTAAGTGTTGCCAAACATGGAAAAAATTATACTTAATATATACTTAATAAATAATACATACACATACATACGAGTGACTACGTAGTATACATTAATACTTAAATGTACTGAGAATCATGAACAAAGGACTACAAAAGAACAAAGGATATAAAACATGTTTATATTTACTTCTCTGTGGGAAATAGGTTAGATCATGGATATGTCTAAAGGGAATGTTTTAAGTTCATCAAAACAGCTTTTCTTATTCTTTTATATTAAAATTCAATACAATAGTTCTGGTATTTTAAGGAAATGTTGATGTTTTCCATCTTAAAAATCACTAAAACACAGACTAAGATTAATAGCCCAAACATTAACTACACCACTTAACATGTTAGATAATCATGAAACATGAAAGATCCTAATATATTTTTTTAAAGTCATTCAATTCAAAAAATACGATCCCCTAGACTGTAAAGAATTATCATATTATTCAAATTATGTTATCCTATATACATGTATACAAATTAAATAGGTTAGGTTAAAATTCTTTGAAAATTGACTATTATAGTCATATATTGCGAGTAATGATCAAATAAAGGGAACTAATAGTTTTATTGATTATTAAACTAAAATCAGTAGCACTAAATTCTGAATTTGTCAATATTTTTTATTACTATGAAAGACATGACGTTACAGTTTCATTTTTCAAGGACACAGTATCATAGTGACGAAGTGCAAGTATGAAAGTACAGGCGCGTGCCAGGCGAGGTCTACTGTGAACGACCACCGACTGTACCGTCCACCCACCCCTTACCTTTTAACTAATCACGTTAATTAATATCTCTTAACTCCACCACTGTGACACTATCACGGCATTTCCCATCCCCACCCCATTCCACTCTCTTTCAACCCACAACCCCACTCAATCTTTCCCCCATCACACTCTAATGTTAGTTTATATACATGCTGTAAACATGTTAAGCGAATTTCCAATGGAAAGTGAGCTAGTCACATTACACGTACGGTGACGGTTAAGTACGGGTCCATGATAGAAGTTCATAACTCAACCCCCTGAACACGATTTGGGGGTCTTTCAAAAATGTGTAAGGAATGTAATCATATATATGTGTATATATATGTGTGTGTGTGTGTGTGTGTGTGTGTGTGTGTGCGTGCGTGCGTGCGTGCGTGCGTGCGTGCGTGCGTGCGTGCTTACTGCGTCTTCGCGTGCGTGCGTGTGCTGAATTTTCTTGCGTTTTTTAATTTTTCACAATCGTTGTTTTTTTTGTGTGTGCGTGCGTGCGTGCGTGCGTGTGTGTGTGTGTGTGTGTCTGTCGATACGATAACTGCCGCAATTATTGTTAGATTCTTATAAAATTCAGTGAAGTGGTTTCGTTTTGTAATATCTTGGATTAGTTTGTTGGGCAACACGATCAGACTACATTAACTTTTTGGGGGGGTTGTACCCCAAAAATGGATTTTCAATTTATTAATGAACAGTTTTGGAAAAAAATCTAATTGGATTCAACTGAAAAAACCCCAATTAATATTTTGTATCATGACTTTCGGTCAATTGGTTACTGAGATATTCAAAATGGTAAACACAGTACATTGTGTAGTGCTAATCTTATGGAAAATAGCTTAAAAGATAATTCACCTATTTTTCTTAAATATTCATCCAAAATTATGCAAGTCCATCTAGTTAATTTTTATCAATACATCCATAAAACCCCAAGTTTAATATTTATATGGCAGAAAACCTACGTATCCATTGTCCATGTAATTCTTACGGAGAATAGATAAATTGGTACAACTCGCTTAGTTATTGACATAATTTAATAAAATGTTTTATGTGTTTTCACCAGTGAATAGCCTTAATATAAGCACATTACCATGTAAAACAACTCTTTTTGCAGCAATCCTGCATACTCAGTGCTATTCGATTACTATAACAGGGGTAAGTTCTGAGAAATTCGCTCTACTCACGCCAGCGTGCTGCGTGCATTCTCGTATGGAATTAATTTATACAGTAAATGTGATCCTTAAAATCCATAATGGCGTTGGTTATTAATTATGAAATATCTTTTATCAGACGTTTCCAACACTTCTGTGTTTATAACTACATAATGGTGGAGAAACTGCCCCCTTTTTTAGTGATTACCTAATAATGAAAGTACACGTTACAGATGTTATAATACTGTTAGTTCATTCACTGGTTTGTCACTAACAACTAATGTCAATTTCGTATTTTATCTCATTTACTTATTGTTATAATTTGATGTAATAGATTGTAAATAAGTAGTGTTCTCTTGTGTGGATTAACGTCTGCGCAATATTGAATACTATGTTAATCCGCAAATACCATCCTCACGATTAGACCAATTCGTAATTCAGAGGCAGTGGTTCGGATTCCACGTTAAACTGTAGGTCCATTAATTGCCATCGGCTGTTGGGCTATTAATTAACAGTTCTGTGTAAGGAACATGTCAGCCTTAGTCAGTAACAAGACTACAAGATCGCGCCACAATCATCTTACACTCAATCCTCATACATACTTGGCTTAAAATACCTACCTTGTAGTATGGTCGCCATTTCAAATAATCTTATCTTATCTTATCTATCATGCACAATACAAAAACTATAGAGTGAAAAAACTATAAATAAAGTTTTTGTTCAGAGATCTTTATATATATGAAGTTTTTACCACTTTCCTATATATACAGGGTGTTCTTTAAAGTTGGGGACAAACTTCGAGGGGTGATAGTACTCATCAAAATAAACAAAAAAATTCCTATAAACATATGTCGAAAAATCCTTCGTTTAGCCGCTAGCCGTCATTTTGTATTTTATACAAAACACTTTATATATAAATAATTATTTAAGATACAGAAACCAAACTTTGCACACATATTTATTGGCCAAAGAGAAAAATATTCTCAAAGTTTCATTAAGTTTGCTTTTATATTTTCAAAATGGCGGCGGTTCTTAAAGTTAATGGTTTTTTTGTTATTAAATTAAAATATTTTCAAGCGCCATAATTTTGAAAATATAAAAACAAACTTAATGATAATTTGAGAATATTTTTTTCTGTAGCCATTAAATATGTGTGCGAAGTTTGGTTTCTGTATCTTAAATAATTATTTATATATAACGTTTTTTGCATAAAATACAAAATGGCGGCTAGCGGCTAAACGAAGGATTTTTCTACATATGTTTATTAGAATTTTTTTGTTTATTTTGATGAGTACTATCACCCCTCGAAGTTTGTCCCCAACTTTAATGAACACCCTGTATACTGTACGTAATTTTAACCTATGCATTTTTGCCACGGTGTGACACATCCTCGAGGGTGTAGTTTTTTTCTAGTTTCTAGTTTTTGACTAGTTAAAAACCGCACCTACACGAGATCTACTACGAAAAATAACAAACTTTACACACGAATAAAATCTGTTATAAAAACTCAACATGGGAATAGCAACAGTAATCAAGTTAGCCGCGAATGAAACTTGTCTAATTTTCACCCGACGCCGATTACCTTCGCCACAGAGTAACACAATAACGCTGATTAGGCCTACCGGAACAGGAACCAGAAGTCGCGAAACATAATCAATGGCGCGACAATTAAATAACCGGAACAAAACTTGCGCTAACGATCGACACAATTGGATTGTCTCCGATTGTGTAAGGCAATCAGCTATATTGTAATACAGCTGATTGTGCGATACAATCAGTCTAATTACATCTCGGTAATGCGGATGCGCTTTTGTCGATGGGTCCATTCGAACTGTAATATCGTATCGATCAGACGTTAGCAATTAGCGATCGGAATTATGTTTAGTTTGGGGATTACGAAATGAAATGGATTTGGATTAAGTGAGGTGTTTTGGTCGATCTTTCTGAACGTGATACGATGATTTTGGAAAAAACTGTCAAAACCAATCTAATCTAAACTTTACAACGCAAATCTATATATAATAGTTAATGTTTTAAATGATACTCAACTAAAAAAAATAGCGTTTTCTTTGACGATTTCGGAAGCAATAACTCAAATTTTTACACACAAATGAAGAATTTATTCTGTAAATTACTTATAAGATTTGGGTTTTGCTAATTGTATTCTTATCTGGGTACTTTTATCATACACTCGCTATGAATAAAATTAATTTTCACTGTTTAGTTTTGTATTGGCTAAAAGTATTATGGAATCAAATTAAAAGTTTTAAGTCTGCGAAATATTCCAAACCCAACAATGTTATGTGGTAAAGTGTATGTTACGACGTGTTGAAAGGAATTAATATTGTTTAAAACTATTGAAAGAAAAAATATTTAATTGGTACAATAAAGAAAGCCCCTCGAAAAACACAAAACCACTAGAAAGTTTAAAATGCAGAGTTTCTTACGATTTTATTTTTTTTGCAGAATGTACAGATTTTGGAAAGTTCACAGACAACGGAAACTGAAACTGTTCTACAATTGTAATTGTAAACAGCTGTTTGCCGCCAGTGAAATTGCCAGTCATTGGTAAACACAGCTGCAATCCATAAATTATAATTTCAGAGATCTGATTTCCTCACAGATATGATATAGTGGTTAAGTGGTTATACAGTAATCCCTTTTGCATTTTTCGATAGCCTAAAACTGTATTTACTGCAAATTAAGTTCTGCTAAACACTACAAAATCAGACCCAAATTCATTTAGATTCATTAAATTCCATACTCAACATATTAATGTTCAATATTACATCACTCTAAACTTATCTACAACTATTAGATGCTATTAAACCGAAACGAACTTCGATAATCATATAAAATTTGAGGCCAAACTGTAAAAACCACCTTACAAGGGCGTAATTTATTTCACGGGCGAACTTGATGCACCGATTTCGTTCTAATCATTTTTAAATAATCTCTTCCGTTTAGAGTACGTGTTCGGGCGAGACTAAGGTATTTTACATTAAACTTTAATTATTCTGAGTATAAAATTTACTTACAACACAGGTTAAAGCAGTATTACGAAAATGTAGGTCGATTAGGAAACAAGAACAAATTACTTGAAACTGCGTTATTAAACCCTGGGGCGGTCCGTTATTGGTAATTTCGTTAAATCTGGAGCCAATTAAGCCCGGTTCTCGATTACCGCTTCCGTCGGCGCCGGTAGTTGGGTCGATCCATTACCCGCCCCCTGGGGCTTCGCCACCTCGGGTGGATGTGAACAGAGGGTCATAACCGTCCTGGGAGGAAGTGAGGAATCAATATCCTGAGGTGCAACTGGAGAGTCAAGACTCAAAGGATAACTAACATAGTCTTCAACTCCGAGTACCTTTCCATAGTAACTAAGTTATCAGGGTGGCAGAGCTCGCTATGGATCATGTAACCCTAATACTCTCCGTCTTGTAAAGAGCAAAACGTACTAAAATTGTTGAGCTAGGAGAAATTTTGTGAGAAGCTTCATCTTTAGCTCAATCGTTTCTGAAATGTATTCATCCTCAGTACATTTATTCACTCAAGACACCTCATTTTGCCTCATTTTGCCGGACGAGAGTTCATTTCCAGCTATACAAACAACCTCAACCTTTTGACTTTCCACTATCATGCTTTCTCTTTAAAATTTTCACCAGCTTATTCTAAGTATTTCTTTTACTCTACTTCCTTAAACCATCCAAGTGATTTCTTTTATTTCACCTATTTAAACCACAGTAAGTTGGTATGGCAGTTCTCTTTTTTTCAGTAACTGCAGTTCGCCAGAATCAAAATTCACTGTTCGCTCGTTTCGTAAGTTTTGACATGGATATGTCTTAGCTCTGGGGGAGTGTTGGTGGTTTTTGAGATGGAAAATATGTAAAAGATTTCCATAGAAACTACCAGAGCTATTGTATTGAATTTTTAAATAAAAAAATACGAACAGCTGTTTATATGAACTGAAAACATCCCTTTAGACATCCATGACCTAACCTATTTCCCACAGGGGAGTAACTACAAACATTTTTATACTTCTCGCTTCTAATGTGACTCTTCCTACCTTTTTCACTCAGTCACCTCATTAAGGTTCCCTCTTTCTATACGGATTAAAAAACCTATACAGAAGCAACGAGGGAGACCCCACCTCTTTGTTTAATATTATACTGGAACCTGCGTTTCTTGGGTAGTATGTATCCTTATGACATAGCCTTCTCCGTCTAATACGAATAGAACCTCTATGGAAATAGCTTCCCCTCCGGTACCGGTACTGTATGTCAACGGTACTGCTCTGTCCCAGTCAATGGGATGCTGGATCGGAACCATTGGCCAGTCACTCCTGTCAAATTGTTAGCGGTCACCTCTGGGCAGCCATGTGACTCACGCCGCTACGATACCTCGTTGTCTTTAATTCATCGCACAGGCCCTAGGCACATAGTGATGGGCAGTTGAAATAGAAAAAGGGTGGTGGTTGGTCCATCTGGTATTCTGAAGAAATGAAGAGAACCAGTTGAGTGTCAGTTTCTTCTCCAGTCGGGCAATTATCGTACATAGCCGCGGTACAGGAGCAGCGTTGTTCAGCCACTTAATCAAATTACAGCGTCCGTCGTCGGAAGCGGTGCCAATAATAGCGTCCGTTGACTAATCTGGCGCGATTGGCGCTTCCTGCGTTGCATCGCGTCGCTTTAGAATCGCATACTGAGACCGTCGCATTCGCGATAAATAATTTTAAAAACACTGTACAAAATTAAAAGCTTCAAATCGAATCATGAAACTCTATTGTATGTGATGGGTATTCCCCAAAGTAGTGTATTAGGACCCTAATTCTTTCTTTTCCAATTCTCTTACTAAAATATTTTTCTGTAGAATATTTTATTTTCCTTTGTATTTGTAAACATTGAATGTGGCACAGTAGTCTACAAAACATGATCGTACACATGGATTGAAGTTTGAACCCATTACTTTCCTTGTACAATTATATTTACTTGAATATTATATATTGTTCCAATTATATTTTAATATAAGTGTGAATATTATAGTATTAGTAACACATTATTTTGGTTACATATACAGTTATTTAAGTATGAAAGATACGATAGTTTCTTTCTCCCATTTAATCCAAATCATATTTCAATTAACAAAGATTCATTGTACCTACAGTAATTACATATTTAATCTGCTCGTAAATAAAAAAGTTAATCAGAAAGCCCGCCGCGGCTTAGATGACAATTATCATAAATTTTATGCGGTGTCACTCGATCCATCTGACGTTTAATTGGTTTTCTGTGTTAACGCAATTAGTATTAAGCTTAACAATTTATCCGTCCATAAAACTTCGGTTATTTTACCTTAACTCCGTGATTTCTGTTTTCTAATTCCATCAACGTATTATTTAATTAGTCGTTACACTTAATTTAATTTGACCTAGAGGTATTAAGATGTATTAAATAAGAATGTTCTTCAAATGAATGTCTCACTTATTAAGAAATTACAAGTCTTTAGATTTCTTGTTACAGGATCACTATGTATGCGATTTTAATTTTTTTACCATTATTTTTTCGAAAGTAATTTATAAGTGTACTGTAGTTAAACTTTTTTTAGTAACTTAACATTTTTGTTTAACATTAAATAAATTTGTCCTTGACACAACAAAAGTTTGTATATTGGATAAGATACTACTAACTCATTTGAAGTAGTAATACTCTACATAAGTTCTCTAAAGTAACTATCCGTTTACCTCAGAATATAATACTCCTAGTGTCAACAATCCTCACAACTCGTTGCCGTCGCAGGACGATAGGCACTGACACAACGTTAGCGGAACTGTGATAACAGATTACGCGACCGTCAGATGTTGAGAGCGACGAACGTTTGACGCTAACACGCCGACGGCTCGAACACGACTGACGACTGAGCAGCGCACCTGCGACAGCAGCGACTCTACCGGCGGACCCGCGCACCACACCTCCCCCTTTCCGAGGGGGTAATGGGATTAGTTTTCCACCACCTTGTTTATTACTTGCACCTTCATGCCTATCGCCTTCTGATTTACTTAATCAATTACATTATTACCCTAATCCAATTGGTCGTACCTTTTGTTTTGTTCCATCACCTGTTCGTTAAGTCGACGGGGCGCGGCCAACACCCAGTAATTGGCTAATGGGGTCGGGATACAATTGAGGAAGGTATTAGCTGCGGGGGCGGTGCGCTACCGGCTGCTTAAGGTTTCGTTCAAGTGGTACAGTACTTGTTATTTCCTACCTGTATTGTGAGACAGACCGAATCACTAAGTGGGTATTTAAGATGAATATTACAAAAGGATTAGTGCGATGCGTGCCTCTTTGTGATATTTTTTAGAATAAATTGAAATAACTTTTCTTTTCTTTTTTATTAGTTAGTTAGTTACTAAAATGGTAACCTATCCAGGTATTTTAAGCCAAGTATGACTGAGAAATAAATGGTAGATTATTGTGGCGCGATTTTGTAGTCTTGTTACTGACTAGAATGATATATCTAAGAGACCTAGAGTTTAACGAGGAGTCCGAACCACTGCCTCTGAATTACGAACTGGTCTAATTAAGAGGACGGTCTAAATTTTTAAACAAAGGTTTGCAGTGTTCACGGGAATGAGCCCATGCCATAACTCTTATAGCTCTTTTTTGTATGATTAACAGTTTCTTTTCATTAGTGTCATCACCCCAAACAAAAATTCCGTACATCAAATGACTATGCACAAATTCGAAATACATCGACATCAGTACATCCACTGTGACAATAAACTTTAATTTTCTCAACAATAATATGGCAGATGAAATCTTTTTACAGACATGTTCTATGTGTATGCTCTATTTCATATTAGACAACATAAATACCCAATATTTTTTTAATATCAAAATAACTATTTGTGTCTTATCCCTATTCAAACACAACATGTTGGCAACTGATCAATCATCTACAACAGAATTACATTTTGAAACTAGTCTTTTCAATCCAACATAATCTTTAAAAACAATTTGAACTGCTAAGTCATCCGCATACATATAAGAAAACAAGTATTTAGTATTTACAACATTTGGTAAGTCATTGATATAAATTGTGAACATTGTAGGGCCTAATATTGAACCTTGTGGAATACCAGTATTAACAGACAGATAAGGTGAAAAACTACCATTACAAAAAACTGATTGAAATCTATTGGACAAGTAAGTGCAAACTAAATCTAATGCCGGTTGATCAAATCCATGAACCTTAAGCTTATCTAACAATAACTGTGAGAGATAGTGACAAAGGCCTTTGACACATCATAAAAGTCTCCTAAAACCTTGTGTTTAGAGACAATGCTATAGCATTGTAGAAGTAGCACAGAAGTGGACAGAAGTTGTTACATTGTCAATGCATGTGCCTTTGCCTGTGCCACTTTGACTAGGCCTAGTAACCTCATTGAAACCATACGTTATAATAAAACTTGAAAACAAATCGGCAAGTATTGATTTTTTTTAATTTGATCTAAATTGAAATCATAGCCTAATAAAACAACAAACAGCATTTGTTTTGTTTCTAACACATAAAACACAATATTACCTATCGATAAGTTGGTCGAAATAGTTATCATAAGTCCGAACCACTACCTCTGAGTTACGAACTATTGTAATTATGAGGATGATATTTGCGGATTGACTTAGTATTCAATAGAAATAAAAAGAATAAATACTATAACTTTTATCAGATTAGCTTGTATTGAAAATAAAAATATAATGTAGAAAAAAAATATAATATGAGCTATAAAGACCAAGTTATAGACCAAGAAAAGGGTTGGTTAAACACAACAACCGCCTTTATTAGACACACACAGACACATAGACCATTAGACACATAAAGACCACCTCTTATTAGGTAGGCCAAGACCACCCTAGTAAAATATTTGTTATAGAAACAATTGGGGTTAACATGTAAATCCAATATCATTTTAGATATTTTAAAAGACCTAAACTTATTTAATTCCTATTCCAAGAAGGGATGTTTAAAGTGGGTGTACCTGCATAGACATATATAATTTCTATTTGTGTAACTTGACAGACGTATTTTATTTTTTTATTTGTAGATAAATTTAAGAACGTAAGGTTTTTCTAATAAAGCCAATCACCAAAATTACTAGACGTGAAAACTTGTTGTGAATAACGTAAATTTTATATTGTTGGAAAAATTGTTACAGCTTGCTTTATCTCAACAATTTAATGAAACCGACATTGCTATTTTTCATAAAAAATCACCAAACTGAACCTTTCATTTTAAAATAAAATAAGGTAAACAATTTTACTAGGAAAATTCTTATAGGAAATAAGGCTATTAATTATTGTGTCATGTCTAATATTTTGTTTGAGTTAAAATTCAAAATAATCGCGCAAAGGCTTCTGTGTTCGCCGGGATAAAGAGAGCGGTGCTGGAAGACGCCTTAGTGGCTTAGCCCATTAAAAACTGGCTTCCAGCTGACCAGCTGACAACCTCCATTGTTCCTCTGAGGCCGTTCGTTCACCAACACCAGCTGGATCACGTCCATTAACCGATATCATTTATGTAGACTAATCAATTCGTGCCAGCTAATCAAGAAATTAATAAACTGATTTATCTTTTCATTACTACCTCAGGGATGAAATAGGTAGAAGTAACTTTCAATAGTTCTGTAGGATGGGCCTGGAGGTATAAAGACTAACCCAGATGTCTATTTTTTATTATATATTTATAACCTGCCCTGTTATAAATCAGACTGGGGCCGTGGTAGGTCCAGCTAGTTGCAATAATTGTGGATAGTTCTGAGCGACTCCAGGTTATTTCTTCTCTGTTATGTCTACTCCTGAAAATAATAATATTTCACACATCTTCATATGTTCATTAGAATGTTGAGATATTCTGAACTATAAAAAATAGTTATGAAACCATAGTACAGTATTTAAAAAAATGTTAAAACCATTTTTTGTTAACTGTTTCGTAACTAAATATTCTGTAATTTGTTAAGATAGTGTTTTAGCTGAAAAAAACAAATTTTTATACAAACCTGCAAATTTCAATCCTGCTAATGAAACGTTTGTATGTTTTACCGAGTTGCAAAAGAGAGATCATCAAAAGCAATGAAAATAAAAACGACATTGCGAAACAATAATTTTATTGCTGAAAAGCAAATCCTCGCCCAAAGTGAAAAACGAGTGCTAATTAACTATTGTGCTAGAATTTTATAAGCAAAGAACCCGAGATAAAACACTCAAAGAAATAATTCACATGGTTAAAGGGGATAATTAAAACCCTTTTAGAGTAGATTTAACAGTGGGGCTCACTGCATTAGGGTAAATTAAAAAGTTGCCGTTGACGTCTCTTTTGTTTTTTTCAAGGCGGTTATAAAGGATAGCTTTTAAAGTGTCGAGAGGCTTACTGAATGTAGGCTTCATCCATCTGGGGCTTTGTCTCGACCGCTTCCATTAGCGCCTTCCCTCTGCTGTAGACTCAGCTGCCGAGACGATCTACACAACCACCGTAGTGCGGAGACGGTATGCACTACCACTGTAGACAGTGATGTACGAAGACGATCTGCATTACCACTGTAGTATAAGTAAAATCTACACTACCACTTTAGTGCGGAGACGGTGTGCACTACCACTGTAGTATAAGTAAAATCTATACTACCACTGTAGTGCGGAGACGGTTTGCACTACCACTGTAGTATAAGTAAAATCTACACTACCACTGTAGTGCGGAGACGTCTTGTACTATCACTGTAGATACTGATGTACGGAGACGATCTGCATTACCACCGTAGTGCGGAGACGGTTTGCACTACCACTGTAGACACAGATGTACGAAGACGATCTTCATTACCACTGTAGTATAAGTAAAATATACACTAGAACGATCTACACTATACATACCATGTAGTGCGGAGACGGTTGCACTGCCACTGTACACAGTACGTATAATCTACACTACTGTAGCGACTGTGTAACATTTAAAATATACCACTGTAGTATACAGTACTAATACATTACTACTAAACAAGACGTAAAGTTACACGTTACACTAATGTAGGAGTTATATAAAATCACTGTTTGTAGACATACTTCAGACAGACATATGATCCTATATAAAATTTACTCATACTTCTGTACCACACATGTACGAAAACGGTTGGAGAATTTATCTCTAAACAAGTTAGGAAACACTAGTGCTGTATCAATAACTGTAATATTTATTTAAAGCTATAATACACACAAAGACTGAACGTAACATCTCATTAAAAGACTGCATAATAATGTAAAATAACTACACTACCACTGTAGTGCGAATATATTACCACTGTAATACAGAACTGTACGATGAATTTACACTCGCTGTAGCACTTATATACATATATACTCATTATAGACAATAGAATTTTGTATATTACAAATCCACATGCAAATCTCATACTGCAATAGAGATTGCACACTATAATACTCTTATTATATTAATGTACATTTTGTAACACAGAAAATACGTACTTTTCTGCATGTATAGACTACATCTTCGTATTATTAGAGATAATTTATATTATCATGACTCGACGCACTGTACAACCGAATAAAAGTAAACAAACAAAATAATATAATTCCAAATGAATCTTCGTATTGGCTCATCGTATTCTACGTATATTCCTCATAAACGCGGCGTACCTCTAGGTTAAAATACAATTTGTTGTGTAAAGTTCTGATAAGGAACGGTTATCGAAAAATAACAAAACATTAAATTACGTTTGCTATAGCTATTTTCAAAATCTTTAGTATTTTAAATTTAGTTACAGATTTAAATTCGATCAAAACGTTCGAGAGTCACTTACAGCGACAACAAGGGGCCGGATGGTGAGTTTGTTTGATGGTTTAGCAGCTATTTCAGGAACTTTCAATTACCTCTCGATGGGTGGCTGGTCTGGTTCTTGGGTTATCACAAGTCTTCCATTAGACCGGCGAGAACCTATCGCGATATCCTGCTGGTAATTGGTCGCAGAAGAACTAGACAAGTGGAACACTCTAACTTTTTCCGAGTATTTTTACTTCCTCCCCTTATACATAGAATATGAAGAAAGTAATTTTTTCGTCAAAACTTTCGAATTTGAGTTGAAAGTGGATATATAAGTGACTGGGATGGTGGCGTCATCCTGTAATCCAGCTACTTGGAGGTCACGAATTGTGGATAGTTGTGAGAGATGGTCGTTGGATGTGGTGTTCTGTTGTGTGGATTAACGTCCGCACTACTGAATACTACGTTAATCCGCAAATGCCATCCTCATAATTAGACCAATTCGTAATTCAGAGGCCGTGGTTTGGATTCAACGCTAAACTGTAGGTCCCATAGTTGCCATTGGCTGTTGGGCTATTAATTAACAGTCCTGTCTAAGGAACATGTCAGCCTTAGTCAGTAACAAGACTACAAGATCGCGCCACATTCATCTTACATTCAATCCTCATTCATACTTGGCTTAAAATACCTACCTTGTGGTATGGTCGCCATTTCAAATAATCTAATCTAATCTATCCATTTTGAGGTCCCTTGAATTAAAAAAGAGAGACTGATGTTTTTCTGCCTGTGTACACAACCTGAAACCACGCGTCCGAATTTTATGAAATTAGATACACGAGTGCACTTAGGCTTTATGTTTATCTTATGATTTTATTATTTTTAAGGGTAGTTTATACATAGAACCACATAAAATGAGAAAATACAAATTTCATTAAACCCATTCTGAATATTTTTATCGAAATTTCATGGTTCACAGAATTTAAGGTCACAAAGCATACAAAACCACCCGTATGTCTGAAAAACCAATGTTTCAAAGTTATGTGCTTTTAGATTTAAATCAGTTATCTTTGGCAAATAATAGTTTTATGAAATAGTTTGACTATCACCTTTAAAACCAATTTAAAAACCAATCTATTATTAGTTTACGACTGATGGTTCCAAAGGAAATTATAATTAATGTCTGCGGTAAACATAGTACGTTGTTTGAGAGTTTTCAATGTTATTCTTATAGAGTTGATTAAAAAACAATATCCGCCTTATTTCTCAACCGTTTTCCATGAAAATTGGTTTACAGCTCAAGGTCACGGTATTCCATGGAACCCACACAAAATGTGGTTATCACATAAGAAATGAGGAGTGAGATGGGTATCCCTTTAAAAGTTTACAACTAGTTTGTTATTAAAATAAGAATTAAATAATGTGATAGTTTTAATAATGGTATGTATTATTCAGTTTACTTTTAAAGTGAGAAAGTATGTTACAGTACACTGATACAATTTTTCTAACTTTTGTTTTTAGTAGATAAAAAATATCAATTTCAAGTGAGCTTTTTAAAAATGTTCCTTACGAAGTTTATCAAATTTACTTTGAACCACCCCGTAAATTAATATAATGCTGAATATCGCATTGTGGCTGAAACATACGTTACTGTTAACCAACGTTAAATATTCAGACGTTTTTGAAATACAGTAGTTTACCATTTTAAGCTGTACGATCACATAGTAGAACAAATTCCTTAAACTGTTACGCGTCAGCTCGCTATCGCCTGGGGCTTCCACGTCGTCAACTTTATAGCGACAAAGTGTAAAACCCATCACTCAGCAGCTGAGTGGACCTCGTCCTCCATTTCCTCCATTACTGAAAGGTGGAGTGACACCCTCCATAAACCTCCATCAAACAATGGACAATTGAATTCGGTCTATAACATTTCGATAGTGACATAATTTATAATTTTATGAATCGGCAAAAAACTGCTTCAAATATTTTTTCTTAGTAATTGAATCAACACATTTAATAATTTAAAACTGTATAATACCTTACATAAAATTATTATAAAACACTCTTTAAGTATCATTAAATAAACAACAATTACAAACTGATGAAATAAAATTGATGGGAGTTGTAAAATTATAATTAGTTGCGAAACGAAAGTATAAGTGGAAATTAAAAGGCGCAGTTACTTAAAACTGATTTCTGGTTTATCTATCTTGATCACGTAGACAGGTCGGATATTGGTACCCTCTCTAATAGTTTCTCTTCAAGCAGAAAAAAGTAGGTTAGCTGAAAATTGTTTAGTAAAAAATTAATATAACATAAGACAGGCCTTTACAGAATACATTTATTGAAAATTCGTGATAAAATTGTGTGTTCGGGGCTGAAACTGGTTTTTTCAAATAACTACCGTATATAAAATATAAGCTTGGAAATGCTTATAATAATTTAAACCACATAATCCTTGAAGTTCCTACCATTTCAGTACAGCAACTTTAAAGTTTACAAATTTCATCTATCTTCCAATTCAATTTTTGGCAATTTTTTCCAATTTGGCAAAATTGGCAATTTTTTAATTCAAACAGAAGAATTCATTATAATATATTATGTTAGTATTTTTTCATATTATGAATTAGTATTATTAAGTCGGTTTATTTTATGCGTTAGGTTTACTTCACTTATTTTTTTACTAAACAAAACCAAAAGTTATTCTCGAAAAGCTAACATTAGCTCTTAAACCAGACTTTTAATTTCATATTCATGGCTTAACAATTTTCAACAAAGTTTATTAAATCATTTAAAATAATGAAAACTTGTAGAAGTATTACCCTCACTAGAAGCAATTACCCAAATTTAAATTGACAAGAACATTTTTTAGATTAAATATCACTTTAAGGATACACCACTGATTCAGGAAAAAACGCAGGATGACGTTCGCGCCGGATGTGTGAACCCCCATTAGCGGCTGCGCGCCGCCGCAAATTGGAAAGATGATTAGAAAGTCACGCCTCTCGTTTCAAGTTTTAAGGGTCCCATTTTCATAAGCGCAACGACATCGAGACTCTAATGGTGTCGCCGCTACTCCTGAGCTGGTGTCACCAGTACGGTAGTTTTGCACAGTAGAAAAATAAAAATAATCTTTTAGTAATCTTTAGTTATCTTATAGTAATCTTCCTTTCGTTCGTTCGCTGTTGGAAAGACTCATTTAAGGTTTTAACTCGCGATAACTCTCGCTTTTCGTTACACCGTTATTCTCGGAAAATATAAAAAAGGTTTCAAAGTCATGCATAAGTTTGGGTTATTTACACTTCACAAAACTGACATAAAATACGATATAATTGATCTTTTGATATGGTGTTATATATATTACAATGGTTCAAAAAAGATTATTGACATGGATATGTCTTAGCTCTAGGGGGCCTTGGTGATTTTTAAGATGGAAAACATGTAACAGGTTTCCATAGAAACTACCAGAGCTATTGCATTGAATTTTTAATACAAAATAATAAGGACAGCTGTTTAGATGAACTGAATAAATTCCCTTAAGGCATATCCATGATCTAACCTATTTCCGACAGGGAAGTAAATACAATCATTTTTTGTTACGTTAGGCATATCATGAACCACTAATATGATTTATAGGCTTGATCCTCCTCTGGCATCCAAACTAACAGGCCTGTGCACAAAACATCAACACGCTTTCAGAAACATTTTGAGGAATAGACAACCGGTATGGTCATAAAAACTAAAAAAAATTGTTAGTTAATTCTGTAAAAGTTTTAAGTTATTAGATTCAATCCCACAGCAAGAGTAACAACGTGAGTGAATGCAAAAATCTGAAATATTCCTAAAATTCTAGGAAAAAACAACTTTGATAGATGATTTCGCACACAAAAAACTTTTTGGTTTCCTTCAGACAGTATTTGATCAATTCCCTGCAAAATAGTTTTTGTTAAAGAATATAAGTCATAACGGCTAAATAAGGGTCTCTAGAATAATGAATCAGCTGAAATAAGTATGAGGATTGCCATTGCCCTAACTTGAGTTATATTGAATTGGTGGACGTTCAAAAAATTCAAAATTATTCTTTAATTTTCTTTTGTTTAAGATCACTCATAGGTATTTTAAAACAATATGATCCCCGAAAACTAAATTAAATGAAAAAACAATTAATATTTAATATTTTAAGTCTGAAAAGTAACTGCTCAAATTGAATCTGCTTCAGCCTCATAGTTGGAGGATATGAAACATGGTCAATAGATCTGTCAAGTTTCAACCTGAACCTTCCTTTAGCTTCATAGTTAATGCTTGTAGTAAGTCGACCCTCTAAAAGGTCAATTGGCTGCCCTATTTTATCGCTTTTATTGCCTGCTACGGTTTTGTCACCAATCGCTGACATGGTAAAGCTGCCACCACTGCTCGTTGCGAGGAGCAGTCCTGGAAATAAGCTGTTCAGTGGGCGTAGGAGTGAAGTAATTGTAAAAGCTCGGAATGGAACTTTGTGTTATTTTAATTTGGCAAAACAAACATAAGGTTACAGAAGAAAAATATAGAATACTGTAACATATAACGTGGTACTATTAAATGATCGGGAGGGAGATAAGTGTGTGTATACGATGCCGGTCAAGAAGGGACTCCCTACAGACAATGCGAGAGACCCCTCCTCTCAACGATCAGATAACATATGTCACGTGACTGACACGTCCACAGTTGGAACAGAAAGCTTTACTTTAAATACATGCTAAATAAAATTATCAAAATAATTATGGTTCAATAGCCTTAAAGAGGATGACTTGTTACATTACCCGAACCCCGTTTTTGAAAGATTGCTTAGCCTTAAGAGCTAGCAATTCTTTTGCCACAAACGACAAAAAATACAAGCGAATTAATTTTCCCTGGGACTGTGTTGCTAGTTAAGAACTCTAATGATGCTGTTTGCAAGTCATGAGAAACTTGACAGAAGGGACACTACAGTATATTACGTTACGCTAGCAACAGCAGATAGTTGACACTTGTCTCCCGTCACCACCGATGTTGACAAACATTGCAGGATTACAAGACACAAGACATGTGAAATTTGTTTATTGCAGCTCAAAGTATAGAGAAAAGTAATATGAATAACCATTGTCTCTTTGATCAATGAGTTATACTTACAACTACAAGAACGTTGAGGTTAGGAATTACCTGAGTGATGAACCAAATCGATTAATATGATTATAAAATATTTGATACCACCAACCTACTACGAGTGCTTATATGATAATGGGTTTAACATAAAAAATGACAAAAAATATTTTACACTCTCCAAGAAAAATTAAAAAATCACCTATAAGTTCTACATAGTATCATCGAGGACGACGTTGATATCCTCATCAACGTCCTCCTACGTTGATGAGGACGACCCGACTTCGCAGAGGACAACATCCAAAGCAGTTATGTCCTAATCGTTATGTCCTTATAGCTAGGCTGAACTACCAAGACGAATTGTTTACCACTACATCTAAATCTGGGGGTTAAGAAGCTCCTTGTTCCGGCAAGAAGAATAGAAGAAGCAGATATAGAGTAACTGGTTCCTCCAATGATGAAGCTGATGATGATGAATATACCTAACTGCTATAAGGCCAGCACTAGAAATTAACCAAGCGCTAAAAAATCTCGTCAGAGGCTACCAGTAGAAAAGATGAAATACACCCTGCTGCCACGTAAGAATCCTTAGATACTGTTACCAACAGGGAGACTGGTACTATAATACTATCCTTGCCTACAACTGAGTCCGTTCCGGTACCCTCTTCAGTTGTTTATAGGAGAGGCAAGAAAAACACTAATGCTTGAAGATGCAGACCAAAAGCTTGCCCTACGATACTTAGTCATCACTTTCTGATAACCCAGAGTACGGCCTCTCTGTGATTAAACTAAAGTTAAGTGATAATAATGACTAATTGTTTACCATTATATATAAATCTGAAGCTCCCTTCTCCGGCAAGAAGAATAGAAGAAGCAGATCCAGAGTAACTGGCTCCTCCAATGATGAAGCTGATAATGATGAATATACCTAACTCCTAACTACCTTCTCCTACTCCTAACTACCTAACTGCAAAGGCAAGAAAGACACTAATGCTTGAAGATGCAGGCCAAAACCTTGCCCTGCGATACTTAGTCATCACTTTCTGATAACCCAGAGTACGACTTCTCTGTGATTAAACAAAAGTTAAGGAAAAATAATGACTAATTGTTTACGATTGTTTCCAATTCAAAAAGGAGAATGTCCATCTTTCAAGGAAGTTCCAAAAGGAAGATGAAAATGATCTTAAGCAACTGGTTCCTCCAATGATGAAGCTGCCTCCTCAACGAGAGGATAGGAGACATGCATTTATGCCACGGACTCCTGGCAGACGCCCCACTCCCAATGAAAGCTCACGAACAGCGAGACCCATTGACTCCCGTCTCTACCCAGGAAGCAAGTTAAAGTCTCCCACACCCCTGCACCTCATGAGACACTTGCCTCTAGCGTTGACGAAACAATGAGTATAGAAGATATTACACGTGACCTTTTGACTATATACCCTACAACTTAAGGTTCTGCAATCTATGATAGATGAATCAAGGCAACGCTGTGAAGAGTTGCTTCGTTGGGAAAACAATGGCAGAGAAAAGAGGTGTGAAAATTAAATTCTCCTTTTAAACCTGGAAGAACCAACTGATTAGGGAAGAGGCTGCCCGATTAGAGACCGAATAGCCGTCGACACCCCATAATAGCGTTCCACCGTATTCATGGACAGAAACCTCAGCACTGAGGTCATCGACACCAAGTGTGTGTCAGGCGGACTATACCATCGGGGATTTCTGTGCTGCACAAGCCAGAACTGGTGTCGTATCAACGATGGTACGACATCTAGCTCAAATGATTATAACTCCTCCCAGAGTCGAGTATCTGTCAGATCTGATCTGCCCAGACTACCAAGCGCTGAAATATCTCCTCAGTGGTCCGCAGCGCCAGATCCATCAGAGAACCCCCTGTTACGAGAAATTATAAAACTAAATCCAAAAATGGTCCAGCCATCAAGGGGCCTGCACCTGTTCAGGAATCAGCCTCTTCAAACGTGTGCAGATCCAAAAAAAGGAGAATCATTTAGCTCTTATTCTTTAAACAAGATTTTTCCCTCTAAACAAAGATATAAGTATATCATTTCAGTTTTATTTTTCGTTAATCGGTAAAATGTAGTTTAGTAATTTTCGGTTTTTGATATAGCAAGCGCGGTGACTTGAAAATGCTTCGAGTTGGTTAAATTTATTTCACCGTAGTAAATATGGAGTATTGTTAGTATTAAGTTAGAGTTTAAATCAACCAAACGAACTGATTCTGTTCATTCGTAAAACCTCAAACTCTTTCCAAAACCAATTATTAAACAACTAATGATGTGTTTTCTACGAATTTGTTGACAACAATGATCAGAGGAGACATAACAGCAGACAGGAATACGAATAACATGAGTGGACTAACAACAACCGATGCTGCCAACTTTACGGTGTTCACAAAACTCTGTTGGCAGCACTGGTGATCACTACACCGAATCATTTTTTACTCGTCTCATTTACTCAACAGCATTTTATCATGTTTTTTGGATGATAAATCTGTTATAACCAGCGATATAATTGTGTAGCCAATTTCTTACGTCAGTTATATCAATATTATTCTGTAAAAGTATATAATTTAATCTTTAAAAATGTTTTTGGATTAAATTAGATTATTGAAATGCCAAGTATGAATGAGAAATGAATGAGACTAAGATAAGTGTGGTGCGATTTTGTAATCCTGTTACTGGCTAAGGTTGATGTTCCTTAGACAGGACTGTTAATTAATAGCCCAACAGCCGATGGCAAATAAGAGACCTACAGTTTAACGTGAAATCCGAAACACCTCTTCCAAATTACGAACTGATATAAATATGAGGAAACTAATATAAGGATTTACTTTACAGATTAAAGTAGTATTCAATAGTGCGGACGTTAATTCACACGAGAGAACTACACCCACCGATCATCGCTCACGACTATCCATAATTCGTGACCTCAAGTAGCTAGCTAGATTCCAGGACACTCCACGGTTAATAACTCGTCGTGTATTTTGATTAACCTCCTCGGATTTTTTAATATCCAAGTAAAACTTTGTTCATGAAAGCTAACCTAATAATAATAATAATCCTTTTATTTCCAAAAAATACATATTTACAGCAAGAACAATGATATACCTGTATACTGGAAATTAGTTCCCCACATGGGATTAAGCCTGTGGGTGGGGAAGAGTCCTTAAACTTCCGCCAATGACAATCCTTAAGAATCTGAGACTATAAAAATAAATAACTAAGAAAACTAATATAAGTTAACAAACAAAAACTGTTTTTTTAATAAGTGAAAATCCATTTGGCTTGGTTTGCTCTCAAAGGTATAACCACTCTACTTGTTGATTAAAAAAATCTAGAGCGTCAAAATGAAAAAAAAAACAATTGCCACTAATATAATAGCCATGTGAAATGTGGCTTCGACCACTTCCTAATTGTTAGAGACTACTTAATAAAATGTTTTAGACCGAGTGAAATAACCTTTGTTTGATGGAGGTTTATGGAGGATGTCACTCAACCTTTCAGTAATGGAGGAAATGGAGGACGAGGTCCACTCAGCTGCTGAGTGATGGGTTTTACACTTTGCCGCTATAAAGTTGACGACGTGGAAGCCCCAAGCGATAGCGAGCTGACGTGCGGCAATTTACAGAATTTGTTCTACTTTTTGATCGTACAGCTTATAATCGTAAACTACTGTATTCTGGAAACGTTCGGATATTTACCTTGTGGCTGAAAGTAAATTTGTAAGTGCTATCAAAATGCTTATTGTTATTGATATATTTTAACAAACCAAAACCAAAACTTGTTATCGCTCTTATACTTTAAATATAAACTGTATCAGTGGACTGACACATACTTTCTCCCTAAAATAAATTAAGGACAACCTTCAATAAACCTATGATATTTTTTAAAGTTTATTTTGATATTATTCAACAATTTATTGTTTCAACAATAAGTATCCAATTTTTTGAAAATAACAACAAGATAAACAAGTTAAGTTACAGTAATTGTAGAAACTTTTGTTTTGGGGGAGTGTAACTAAACAGTGTTGAAAAAAGGACATCTAAGAATCCTGAAAAGATCAAGGCAAAAAAAGAAAAAACAAACAAAAAAAAAAAAAAAAACACAACACAACACAACACACACCTACAAAAAAAAAACAAAAAAAAAAAAAAGGGAAATAAAAAAAAAAAAAAAAAAAAAAAAAAAAAAAGATCCCCAAATCTAACATACTAGAACTTGGAATCTTCGATACCAGGAATCATAAAAAACCAGGAGTTTAATGATTCCAACAATGGGGTTTTTTCGGGTTTTATAAAAGTGAAAAGCTGTCCTGTAGCACTTTTTTATTTAATTTTATTTTCACTCTATTTTAATATCACGTTGTGGATCATTATTACCAACTTTTACCCATTTATTTTACCAATTTTTTTATATATTTTAAAACTGTCCGCCATTATTACGCATGTTTTTAAAGTTGGGAAAACTATGCAAATTTTGAATGTACGTAAAATTATGTAAAAAATCTGATATCACAGAAGAATACAACACCAACAACGTGGGCCCCGGGGGTGGAGTCCTAGCGAATGTACGTTTAATAAAAGTTAATCGGATGTTTCGGAGCACATTACTTTAATAAATTTTCCACGAATTTAAAAGTCAATCAAGTCGTAAGTAGTGGTAGAGTGGATTCGCCGAATGTTGATTACCATGTTGAAGGGTGAAGGGCGGAGGGCGCAGTTGCCGCTGGATTAGTATGCGGGATCGGATAAAGGGCGGCCACTGTAATGTCAGCCCTGCGGCGCCGACTATGCGGGAATGTGGGGGTAAGAGGTTTTAATTAATGTAATTAGTAGAGAGTTGAGCTTGTTTAGGGCGGGGGTGGGAGCGGTACAGTCGGTGTCACTTTACTACAGACCGCGCCGCCTTCCAGCTCGTGCCACTCACACCGTTGTTGACTCATTTTTGATTTCAGATTAACTTTTGACACGGGTACGTCTAAGCTCTCTAAAGAAATTTGCGAGACGCAAAAGGTGTAACGGAAGTGACCTTTCGTCACGTTTATTAATTGGAAACCTAAAACTATCTTAGATCTCATATCGCAAACTCTTTTGTAAACAATTACTAATGTGCAATAAAATATAGACACGGTATTCTTAATAATAATCAGAATAATTATCTTTCATTTGTATTGCTGTACATACAGGCAATAAAGCTCTGTAGACATATCCATGATCTATGCTATTTCCCACGGAGAAGGAGTTTTTACGTAAAATGTTCAATCAAGTAATTGTAATTTACTGTGAAACCATCTTGTTTAAATTTACCATCTGATCTTTATCAGACTACTTACTTTATTAATTTGATTATTCGGGGCGACATGTTAGTTCTTAAAGGTGAATAAGTTTTTAGTCAATTTATTTTAATATTTCAGTTTAAATCATATAAAAATAATCAGATAAACATATAATCAAATAAATAATCAGTTGTTAATAATCTAATCAGAAACCCGCTGGTTTCAATCCACTATAGGATTGTCGAATTAAATTGATCGACAATGTAAAATACAAAACAGACTGTTCCATACCACTAAACTCAATTAATAAAGACTTTAAATTCATTATCAGTCTTTCTTAAAATTTCAACTTCCGTATCAGTTATTTCAAGAGTCTAAGATTCATAACTGTCATTCTTAAAATCTATCTTCCTTATTAGTTATTCCTAGAACCCACTTTCTTTATTAGTCTATCTTACGCTCCAACTTCCGTAACAATCATATCAAGACCCCAACTTCCTTATCAGTAAATAAATAAATCAGTTATGCACAGATCCCAACTTCCTTATCAGTTATTCCTAGACTCCACATTCCTTATCTGTTATTCCTAGACCCCACCTCCCTTATCAGTTATTCTTAGACTCCACCTTCCTTATCAGTTATTCCTAGAATCCGCCTTCCTTATCAGTTATTCCTAGACTCCACCTCCCTTATCAGTTATTCCTAGACTCAACCTTCCTTATCAGTTATTCCTAGACTCCACCCTCCTTATCGTTCATTTCTGAACTTCAACTTCCGCACCAGTCATTACTAGATTCCACATTTCCTATTTTTTAACTGAAAAATAGTTAATCGTGTGTAATTCAATTTTGCATGCTTGTTCTTATGTATCATGTATCACTTTGTTACCTAAAGTAAACTTTATGATGTAAAATCAAGATGTTGACTATTTCCATCTTTTATGCAACATATTTTAAATGGCTACTTAATTATACTTCGACGATGAGCTGCATGTTCATTTTTACTAATTTTTAAGTATTCATTCTAAAATTTTAATATTAGTTAGCAAATCTTTATCTCTAATTTCAAAATGTTATGAGGAAAACTATTTTATAGGACATTTACGGAAACGTATTTGAAAATTACAGTTATTCCAGTAAACATTATGTAAATAAAAGGTTAAACGGTACCGTATGACAATTAGGTAAGTGCACAGCTAGTGTAGAAGAAATATTTTAAGTTATAAAATTAATCATAAAATCTTTTTAGAAATAAAAGAGTTAAATGTACTACTTTCCTGACGCCGGAGCTGGAGCGCGATGTGAGATAGTGCGTATGTACAAGTAATACGTGTAAGTGAAGGCGTGTGTGCGCGTGTGTACGCGTGTAAGAGCTCCTTTGTGTGCGTTGCCAGATGAATGAGAACAACGTCTCGGCGAAGTGCGGATTGAGAAAGGCACTCAGAGCTTTTAAAGAGAAAAACTTTTATCACTTAACGTCATAGAGCCTCAGCTCTCGACCCCACTGGCTGCGACTCCTCGGCACATCTTTGCTTTATATTTACACACTCGTACAAATATTACCCGACTGAGAGATGTTGCTTGTAGTTTCTATATTATATATCTTAAATGTAACATATTTAAGGTGAAAATGAATTTATTGGGCAAAATGTATTAGCTTATGTATAGTGTTTTAACAGTTTCATCATTAAATTGATACCTTTGAATCCAAAAGTACTTTTTATTTTTTCATCTTCAATCATTTAAAAACAATATGAGTAAAAATGTGAGTAAATAATTACGGTAATCATTAAAAATTACATACTTTTTACAACAAAACTGGTAAACACCCCCGTAACAGCAGACCTTCGTACTCTGCGGATTTCCATTCATTTAATCTAAGCTTGAACCATTTTTTGGTTAAGCCACAGTCACATACCAAATGAAATCACATTATTTTTATAGATTAAAAGTTATGTTGATTTACGTAAACTCTATAAATAACATGAGAAATTAATAAATAGGTTTACTGTCATGGGAAATATTAAAACTACGATAGTAAACTTTCAGCGAACTGGCACGTACGTTCTCCATTTAAAAGTTAACTAATATTAAAACCAGTATACCTACAACAATATAGTGATGATTTAATGTTATAGTTATTTTCATAACAAATAATATAAAATTTGTTTTTAATTTTACGCTTGTGTGTAACTAATAGGTTAAACCTTATTTTTTCAATCTTACAAACTATAAAAATAAATTTGGATTAAACTAGTTTTAGATCCACGCACACACCCTGGCGTTGACTCCTGAACAAAACCCGTTGATAATGAGCCGTTTCACGTTAAAACAATGGATAACACAATTTGGCAACAATGGGCGACTGTCAGCTGATACTAATTGGACAACAATGTGACAGCAAGTGTTGCCAACCTCGGGGAACGGCGTAACGAGCCTCATCCACAGCAGTTGGTACCCCTGTCAATTTGTCAGCTGATCTTTGTTAACTGTTTGTCTCTGCCTTGTTAGTTCTGTTGCTCCAATTATATGGTTCCCCAGGCGGCGAGCGCGTTGCTTTGCCTGATGAAAACTTCTTAAAATAAGTTGACATTTATAGACCACGTTCCGTCACCTGTAAATCTCGTCTAATGAGGTGTTTCGATGCTACATTAGTTCGCCACCCTTCATCTACCAGTACAAGATGTTGTTTATGGCCAGCTATATTTTTCTTCCTCCTTACAAATATCGTTCCTAATTTTAATGTTGCTTTCGTATTTGTAAAAAAACTAATTACCATGTTAAGAATAAATGGTACATATAATGGCTATTATGTTCAAAATTTCATCAATTATAATTGTTATACAAAAATATTATAAAAGAAGGATTCCTAATATTGGATTTTGAAATTGTTTTCACTGTGTAGAAGCCTCGGATTAGTTAATTTCTGAGATTAGACAGAAAGTAAAACAAACTTTAAGTATTGTCGTTCTAAATAACTTCAAATAAAAAAATACGGTCGTTTTATTGATCGATTGATTATAAAGTTAGTTCGATTAAACGTTTGAAGACTTATTAACCATATTAATATAACAATGAACAATTTATCATAATTGAAACGAGTTTTTAATTTAACTAGACATCAATCGATAGATTAATAAATCGTACAGTGTGATTTCAAAATAAAAAAATTAATATATTTATTTTCCTATGTGAAAGAGATCATGTGATGCTACAAGGAATGCTTTCAAACTCAAACATCTTTATTTAAGACAGTTACAAACTGCATAATAGCGTCATTACAAAAGTGTTCCAATAATTATTAAAATTAAGATTATATCATAAAAAACTGTTCAACAGAGATAGTCTAAATTAGGCTAAAAACTCTTTAATGCTGTAGTAACAGCGTGACAAAAGAAGATTCTTAACCCCTTTGCCAAATTTGTCCACGTCTGTTTCAACTTTTAAGGTGGCTGGCAGTGCATTGAACAGCTTTATGCCATTATAAAAGAGGTGGTTTTCAAAAAAAGAAGTTTTTCAATCCATTATAACCATTGGGCGTCACCAACCATATGTTACTTCCGTTTCAAATTTTCGCCTGAAGAGTTGCCAATTGTCTTCCACAGCTAAGACGTGACCATGTCAAAAAAATTCCAAGAAAAATATTGAAAATCTGGAAAGTGTTGTTTATTTTTATCTCATTTGTCAATATTTTGGAAGTATATTTTACTAGTGAATTAAGGGACTTTATGAAACATTTTTTTAATAGTACCAATTTACACCAATGATATCTAAGGGATGATTATTTTCCAATTTTGAACTACGATTCTACTCCCTAAAATAAAACATTTACAAAAGTGTTTGGGTGTTTTTCAATATCTCTAATGGCTTATATTTGGTTTTTAATTGATCCATTAGCTAACCTACTAACCTTAGGTGGCTTGAAATGTTAGCTAATGGATCAGGTAAAAACCTCATATTAAAGAAATGAAAACTTCAGGTCCTCCTAGCTTCTAAATCACTAGAGATATAGAATAAACACCCGATTAAAATTTTTTAATCGGGTGTTACAAAAAAAAAATACCGAGTGTTCCATAAGACATTTTTAAGTTAGCCACCATTTTGTAAAATGACGGTCACATGGAAAAAATCTGAAATTGTACTGAGTGAATCTTGAAATTGAATAAGTACTAAATGCAAAGTGTGGTGCTTAGCCGTGTAGTTAAAAAGTTTGCTATTGGATCACTATAAAAGAGCTCACTTGGTATAAGTACGAAAATATCCTCATGGCTTAAGTCGTCAAAAGTAAAGCACGCAGTCGCTAAACATACAAATTTTCACATATTAGATTTTTTGGTAGGCCTACCTCTCTTCACTGACAACTGGAACGGTGGCGTCGTCCTGTAATCCAGGTACTTGAATGTCGCGAATTTTGGATGGTTGGTGGGTGTAGTGTTCTCTTGTGTGGATTAACGTCCGCACTATTGAATACTACGTTAATCCGCAAAGACCATCCTCATAATTAGTGGTTCGCACTCCATGTTAAACTGTAGGTCACTTAGATATGACATTGACTGTTGGGATATTAATTAATAGTTCTGTCTAAGAAACATATCAGCCTTAGTCAGTTACAAGACTACAAGATGGTGCCACAATCATCTTACACTCATTTCTCATTCATAATTGGCTTAAATACCTTGTGGTAGGGCTGCCATTTAAATAATCTAATCTAATGACCCGAACGGAGAGCTCTCACCCTCCAGTTATAAGTGACCTTAATTGAAATTTCACTATAATTTTAAATTTAATTTCATAACAGTAACGAAAATACGTGTCTGTAAAATAGACAGTTTTTACTATTCAGACGAACAATTAATTGTCCGTTATTCCTATCAGCGAGTAAACTGGTTAACAATAAAGATAATTATCGAATTACTTCCAGTAATGGAAGCAAGTTAATTGGGTAGTTTTATTATTGACTTAATTGACGGGACATTTCTTACGAATCATGTATTATTCATAATAGAATGATTGGCAACTGGGACTACTGGTAAAAGCCTATTAAAATAGATTAACGATGTGATAAAGAATAGTTAAAAAATTAATAGACTGATTTAAAATCATTCGATGTGTGTGGTATTATATTTCACAATATCATATACGACATATTAATTTAATTAGTATTTAACAAATTACGTTCTTGAAACCTAAACTTTCTGCGTTTTTGATTGGTTTTACGGTTTTCGTATGATTTTTCACACGGATAAAATCGTTTAATTAAAGATGTTCAGTATATTATAAAAGTCTTTTATTTCTTAATATAAGCTTTTTAATGCCATCACAAGCTCTTATTTTAATATGTGTTTTCAAGAATCTAAAGAGTAAATCGATTTGTACAAATGATGTCAGAATGTTTCTACGTATAAAATTTTGATTATAAAATGTAGTAGTCTTATTTATTCAATCGGGAAATAGATACTGTAGGGGAGTGCAACATTTACGATACCTCACCTACGGACCTGAGATGGGTTTTCGTTCGTTCCAATATATGTCGTCATTTTAAATTTGTATTGAAAAACGAAACGACCTGTCCGTCCAAACGTTACGTTTGCATTCTATTTAACATTTTTCAGCTAGTGGATCTGAAACTTTGATGCTAATACCTTAAATTGTAAATTTCTAAAACTCTTGTTTACTCATAGTGAAAATAGCAAAACGTAACGCTTTTAATATACAGAATTAATATTCCTGCCAATTAAAAATATATTAGTGTGTTTTTAATAATATGCATTCCCATTATCATTTAAGATTTGTTTGGCTCAAAATGAGGTGAACAACAAAATAGCTATCCTAAGAATAATTAGCCTAAATTAGGTGATGAAAAAGTGCAAAAGACTAATTAAAAGGGGTAAGTCTACCTCCTATATCTTGTTAGTTTGTTAACAGTCTGTGGGCAGTACATTTTTGGAAACTGTTTTAACAGTTGTAATAGCAAAAACTACAAAATCAACTCATGTTAATGGTGAAAAGAATGTAACAAATTTGTTTCTTCCCCTAAATCCACTTCCATGACTAACAAATATAATTCATAATTTCCTATTGTAATTTTGGCATGGATATGTCTTAGCTCTGGGGGGAAGGTGTTGGTGATTTTTAAGACGGAAAACGTGTAACAGAAAAATAAAAGTAAATATAAAAGAATAAGAACAGTTGTTTAGATGAACTTAAAACACTCCCTTTAGACGTATCCATGATCTATCCTATTCCCCATAAGGACGTAAATACAAACATTTTTATTATAGTTCTGCTCTTTTATTAAACTGATAAATGTATTTTCTTACATAATGGTATTTGGACTATTACCAATGTACAAAAGAATGTATCTGACTTTGTAAACTGTGGAAGAGTTTTCTCCACCTCGTCTTAGGTATTGTATTAGGTTATCTAATTTAAGTTAATAAAAACAGATTAATCAATGCACTATTCTAATGTATATAGATTTACACACTAAATTATATGTACTAACAAATATTGATTTTTTACAAATTGTTTTTGATTTTTACTCACCGCAAAAACTTTATCTCGCACGAATCCAGACAATTTCCACCAGCGTGATACCGCAGACACCGAACGTCAGCTGACGAAATAATCACCAAACACGCGCGAGTTGCGTCAGCAGCTGTCGCCACCGTGGTTGTCGGTGAACTGACTCACGGTGGCGCGGCACGCACCGGGGGGGGGGGTTGACCCCCCACAAGGTGGTAATGGGATTAGTTTTCCACCATCACATTTATTACTCACACCTTCATGGCATTGCCTTCTGATTAACTTTATCAATTACCTTTATTGCAGTAACAATATCACCTTGAGTTTGTAATTTGCATTTTACCTTTTTCATTTCGCCCCCTTCTACGATGCCGGTGCGTTTCTGTGTTCATTTTACGTTGAAGTCGGAACGAGATTTGAGTGGGTTTGTTAGTTGAGTCATGGATACTTATGGAAAAATTATCTATTTAATTATATTTATACTTTATTATGTGTGAGTACTGAGTTAATTAAACATTTTAAAGTTAAGTAACCGTTTATTATACAATACTGTACTAGTTGAATTAATAACGTTTAACTTGTGTTGAACTGTAGCTCTCTTAGATACCGCTGGCAGTTGGCTATTCATTAACAACCTTGTATAATAAACCTGTCAGTAACTAGATCGTGACACAATCGTCTTTCTCATTTATTCTTGGCTTAAAATATCTACCTGGTCACCATTTCTGTTTCTGTAAGTTTTATTTAGATCAATTGAAATTATTTCATCATTTTATATTAAAAACTGATCCAATAAAGTTAAAACCCTTTAGGTAACGTTCATTATTTTTAATTTGCACCTTACTTTTCCGGAAAAAATTATATGGTAATATTGCTAAAAAATTCACAAATTTTATAGATACGAATGTCATACGACGGGACATATGGTTTAGGCCATGCACCATGCTTTAGTCGAATATAAATTAAGATAAAACTTTCTTAAATTCCCAATGAACTTTTCTTCTCAGGTTTTAGTTTCATTTATACCCTTATTTTTTCCTCGCTGAATTCTGAAAAATGACAATTAAAAAATACGGATGGGGAGCGAGCTACGTAGTGTTTCCACATACAGTATGTATACACGCATAGACGCTAATATACCTTTTATTGGAAATGTTCGAAAGTGTAAAGTAACTTTTAAGTCTTAAATCAAATAAGACTCACAGAACTTACGCAGAACTAAACAGTATGGCCCAACAAACTAGGTTATCGGAAACTAAAGGTTACCTACCAGTACAACATTTTAAATCTTATATGAAAAAAATTAAACGAAATGATATGTCGATCTTGTGATTTTAACGTATATTTTAGTAATTGTTTATTAAATACTGGATATGGTAGAGATATGACTAAAGTATAATGAATAGTATTACATGGACGCCTATGATATGATCCTAGAGTCAACCTGGCAGCCGGTTGCAACAATAGCAAATCACCTGACAATGCGTTCATTTGAATCGGTTTGAATAATTACTTCATCAACAAGCTAAACACGCGATGGCTCTCATTGTGAGCTAATGCCACCTCTGTGTTGTTGGGTGACCCTTCCATTGTGTGGTATTGTCTGCCGGAATGAAAAATATATTGTTTATAGCACCACACATGATACGCGATTTTACATGTGACTCGTTAAATGAAAGAGTCATGCATTTTAAGTTTGGGTCAAAAATCATAATTTGAGACTTTGATAGTTTCTTACTCTATGTCTATGTCAGCCTTTAGTAATAAGATCTCACCACAATCATCTTACACTCATTTCTCATTCATGGTTAGCTTAAAATACCTACCTGGGTATGTCTTCATTTCAAAAGGTAATCCAATCTACTGTTATCTAACAATATCTTACAGTTCAATTCAATGCAGAACATGGTTACTGGCATTTTTATAAACCCTTGAACGCTGAAGAAAACTTTTTGTTAACATTTTTGAAATGGCTACCTACCCAGGTAGGTATTTTAACCCAAGTATAAATGAAAAATGGGTATAAGATGATTGTGGAACGATCTTGTAGTCTTGTTACTGACCAATACTGACATTATTTATTTCGACAGGACTGTTAATTAATTGCCCAACAGCTAATGGCATGGATGGGACAGTGTAAAGTGGGATCCGACCACTTTTGCCTCTGAAGTACGAACCTAAATCTAACTATCTATTTTTGAGGATAGCCATTGCGGATAAATGTAGTATTCAATAGTGTGGACTTAGATCCACACAAAAGGATAACATACCCACCGACCATAGCTCAAACTATCCACGATTCTTGACCTCCAAGTAAACGACCATTAACTTCCTCAGTGTTATTTAAATGGTTGGAAAAATAATTTTTTCCTGAAAATGTGCGGTTTTGCTTATGCATCCACCTAATTTAGGCACGAATGAAAATGCAAAAAATATTCACAGACGAACGGACATATTTACGAATTCAACATTAAGTTTATGACGAATTGATAACACATGACAAATAATGTAAAAAAATAGTAGATGAATTGGGAAGCTTTAAATTTATTATTTTTTAAACCCTAGTTTTTTTATCTTAATAATTTTTTACCAATTTGTTTGGGTTTCAATGCAGATCTAAGAAATTCAAATAAAAAAATCCAAAAATTTGGAAATTAAAGAGGCATATCTTTTTAGATGGTAATGATCTATTTTAACTGCTTGCACTAATTAGTGAAGTTTCATAATGTAAAGGAAGCGAGTTAGAAATAATAGTACGATATTGAACTGATAATAATTCATAGGCCTGAAAAATTAGTAAACTTTATTACTAAAAATCCGTACATCATGAAATACATCCACCGAAAAATAAATAGGCTTATTAGTTTTCTAAATAAAAGAGTATTCCATTAAATGAAAGTACATAATCGTTTATTTTACAAAAACTAACAGCTTTTGCATGGGAATTTAACATAAAACTTTCAAACATAGTCCACAATCTCTATTTTTAAATCTCTACTGAGATTATTATAATTTCATCACCATATTATTAAATTAAACTTATTACCAGGAGTGTTAGATTAAAATGAACTTGTTACCATAGAAATTGTTTAAAAATAAATTTTCAGTGGATGTACAAAATTAAAAACTTTTTCCGAGTTTAATAGTGGTAAGTTATTTATGTGTTTTATTTCGTTTGGATCTTTATACATTTGTTTAAAATTCATAGCTGGTTTTATGTTATGATAATTGACGATATGAGTACTTAAAGAATATATAGATATTAGTCCCTTTGTAGACCGTACACATAATCCCCAGAAGTAATTGCTAAATCATGAAATTGTCAGATAGGTAAGTATTCAACAAGGGATAGCATTATTTTCTCGCCTTTACTTAGCGCATTACTTCTGATGCCTTAAAAATTATCTTGAACCGAACATAGTTCACTCCAATATGTGTTGTACTTGATTCTGACAAAAATTCATATATTTTACAACAAATTGGTTAGTAATAAGTAAATTAATTAATTTTTATTCATATTTATTAGTAGCTGGTACTCGGTGCTTTGTATGGAGTGTATGGTTCAGTTTTAAAAAGTAAGGTACTTAGATCTTGACGAAATATAAGCCTGAAACCTTAAACAAATACATATATGTATATGTATTTAAGGTTTCAGGAATAGGTAAATTTTCAATTGAATAACTAAGCATTCTTTATTTTAACGTGACAACTGAATGTTACTCCATTCTATTAAATAACATGTCCTGTAAAATTTTAAATCGTTTAATACTGCTCAAAACTGGGATCTTATTATTTTCTTTTTATAGTGAGTGGACCATTAAAAAAATCTTCTCCAAAATGAATTATAAAATGAAATGAAATAGGAAATTGTGGATTTTTGTATCGCGTTGGATATGAAGAAAATAGAAATATTAGTAAAAAGATTGTAACAAATTGAAATTTATAAGACCTATTTCTACTTTTCTGGGGTATAAAACACAAAGATAACTAAAAATGTCATAATTTAAAGCAATGTATAATCTCTAATTTTATTTATATAGATTCATGTTTATTTACTATAGTATGCCGTTGGAGGATAAGTTTGACCCTTTGCTATTTCTTATGAAGAAACCTTGAGAAGGCCTGGAAAGAATATACATAAAAACACTTATCATCCGTTTACTTAATTACTTATTTAATATGCCACGCTGCCGTCGTTACGACTCTTCGAACGTGCCTCTCGCCTCACGACAACTATTTGTTGCAACTTAGTGACTCATTTACCACTGAGAACTGACTCACATTGGCACCACTGTATTGACACAGTGACGAGCGCACGTGTCGTATCTGCAGGTAGAGATGACCTGTTTAAAGAGCGGAGGCAACGTGTGTCACCTGACTGGTTAACGCAAATGCATTCGTTCAGTTTGCAAGTTCAACCGTTTAGCTCATTTCATATTAGTGGTTTTAGCCTCTAGATTACGGAAAAATACTTAAAGTGGGTTACTACCTCTTTTACGTGATCCAATATGGCGGCAACAAGTTTCGTTTCCTATGAAACCATCATCAGGCCAATCAAGGATGTTTTTTGTGTAGACTAATATACAGAGTGTTTCACCTAAACTGAACCAATAGCTAACTTTTATACCATGCATATGGCAGATAACTTCTTATGGGGGACACCCCTTTATTTTCTTAGAGGATTTAAAAATTAATTTATAATCAAAAAAATATGGCCGCCATTTTCCAATATGGCCGACAACTTGATGATTTCTTATGGAACACCCTATATTTTATGATAGGTTTGGATAGAAAAAGTAATTTAAAGACCTTTTTACTCTTTATAATTTTGGCGTAAATGTAACCGTTTACGATTTATGGCTCAAAAACATTTTCCGTTTCAAACCACAATCACTTAAAGTGAACCAATAGATAACTTTTATACCATGCATATGACAGCAAACTAGAGGATTGGTGTAATTGTATGACGAGCTCAAATTACAAATTAATAAAATAATGAACACCGTGACGTGCAGATCAAGAGGAATCCAGACTTTATCAGCTTTAAGCTGCATTCCTTTGGCTCTCTTTCTCCAGTAGTCGGATAGCCGTATCATAAGTAAAATTTGATTGAAATGGCAATTAATTTGTCGTTAAGTTCACTCTGTTGGTCTAACTTAATAGCCTTG
The DNA here is from genome assembly GCA_023375725.1 of Nephotettix cincticeps. Classification (NCBI taxonomy): domain Eukaryota; kingdom Metazoa; phylum Arthropoda; class Insecta; order Hemiptera; family Cicadellidae; genus Nephotettix; species Nephotettix cincticeps. The sequence goes on along the minus strand of CM041789.1, from coordinate 9,455,222 downwards.
TTAATTTCGAATTCATCTAATGTGTTTATTTGGAAAATGTTCTCTAGAGAAATGTAACAACTCGCACAGCCTTGACTGACCTAATGTTGGTTCCATAAGAACCGAGACTAGTTACCATCACTTGCTATATATCAGATTACGTAAAACAAGTAATTAAGCCACTTTTAGTTTAGTCTACATTTTTGTTAATACTTGATGTGGAAAACATATTTCCATTGTTATTTAGATTTTTATTGCGGACATTTTCCATCACGATATTATGTAAAACAAAGTTTCACTAAACTTTGTTAAACTTTGTTTTGTGTTGGTGAAACTTTGTTTTACATAATATCGTGATGGAAAATGTCCGCAATAAAAATCGAAATAACATCAATCCACCATCACCAATAATGAATTTCAAACAAAGAATATTTCCAGTGTTTATTTTTAACTTCATTCTCCCATAAGCCTAAGGCCTCTGCAGTGAATTACTAGTTACTAGGCTAGCTAGAGCTGACCGCTCATGATTTAATAGGAGTTGCCGATCACTGGTTTTAATCCAGCAATTTTTGACTTACTGAGCCACCACGCCGTTATTAAAATATATTTAGATATAATTAACATAAATAACATGTCAAATTTGTTATCCTGAGTTTTCACTATTTCCTTGTTTCTTTGACTATCAAAGTTTAATCTATATTTAATTAAATTTCCATAACACAAAATGAGCTTGCAACAACTCTCGTCCGTGTTACGACTCCTTGACGCCAAACCTTCTACGTCATTGCTTCCTTGCCAATCCCTCGTGTACATGAATAAATTCCATCGTCATATACAATAGTGAGTAATTTGGTGTACTTCCAACTCTACCAGATTAGACTATTGTATTTTAATATTGGATGCAGTACATTGTACTGAACATGATAATCTACATAATTAGTTTGACGCTTAAGTATATAGGTTTCATTGTATATGCAAATTTATATTTAACATTAATAACCTTATGGCAGTTAATAACTCCAAAAGTCTAGCTTTAAAATACTTTTTTCGACCGAATTTGCATAAAATCTTAGTAAACGTAGACGTTTAGTGAATTATTTCGATTAAAGTACACACGTTTTACTATACAGGAAGTTTATGTTTTTATATAAAATGTGGTTAGTCAAAAAAACTATGTAAATTGTGATTAAGATACATTAATGATCTATTATCCCGTAAGTCCTTGTAAAATAGTTTCATTAACTTTATATTAAATTTTAATATTATATATCCAGGATTAGGAGTCTCCATAAAATCTGGTACGGCAAGTCTTTCTGGATTTAGTGTTGCACGGACACTTTTTGAAGTGATTTATGAGGATGAAATATATATATGACAAGAACAGTGCACCGTGTTCCTGAGGAAGATAATAACTTCCCAATGAATTAAGGTTTGGATTCAGAAAGTACATTATATTCAAATTTTAATCCGACTACCTCCCATTACCACTAGTTATGCATTTAAAGTTTGAGAGAACACTCCCCAGAGCATTACAACCTCAGCCTAACTCTCCCCAGAGCATTACAACCTCAGCCTAACTCTCCCCAGAGCATTACAACCTCAGCCCAACTCTCCCCAGAGTATTACAACCTCAGCCTAATTCTCCCCAGAGCATTTCAACCTCAGCCCAACTTTCCCCAGAGCATTACAACCTCAGCCTAACTCTCCCCAGAGCATTACAACCTCAGCCTAACTCTCCCCAGAGCATTACAACCTCAGCCTAACTCTCCCCAGAGCATTACAACCTCAGCCTAACTCTCCCCAGAGCATTACAACCCCAGTCTATCACACCCCAGAACATTACAATCTCAGCCTATCACGCCCCTGAACATTACAATCTCAGCCTATCACACCCAAAGTATTACAATCTGTCTTCACTCCCCAGAGCATTACAATCTCAGCCAAACACACTAAATACCTACGTGGACGAGCAGATTTAAACGCCCTCCAATGTTTTGGGTTAAATTAAGCTGGGTATTTATTCCAACCAGGCAAGAATAAATCACGTATGTTGGATTAGCCAAAGGACCTACTGTCACTTTGACAGTCCCATTTTAATCTAACCATCTTCAAGTTTCGACGCTAGATGTATCAAGAGTCAGAGAACTACTTCAGGTGTTTTCTAACTGTAAATGAAGCACAACATTGTCGTTAGTTCTCAGAAACTACAACTCCTTGCCCGTGCTAACTGTGAGCGTCTAACAGCCTCCTACCAAACCTGACGTCCCGGACAATTATCGATCTACATGTTTGGCGAGCAGACGCTCTGATAGCACATTGTCCTCGATAGATGAGAGATTCCGTTTGTTAGCACTCTGCCAAGTCCCGAATGGAAACTACTGCTAACTACGACACTGTCTTTATCATAAATTATTTGCAACCTTTACGTGTTTGGAACTGATAGAAACCAACGATGTCAATGCTATAGTTCAAAATATTAGGTATTTTTCTCCTGGGTCCCTAGGTGGGAGATGGATATGACAATTATTATAACGCTGTAGATTGACTTAATATAATCATCACTTACCGGAACCAATTTTCTTCAGTTTTTCTTTTGTCCTTCAACTATCAACAATTGAGAGGACATTTTTCTCCGCAGATTATTTTTGGCCGTAACAGAAGGCAAGCTTAAAAAATTCAAGGTTAAAAAATTGACTGAAACTATGACTGTAAAGTACATTATTATAAGCCGTAAATTTCAATCAACTAAAATCATTCATTTAAAGTTGATCGCATCTTTGATATGAATACGTTGCTAGGTAACGTACAAAGATAATTTTTTCCGAGTAATAACACATTTAGCTATAAAGATTCTTAATAATTGGTGGTACGAGTAATTGAAGCATAAAAAGTATTTCATACTTATATGTAACCAAGGTTTTCATTGTGGTAGGCTGTAAAAGCCATAAATACATTTTGTATTTTACTATTTTCGTTAAGTACACGACAATCAACTCAGTCTAACAATGGAAGTTGGTGAGACTTTCTTACCTAGGATGTAACTTTACCATTACAGGTTCACAATCAATCTCCAGTCATGGTTCCTATTTGTTACTTCAGCATCTGAAGTCAGTGGCATATAGTATGTGGATCACAGCCCGGGTCACATAAGCGCGTTGCTGTGCAGCTTCAGGGCATCGATAACTGACCTGGCCGTATTGCTCACTGATTGAATATCTTTTTGGGTTGTTGCAGGACCACTATACTCCGCATGCCCTCTTCGTCATCAGTGAAGATTGAGAAGTCATCCACACAGGCTATCACTACCATCCGATGGAGAAGTCCTGTTGCTTCTAGTTGTCGAAGCAGGGATCAAGCACAAGGTTAAGTAACCCAGGCGCCAATCAGTCCCCCTGATTTAAACCACGCATAGTTGAAACATGAGCTCCAAATGATCCTAGTATGGTCGAGCTTCCGGTGTACAAGTTCTTGGTGGCTTAAAGCAGAGACGATGCGCCACATGACTATCTAGCGCCCCAACAACTAACACCGTGTCAAACGCCTTTGTGACACCTAGCTCCACAACAATAATTTGTCGAATCTTACCTGGTAAATAGCTTAGCCTAGTTTTTCTCTTAGTTAACGCCACTTCAATAAATATACAACAAGTGACGTGGCAGTCATTTTCCCGCCTTAGGAACCTAACCTGATCGAGCCATCGGTCTCAGTAAGCCCGCTTAACGAACTTGTCAGGGGAAAACTGCAATTGGACGGTATTTTCAGTCAGATTCTTACCACAGTTAGGGATTAGTTTTATCTGATTCTGATTCCAAGACGTGGGTAAAACACGATATTGTACAATACAGCAATTGTATTGGTGTGGTTAACGAGTCCTTTCTTCGTAACGTCCAATCCGAGGCCCCAGGCTTGACCCGACGTATTCTTCTTGACATTTCTTGACTAGTGATACAGTAGTCATTGTCATCCGAAGAAAACGTAGAGCTATGTAGAGTTACGTTTGGGGGAGTTAAGAGTCCTTGAAACAGAGCATAAGTGACCTCATGATAAGGGCATACCTTCAGCTCGTCTACGGGAAAATCCCCAAAATTGTTTAAAAATCCAGTTCCTTAAGGCTACCATTTTATTTCTTTCTCGTTATACTTATATCTCCTTGAGAATTTTTAACCTTTTCTTAACACATTGCGGAAGTCTGCCAGCTGGAAAAGGTTTATAAAGTCGTCCATTTTTCAATTTCTCTTGTCTTCGCAGTTGATTCTCGTGTCGCTATGCATCTATCAGTAGTCCAGGTGTGCCCGGCAGATGTTGGTTCTTCTGAGAGCGTCGAGAGTTGCTGCCGCTCGGTCACGCCCAAGGTCTTCAGGGCCAGGTCAGTCGCTTTGGGGAGAACACCAGGGGCACCGAGACGATGACAAGTGGGATAACCTAAACCGTTATGGTCCTAAAATGCCGCCGAGTGGCGGAGATAAACGGATTGAGTGTTACCTTCTTCAGGAGGGCAGAAAGGGAGTCTCCGTTCTCACATAAAAGCGTGACGTCTACCATGAATTACCGGCCCTAGTTGTGTTGACCGGAGTCGCTAGACATCCATTGGGAACTCCTTTTCTCGCTCATCGATCGCCTTTTCCTCTCGCAGTCCTCTTCAATAAAACACCCATTTGGATTGCTAAATTCTAGCCCATAGGCCAGTTGAACACTCACCGAAGACGTGGCCAATATCTCCAGCTTGAGGCGGCACGTAACTTCTATCTGACGGTTTGCCCTCGTCATCGCAGTCCCGAAGGTTTTCCTTCGCATCATGAAGGGGTCGATAAACTCGTCTGATATTTGAATAACCAATAGTCCCGACGGTGTCGTTTTGAAACGAGTTAACAAGAAGAGCCATAGAAACCTCTGCTGTTTATCAATGCCGATGAACATCTCAGACCTGAGTGTAGGAAGAAGTTATAAATCAGCCAATCCTTTCCTTTACTGAGAAATTTTACATGTACATGCAAACAGTTTTTTTTTTGTATTGTACAAAATTTTCCTGCAGTAGACCAGGTTTCATCTGCAGCTGTTCTGTTATAAAACGCAAGAACCATTTTGTTAAAACGGTCCTGTCTTCCAAGTTCAGTGACTGACGCTTTCAACCACAACAGCTGTTTAGCGAGACTATAAGTAGGTTCAACATCCTATTACGGTTTTAAATGGAATCACGGCCTTTCTTTTGTCTTCTGATTACAGAGTGTGTTAAGTTACAGCCACCTGAGGGGGCTCCCGGGGGAAAATTCCTAATTGACGCTTTCTAAGGTGTGCTGGATTGATTCGGGGGCGTGTCCTGTAATCCAGCTATTTGGAGGTCACGAATTGTGGATAATTATAAGGAAAGGTTGGTGGATATGATATCTCTGGGGTGGATTAACGTCCGCAATATTGAATACTATGTTCATCCGCAAAGATCATTTTCATAACTAAAACAGTTCGTAATTTAGAGACAAAAGGGGTTCGAATCTTAAACTGTAGGTCCCTTAGATGCCATCAGGTGATGACTATTAATTTAACTTATAAATTAACAAGATTGCGCCATAATCATCTTGCACTCATTTCTCATTTATACTTGGCTTTAAATACCAACCTGGGTAGAAGGGACTTTTCACATGAAAAAAATCAAAAAATTGGAAGGCTTCCTGGGATGGATCTCAGCGCTGTAATGATCTTAGAGGATCGTTTCGGTCCAATCCCGGACCTAGATTGGTTTTGGAGTCTTTTAACACATCTTAATGACCTAGGTGGTATGACCATGGCCATTTCTACGAATCCCCTTTACACCCACACTACAAGACGCTGAACCGACACCAGTATCTTTGCAGTCACAGCCACGCCTGGTGGAGGAATGCAGCAGAAAGTGTCTATCCGTGTTGGCAATGTGCGGTAGTGGTTAGCGACCCGCTCTCGCCATGAATCCGACCCGCATATCACACCATCGGTCACATGCGGGCCGGACATCAATATTAATGTCTCACACGTGAGCCTGTCTCACTTGTGTCAACAACACAATGTGACGAATCCATTAAATCCCAGTGCGCGACGCACCACTGAAGGATGCATGATGTTCTCCTCGACCGTTTGGTGAACTCGTCTCAACAATCTAAACATGTGAAACCGGATTATTTACTTGTATCAAACTCAACGTATATTTATTTTATTATATTCTCATCTCAGTTCTCTTATTTGTTAGTTTTAACTTGCGTTTCGAAATGTTCGTAAACTCTTCCGTTATCAAGAAAGCTTTACTTAATAAGGAGGAAAGTTTCCAATATTACAGTAATTACAGTACATTATTTACAGTAAAAAACACGACCTTAGACCTTAAGATTATTTCAGTATCCACGGAAATATCTCAACTTATTCAATATCTTTTATTGGACTTTTCCTGCGCGTTTTTTTTAACCAAACAACGTTTCTGGAAGTGGAACTCCTCGCATTTCAAGTGATTACCTAATAATTTACATTCAGTATTGCTTCAACCTCCGTTCTGAGCGACTCCATCTTGTGTCGCCCCGCTAGCTCGGAGGCAAACTGTTATGGTTTATACAGGGTGGTTATAAAGTCCGTTCCCCCCTATTATTTTTTTATTTGTTAGAAGAAATAACCTTTGGAAAACCATTCAAACTTAGCCCAAATTATCTTTTGAAGCTATCAAAAATGTTGAGTGCCCCCCAAGAATTTTGGATTTTGGGGGCAACTCAACATTTTCTAATATAAAGCCCCATGGAGATGTACCTCATTTTACTATTAGTGAAAGGGATTATTATACTTTTTTTCCACGATTGTAGGAATCGATGGCAAAAAGGCTGACGAATTTAATCATTGCAATGCTTATTTCATCAATACTGACAGCTCTAGAAGTGATTTCAATGGGAGCACTCACCTCGGGTGCTGTTATTTTCCTGAACTTAAATTTCTTCTTATTATGTGTATCTTCATCATACGGGCTTATTAATTCTGTATCTGCATCATAAAACGACCCCATTCTTGCGAAAAATTCATTCATTTCATTAACCTTGAACTCTTTTGGAATTTCATTTTTACTCTTTTTCGTCACCATATCACTCTGTTTAAGGCACTTCCGAAAAATTCTTTAAACTTTACAGTCTGCCAGTTTTTTTGAAAAATTTCTTTTAGCTTTCCACATCGCCCAGTTCAGTCCATTTCTCACTTTTTTTGTATTCTGCCTAATCAAGATCCTGTTTAGTGGTTGAAAATTGTCTCCTTAATTTATTCTTCAGTTTTGTGAACATGACTGTTATATTGTTTCTCCAAGGGAATTTTCTTCTTGTAACTCTCTTTGTGACTAGGGGCGTATGTTTATTGTAAATAGCTTTTATCACAAGAGCTTATAAATAAATTTATTTCATCTGCATTATCCATGTCCATGACTGCTTCCCATGTATTGTGCATGATGAATATGTATTGTATTATTAACAACATAATATTATTAATATCCGTAACCAAACTTTAATTTCAATTTTTAATGTAAATTATTAGGTAACCTCTTGAAAACGAGATGTGTTTCTTCACGTCAAGAAACGTTGTGCAATTAAACACAGACGCGTTGGAAAAGCCCAATAAAAGATATTGAGTAATTAATAACCAACCCCATGATGAATTTCAAAGATCTCAACTTAGATACAAGTTGGCAACACTATTTTTGAAGGGCTTTTGATATATTAACGACTGAAAGTATGAACTTGAGAGACACGAGAGGACGATAATTATTTATTTTTCTATCATACTAAAGAATAACGCTCGCCGACAATTGCTGCGAAATCATATTAAAAATTTAGTTAAGTTAGTTTAAAGTTATCTGTCTCATTCATCTATTCCATCCTAGTTCTGTTCTCTGAAGTAAACCACCTACATTTTTCCATTTTCCACACCGTAGGCTAATAATTATTTTCCATTTTTCAATAATCATTTACACAACCTTCTACTCCATTAATCGCTAAAATTTTTTAAAAGCATCCACAAAAATATATTTATTTTTAGTTAAATCTTTCATAACTTGAGAAGCTATTCATTACGCATCTCTACCTATTTCGACTTAGTTTATAAGTTAAGAAAATATATGATCGATTATTTTATTTAATTTTTTAGAGATTTCTTTTTTTAGATATTTCACGTCTGAAGGTTTTCCAAATTAAGAAATAAGAACAGTACACTATTTGTAAATCAGTGTTCACAGAGCTCAATCATCTAAACATGGTTACTTCTGAAGTAAATGGATAAAAATTTCAACAATATTTAATTCTCATTAAAACTTAAAATGTAATTTTCATTTGTATTTCGTATAAAAAAATAGGAACTTAATAATTTACTTTGAGGAATATTTAAAAAAAGATGGATATAAATAATTAAATCGTACGATATATTTAACAGAAAGTACGATAATTTTGCTGAGCTGGTACGACTGTTTAATTGGTAACACTGTCCGTTAGCTGGCGCGGCGCGGCGTGGCGGGTAAGGCGGTGGTAGCAACACCGAGGTATATTTATGCCTCTAATCCTCACTAATCCCGGACACTGTAATTGGAGCTGCGATCCGATCGCGACACCTGGCTCGCACACACACACACACACACACACACACACACACACACACACGCACACGCACTCATTACCCATAACTGAGCCGGTTCTGACAGGCCAATTAGTAAACCAGAAATATTTATTTAAATTGTTTTCATATTTCTCTGTGATTTGCCTATGTCAACTAGGGGTTTTAATTTCGTTATGATTCAAGAATTCGTTTGTAATTTTCTCAAATTTCTTTCCGTTTTGTGACATATAGTGAAGAACAAGCATTAATACATATTGGATTGGTGTGGTCCCTGGTACCTTATGTCATTGGGGTATTTTAATTAACAAAAGTAAGTAAGTTTTGTGTAACCTTCTAACCAAGGTGTCAGAGTTTTCAGGCCGCACTAGTGCGTCGTACGTGACCTAACGGATACTGTATGTTTCTAGGACCAACGATTTATCGTACCTTCCGAAGCACGATGGCAATCTAGGATGTAAATTTCATATGTGTCATGACGTTATTTTAAGTAATGTTCCAGGCAAATGAATAAGTTTATCTTTGACAGTAACAAAGCTAGGTGTCATAAAACACATTGCATTCGCCACGCTCTCTCCTTTCACTCATACTCGCATAGTGGTACCTCAAGAGCAACCGAGTCCCATTTAACAGTATTGTTAACTTTATTCAATACTAGTAAAAGTACCGGTCCATGGGTAAAAGGGTTTAGAGAAGTTACCTTTTCTTTTCGGCATGAAATAAATACACACGAATTCTACAGTAATCCGAAAATACTATCCTCATAATTAGACTAGTCTATCATTTAAGGGCAAAGTGGTTCGTATTCCACGTTAAACTGTAGGTCCTTATGTCATTGAGTGTTGGGCTATTAGTAAACAGTCTTGTGAACATGTCAGACTTAGTCAGTAACAAGACTACAAGATCGAGCCACAGCAATCTTACACGCATTTCTCATTCATCCTTTGCTTAAAATACCTTCCTGGGTAGGTCACCATTTCAAAAGGTAATCTAAAACCGAATCTAATTCATGTTAATATTTCTCCCCGCAATGTTTGTATCCTATGTTTGAATAAGCACTTCTGTTATGGTGTTATCACAAAATTGTGTCAATTTTTTGCTCAGGGTCGAACCAGCGACCTACAGATTATGAATGGGGCACTATAACCAGTGATACACCTCTCCGTTGATAGATCAGCTGTTATCACAAATCACAGATCCTCGTATAAGTATAGTGCATGTTGAACACGACGGTTTGGTTTTAAAAGACCCTCACAAAAGACAATGCTCGATCAGAGGCGTATTCAACAGTTGTCGAAGCCAGGTAAACAAGCAGCCGGGTGCGGCGAGGGCGCTTTATGTAAATGGGACCCTTAAAAGTTGAAAGCCAGAGTCTGTCCAATTTGCCGCCTCTTAATGAAGGGCGCTCCCCCCACTTTCCCAGCAACCCCTCCCCACAAACCCCAGAACGCGAGAAATCGTACTACATTACTGGGAATGTACCATAGTACATAAAATTTAAACCCTGAGTATTATTTTCCCCTCTGTAGTTCGATACGAATCACGAGTATTGTAAGTTATAAACCCCAACATCAAAAAACTTTAACTCTCTAGAGTTTTCCAAAATGCTTTTTTAAGTTTTTAATAAAAACTAACTTTATCGGTGCCTTTCTACACGTTTCAGGCTTATTTTCCTGTTTAAATTTCCCAAAATGTGGTGACAAGTGTGATAGTCTCCTATAGTCCATTTCACGTTTCTGATTCCATCCATTCTCTATTAGTGTTTTAACAAGTATTCTGTTTCTTTTCCAGGCACTGGCTACGCCGCCGTAATGTCCTGCTGGATGAACATTTATTATATTGTCATTCTGGCATGGGCCATTTTCTATTTCTTCATGTCTCTCAGATACGGTAACTACAGTAAACCTTTTAAGTGGCATGATTTTCGTCACTAATACAAGTGCACCAATTCAAACCAGGACAAAACAGAATAAACGTACCTATTATATGGTTTTGAGCATGTTCCTAAATTTAATTAATAATTTTTTTCTTCACATTGATGTATATATGCGAACAGGTCTTACGGACACACAATAGGTTCCAATGTAGGATTTTTGAATTTTCACTTGGAAACTGTAAATTTCACTTTTAACAACACTGTGGAATTCACGATAGCACTTTTATGTTGGTTATACCTAAATTTGTCATAAATTTATTAACAATGTGAAAAATATTTTATGATTACGTGCAGTATCTCTGGAGAATTTTTATGGTGTCAAAAATATTAACTTTAAAAATTTAATATGTAGCAAATTTCATCAATTCTTATGAAATGACTTGTGATTCGTATTATACACTACTTATCCACTAATAAATCATTTATTAATTTAATATACATCGTTTATTAATTTTTAGGTTCATTTTAGAAATTTTCTCTACAGCTTCGAAATAAAATTGACTTATTTTCAATATTAATAACTAAGCGCTATTTTAGAATGTTTACACAATAAGAATTAAATATTCTAGAAAAGTTCTGTACAGTACAGGAAAAGTGGTAGGACAAGATGTTTACAAAGTTTACGAGTTTATAAAATGGATTTTTCAAAAGCGACTACCTCGTTTGCGATCGCGTGTGTACCTTTCCTAAAAAATAAAATAAATTTTTATGAACAAAGAGATTTCTCGCCGGATCGTTTAGCACAGTGCCGACAGGTCGTGCGCGGACAGTTAAGTGTTGCCAACCCCCCGGCTCCGGCAAACGAGATCATTAAGTTGGCGACACTGCTCCAACAATGCTAATTGTTTATTTCTGCCAGCTGTTATAGAGCTCAATTTACCCTCCTCTTCCACTTTTTCCTCTCTCGTTTCTAGTTCTTTTGTGGTGAGGTAACTGCAAGTTATTTAGACTCGTTCGCTTAGTGTTGTGTTTATAGTGATTTTCTTTATCTAGACTTGATAAATTAATTTTGAAGAACTTAAAGATTAGATTAGTTTTAGTGACTTTTTTACAGTGCGTACTTTTTCCATTCGAATGAAAAAAGTATATCATTCCAATTCCATACCACAGATTAAACGTATTTTATTATTACGTAGCATAAAATTTAGCTTACATAGTTTATAGACTAGCGTATGTCCGTGTAACGACTCTGAGGCCACACTGATTGACCGATTTTTTAAAATTTAAATACCAAAGTGCAAATTGGCAATATTACGAGACCTTTTTTAATGTTTGACATTTAAGCGTAAAGTACGCGAGTTCACCCCCCAAAAATATCAAAATATACTCTTTGTTTTCTATTTTGTTTGAAATTTCATTGTTTATAGTACCAATGTTATTCTTTGTAGGGCTACAAATAATTTGACGCAACCTGGATGTCTGTAAAAATGATGGGTTTAAATTTTGTGGGATTTTAAGCATTAAAAACAATGTTACATTTTCAAAACTTCTACAAAACTATAATGAAACAAAACCACACATGGTTGTTACCTAATTAATATTGCAGATTTTATTTACGTTTCTTTAGTTGGTTATTATTTTCCATAAAACTCAATTCTTTAAATTTTTATACCACAAACTTCAACATGGCGATATCTAAAATTCCACTCAAATCCACACAAATTAATCCGCACACAAACTGAAACGGCCCCAACACAATTTGTCGGAAAGGTTCGTTCTCCACGCGAACTCCGCTACATTACCGAAGGTTCGACCAGAGAATGAATTAATGTCTTGGTCGGTTCCATAAATAGGATTGGGAACTGTAAAAGCCCAATGTCCAGGCCGGTGGCCGGCCATGCAATATTCACAGAAGGACGGCCAATCTTTTATAAGAGACTTCTGAGAGAATTGCTCCCCTCGCCATCCATTTCCCTTTCACTTAACTTGTATTAGACCGCAGATCCGTCCTAATGTACGAGTTATTTCTTTGGATTTTGTTGTGGCCCTAACATCATACATCAGCCATCTGTGCTGTTAGAGTAATGCATTTTCCTCAAGAGCTTTGCGACGGTATTTTGCAAATTTGTTGAAACTTTTTAAATGCCTTTTTGGAATTCCAACAAAATCTTTCAGATTTAGAGTAAATTTATAGGATAACTCAAAATAATTTATTAATGACTTAAAATTTTTGTGTTGTGATTATGATTTTAATATTAATTTTTTTGTTGGATAAACTATTGTTTGATACGTATAATTTCACTTTTAAAATGGATATCGTTACAAAAATACTAATCATAAAATAATTTGAGTGTAAACTAACGTTGAAAGAACATTTATATCGTTCTTTGACTTGGGTAGTCATTATTTGAATACCTTTTTTATAAAATATGAAACGCCGGTCTTTGAAAACATCCAAAATCAATTTTAATTAAAAATTTTCTTCCACATGAAAATGATTATCGTTAATATTTGGTGCTTTAAGATTCCATCTGTGACAGAGACTTGGATTTCATTTTAGATATTTAATTTTGGAAAATTAATTAAATAACATTTTTTCAATAAGTTTACTTAGCTTTTAAAAATTGTAATTCGACTGCTGGTTAGCTCAGAGGTTGTTTGTAAACCGAAGGTCTCTGGACCGATTCCGGAAAATGTCGCCATTTGTAACTATTGGACTATTTACCTAACTAGCAAGATCGATGTTAGGTAGAAAAAAGACGGGGAATAAAACCGTTCACTATCAAAACGTTAAATGTCACAGATAGTGTTGAACTTGGCAAATTCCAATTTTAGATACATCACATTTAAATTAATTAAGCAACCACATTGTTTAAATCAATTGTTTCAACAATATCATCTTCCTGGCGACTACGTCAGAGAGAGCTAACTGACATTTTAAATAATATTACTCCATTAACCGTAAATATTGTGACGTAACAATTTTTTTTTAATTTTCGTGAAACTTAATCGTTTTACAAGCAAACGGTCTAATCTCCCAACTTGTTGCCGAACGAATTACCTTTTGGCCAGTTGTCAAGCTAATTAATATTTTTTCGAGGTCTGGAATCGAACCGCTGAACTTCAGGTTACAGGGCTTACAATTTTGTAAGATAATGTCATTATGTCACGATATAAATTATAATGTATACTGGCCTATTAAAAGAACAATTGTACATGCGAAATAATTAATTTAACAGTAATTTGCACACGTCGTTAGTTTTCAGGAGAAAATAACTGAATTTTTTGTCTAAAACTTGTATTTTTGTAGGTGTTTGGTAACATAATAAGTATAAATAAAATGTAAAAATCGTTTGTATTTACTTTCCTGTGGGAAATAGGTTAGATCATGGATATGTCTAAAGGGAATGTTTTCAATTCATCTAAACAGCTGTTCTTTTTCTTTTATATTAAAAATTCAATACAATAGCCCTATTCTATAGAAACCTGTTACATATTTTCCGTTTTAAAAATCACTAACACACCCCCAGAACTAAGACATATCCATGTCAAAAAATAAAAAATTATTAATTTATTGAAGGCAAAATGAAAAATACTGGTCACTAGAAGTGTAGATAAATTGGTTGCTATGTTTCGCAACATTCCAGTGTTAAATGTTGTTGTGGTACACCACCGCCATAAGAAAGCGATCTTGGGTCATATCTTCTCCATAGAAGAACATGGAAGGCGTCACAGTTCTTCTCTGAAGGTTACTTAATCCGTATGATTTTACGAAGAATCAGTGCCAAAACGCCTCTTGAGTTGTGTTAGACAAAGGAGACAGTCGGTCAATCATGTGTTGTAATCGGCACTTGAAACTGGCCCCTAGCTTCATATAACTTGTATATTGTATCTGTCAATTACGATTTTAAACCTCAACTACCAATCACAATGGTCTTAAGGTCTTTGCGGTGAATTAAAGATACCGTACCGTACCGGCCTAAGTCACATTGACTAGTCAGAGGTCATTAGCTGCTCATGACATGAAAGGATTGTGCGCTATTGGGTTCGAACTAGGTAGTCTACGTTTAAATTAATAGGCTAGCGTTAATTAATGACAATTAATAAATCACTCCTTAGCTAACCCATTTGTATTCCCTATGGTAATTTATATTAATAGTTTTGATGGATGGAATTTGCCAAAGTTTTCTCGTAACAAGATAGAACGCAGCACTACGCGCACTTTAGTAAAGTTTCTCAATTTTATTCTTACTCCCTAGTCGTAAAACGATGATCGAGGTGTTAAAAAAAATTTAATTGTTGTCTTAGCTAAATCTCTGTTTTTGATTCTATATAGATTATTAATATTAATACTTTAAATTATAATTAATATTTTACTGTTTTCTAGGAAAACACCTTTTATTTGATCCTCGACCACGTAATTCTATAAAATTCATTGTTTTTACCTCGAAAAAATATTAAGATTATTTTATATCTCACTTAAATACATTTTGATTGTAAAGTTTCTCAATTTTATTCTTACTCCCTAGTCGTAAAACGATGATCGAGGTGTTAAATTAAAGTTAAATTTAATTTATGGTTGTCTTGAGCATTAAATCTTCTGTTTTTAGTTTTCTATCATAAAAAAGATTATTACTTGTTAACTATCTAAAATAGAAAAATTAATATTTTACTGTTTTTCCCTAGGAAACCACCTTACCTTAATTTGACACCTCGACCATCGAGTAATGCTGCTATAAAATTAACATTGTTCTTTAGGCCTAAAACGAAATATTACAGACCCTTAATTTTTTTATATCTCACCTTAAAGTTTATACAGGGTGTAATTGAAATGCACCGACAAAATTTGGGACATTTTTTGAGGTAAAAATAAACAAAAAATGTCCTATGAACATATGTCCTATCTCGCTCCGTTTTCCGTGTGTATGCGTTTTTATATAACTTGCTGCAACTCTGGAAACACTTAAGTTACCAACTTCGAATTTGGTAAGTGTATGAGTACTACCTTTTCGCACAGTTAAAAATTTCTACTTTATACCATTTAAAAATGGCGACAATTTCAATTTTTCAAAGCTCAATAACTGAAAACCGTGGAATTTACAAAAATTAACAAAGAAAAAGATGCAACATTTAATTTCCTTTAAGAAAATGTAAACTTTTAATAGGGTTATAGCACCAATAACAAAGAAAATTCAATTTTAGTAATGTTACCGCTTGACTGAATTGGCCAATAAAGCCCAAATTGACAGTTGTAGCTTAATACAAACGCATTTTCTCAGTTGTTTGTGTTATAACCCTATCAAAGGTTTAAATGTTATTAAAGAGATTTGACATCTTTTTGTATTTTAGTTATTTTTTTATTTATAAAAAAAATAAATATTAGTAAAAAATTAACTTAAATAAAAAATAACTATAAATTTATATCTCATTAAAGTTAAAACCAAACAAAAAACACAAAAAAAAAACAAAAAAAAACACAACAAACAGACAAAAAAAAAACACAAAACACTAACAACCAAAAAAAAAAAAAAAAAAAACACAAAAAAAAAAAAAAAAAAAAAAAAAAAAGCAAAAAACAAAAAAAAAAAAAATCCAACAAAAAACAAAAAATAAAAGCCCAAAAAACAAAAAAACGCAAACCCAAAAACAAAAAACAAAAAAAATTAATCAAAAATTTATAAAAAAAAAAAATTACAAAAAAAAACAAAATAGAAATTTGATAAGTAAAAATTTATATTTTAGTACTCATACACCAAATTTGGAGTTCGCGCCTAAATTGGTTCTAGAGTTATAGCAAGTTATGTAAAAAACACATACACACGGACAGACAAAAAATGGAGCGAGATAGTTCATATATTTACAGGACATTTTTTGTTTCTTTTGACCTCAGGATCAATATCCTAAAGTTTGTCTGTGTATTTCAGTTACACCCTGTATACAGTAAATTTTAATACACAAGATAATATTTTTAATACATTCCAAAGCAGGTTGTTTCTAGTTGAACATATCTCGTAAATTAAACTGGCAGTTGTAGCAGCGACATCGTGCAGCCTGTTTATCATTATCATCTAGTGATGAAACGTGTTGCATGAGTCCTAAATTGCCAGACTGTTGACTTTTGTAATGAGCAACTGTTGATGATTACACTGGGTAAATTACCTTCGCCACCTCGTCGTGAAGCTTTGTCACAGACTGCGTCACGTGAAAACGGTTTCTTCTGAAATTAAATTACAGATTTTTACAATTACATCAGTAAAATATCTCTATATATAAAATTGAATGTATGTCTGTCTGTATGTATGTCCTTTATGCGTTGCCAAACTACTCATCCGATCGCCATGAAATTTTAGAAATTTTTTTTATTTTTTTGCTCTATATGTGTCCGGGAAGGTTTTAGTGAAAACATATTTTCGAAAACCCCATAATTTTCCATTTTATGGCGTTTTAAATTTCTAATGTTAACCTTATGGAGAGTAAGTTTGTTTACAAATTGTCTACAATGAAAACATTTGATTTCTTAGCTACAGCTGATTGGTTTACTTTCCATTAGCAATACCGTATGCTTTACTATCCAATGCCATCTGAATCATTCATTAATATGATGTACATTTACACTATGAAGTAAATGTGTACTGTAAAAAATGAACAGCTTTATTTACCACGTTAATAGGTAACTGTTTTGGGGGATTATGTATTTATATTTTTATTTTCTGTCTGATTAAAGTCACGTGTTTATATGATAATTACAATGTTTATATTATTACGTTTATTATAATAATCAGCTGTTGTATATCTTTCCTATAAAAGCCGTATGACAGTTAGGGTTCGTTTGGGTTTGGATTGGATTTGAAAATTGTGAATTAATCCACTCAGATTTATTTGTTTTATGGGAATGATATTAATATGTTTTATCGTTTCAGTATTGTTATTCACTATGCAGCGACCCAGAATATATAACCTTTCACAAGGAAGCCGTATTGCTATTCGACTTCAGAACATGGCCAATCTTAAAGTTAACATGTGTTTACTGTGAGGCGTTACGAAGTTCGCCGGGTCAGCTAGTTTTAAATAAAATGTAAAAGTACTTGAAAATGGCTTTTTATAAATAGTATTCTGCAGTATTTATCTTCTGCAGTTAATATCTCACTCATTAGTTTGAGAAGGTAATAAATAAATATTTTTTAGGATTTGCTCTCTCTCTCATAAAAAGTATACATATTACTATATTTTAAATTATTTTTCAAGAAAGGAAATTAATATATATTTGATTCTCTCTACTCTGGACCCTGGATTAAAAACAAACTTATTATAAGTGCGTTGTCATAAAAAGAAAACTTGTATGGTAAAATTCGTAAAACAAACATACTAATTAAAATAAAGAAACTCGGTGTTCTGTTAATGTTGTTATGAAACATTCATCTTCAACCTTGACATAATGAAACTTATTTTGCCAATACGGTGTTTTAAAATTCATTTGTGACTTTATCAATGTTTATGGATAGATCATCCTCATAATTAGACCAGTTTGTAATTCAGAGGCGAAATCGTGGTTCAAATCATACGTTAAACTGTAAGTCTCCGAAATGCCATTTGATGTTTAGTGTCTGTGTATTTCTACGCCTCTAGGCATTTTTAAAACTTTTTGATGGGAAACTATCTCTACCTGACGTCGACCTGGTGTTAGGAAGCATCATTAATTAATAACCCAATGACGAAATGGCGACTAGGTCCCAATTCGACCCTTACGGGATTCGATCTGGCGACATTCGATTTGATTTTGAGCTATTAATTAATTAACAGTCTTCTCTAAGGAACATGTCGGCCTTAGCCAGTAACAAAATTTCATGATAGCACCTAAATCATCATACACTTATTTTCATTCATACTTGAATAACTGCCTGGCTATGCTGCCATTTCCATTTTTTGTTATAGTTTGAAAATATTTACACAAAATTCATCAATAAAAAAATAAGCGAATAAAACCTTGTAAACTAGTTTTCCAAATTATGTCACGTTCGTTACTTGACCTTTTAAAAATGTGTTGATCACTCAGAAATTTATTAGAAAACCCTTTGGACTTAAAAAATTATTAATAACGTACAGTATCCGTAACTTTAATAGTAAGCTGAGAAATAATGAGAGCTTTTTTAAAGAACAACGATTAATAATTTTATTAAAGTACATTTTTGTAGTACTCAAAGTAAACATGAATTAGATAAACATAAATAAACACCAGATGATTGTTTTTGTCTTTAAAATCGAAGTATAAGTTTGTAAAAGATACAACAGTATTTTCCCACTAACAAGATTTCAATTGACTTAGTGTCTTAAATAATCTTTAAGTCTGTCTTCTATCTCGTATCGATCTTAATGGTTCTGGAAATCTACTGTATCTTCTTCATTAATTACTCCGTAGTTCTTGGTCTTGATTTTGAGAAGTTTGACTAGTTTCTCCTTCATTTATTTGTTCGAGCTCTCTGTGAAAATTTGGAGCCCTAGGAACGTCGAACAATTCAGGAACATAACTTTTAATTTTAGGTTTTTGAACAGATGTTGGACACAATTTTAAATTACATTTTTATTAACTTTCCAGAGTCAAATTCAACCTGATAATGATGAGAACCATAGTAGGTTGTAACTTATACAGGGTGTTTCAGAATTCCCTACCAATACTTTAGGGCATTGTTCCTGGGTAAGAAATATATCTAAATATCATATTTAAATTGTCCGGAAGTCCTTAGTTACTCACACAGCCTCCATTTTGTTTTTTCCACTTATAATATTTTTTTCTGAATAATGGTCCGTACGTTAACGGAAATGAAACTTTGCACAAACATTTTCTCAAATTCATAAAACAAAATGGCGGCCATTTAAAATTTTGTTTCTCAAATAACTCGTGAACCGTCAGTTTAAAAGAAAATTTACAAGAATAGCTTTTTTAAGTTAATGTAATTACAAATCTATTGACACCATATTGTTTTAAATTAGACAAATATTAACTGAGATATGGTAGCTTTAATGATAGGTGACCGCTAGAACTTAGTTGCAGTGCATGTAAAGGCATATGACTTAAGTCTGCCACAACAATGCAACAGTCTCCGTCTGCTTACTGTCATTAAAATTGTCTTAGGTAATGTAATTACCTAAAAAAGGTTATTCTTGTAAATTTTCTTTTAAATCAACGGTTCACGAGTTATTTGAGAAACACAATTTTTAATGGCCGTCATTTTGTTTTATGAATTTGGGAAATTGTCTAAGTTTTTTTGTAGCTTTGTCTATTTGCCATAAATGTTTGTGCAAAGTTTCAATTCCGTACGTTTAACCATTATTCAGATAAGATAGTATAAGTTAAAAAAAACAAAATGGAGGCTGTGTGAGTAACTAAGGACTTCCGGACAATTTAAATATGATATTTAGATATGTTTCTTACCCAGGAACAATGCCCTAAAGTATTGGTAGGGAATTCTGAAACACCCTGTATTATCGCATTATAAGTGATTCAAGAATAATGAAGAATTTTTTAATACTTAAATATTACACAACAAAAACATAACATAAACAATGCAATGTCAAGAAAAACCATTTGGTTCTAAGACCATTGTTATCTCCCCGCTGAGTTGGGCTACAGACCTAAAACATTCCGAAAGTCCTTGGTTAGAAGTCTTATTCCGTAACTGGTCAGCGTCGTTCTTTAATACTTTCCCTCCGGCTTCAATTTTCCGAATATTTGTTCCTAGTCTCTTTATGATTTTGTATATTGGCACATTATAAGTGAAACAAGAATGATGGAGAACTTTTTAATGCTTAAATATCACACAACTAAAACATAACATAAACAATGCAATGTGAACAAAAACCATATGGTTCTAAGACCACAGAGGTAGAAGTTACTATAGTAAAAGATACAATGTAACTTAAAAAAAGATTATTTTAATTTTTGGATAACAATTATTAACTGTTTATTTTAAACGTGCTTCTGATGTTTTAAAGATTTTCACATCGTGTAATAATCAGTAGTAGTTGTATATACTGTACTTAAAAGGTCGCCTCTTGAGTACTCGTACAAGTGCAATAATTAAAATAACATTCATATTTAAAATTACTGTGTGGCACGTGTAATGCTAACTAATAATAATAACTAATTTTAATCACAAAAGGAATGAATAATTCAACACGTAAAAAAAGTAAACAAAGATAAAAACATATGATTTATAAATA
The DNA here is from genome assembly GCA_023375725.1 of Nephotettix cincticeps. Lineage (NCBI taxonomy): Eukaryota > Metazoa > Arthropoda > Insecta > Hemiptera > Cicadellidae > Nephotettix > Nephotettix cincticeps. The sequence continues at coordinate 9,434,554 of CM041789.1, read as the reverse complement.
TAAACGAACTATGGCAGCTCTTGTTAGGCACAGCCACAACTGGAATTGTTTTGTTTTAACAGATTATTGGAAACATTTATAAATTAATTAAGGTTGTTTTCAATATACTAATGACCATAATGAAATGTTAAGCTATCGTTGTTGATACTCCATACGATTTCACAAGGAGTGAAACAAATTTGGAGTGGTAATTAGGTGGTTGGAACTCAAACAAGAAACTGCTCGTTAGAATCAGGGAACTTCCATTCACGGAGGACAACGGGCCTAATGAAGATCTAGCAATCAGTCATTCGGAACTCGAGGAACCCGGTCGTTAGGGATTACAATGAAATATGGACAAAACTGATGTTCAGCTTATTGGAACTCAAAACAACCTTTCATTGAAGTGCCTCAGAGAAAATATTAGTTTATGAATTTTAAAACAGAATTTACCCGATTTTGGAACAATATTAGAAAATTATACTAATTTTTCTTCCGAGAAAATGGTTGTTTTCGAACTAAAAACGTGACGCAATACACATTATTTTTTTTATTAATTTTACTTTACGCAATCTCCGTTTAACACTCACACTGTTAATTTACGTGCACGCTCTGGTGTTTCAACTTCAGCACACAAAACATAAATAAAACAATCTGCAATTACTATCTGGTTAAACTTTGTTTAACCTGGAACAAATTTGGCAACACTGGATATAAACACCTGACCCATTGTTGTGTAGTAAATAAATCGTCATAAATCCACCATCACCAATAATGAATTTCAAAAAAGAATATAGGTCATATGATTAAACAAGGCTGTTAATGACTAAGCTTTCTTATTAGTGTTTTCTCAGCACTAAAAATTATTTTCATGAAAGAAACAATCAAGATATATTCATGTTAACTCATTTATTATTTACTAAGTTCCCACTGAAATTTAAATTATAGTCATCTTAAATGAAAGTGGATTCGTTTATCATTCATATACAAAAACGTAACTGGTGTAAGCTATATGGAACCTAGTCCGAACACGCAGGCGAGGCTGAAACATCTTAACGAGACTAAACTGGAGGTAACAACTTACCCAAACCTATTACACACCGCTTCCATTTGCAAGGGGTGTTTTCGGGCCAGCGAAATCTAATATCCTTATATACAATAAGCTATTGCATTTATCTCCGTGAAAACCTTTGTCAAATTTATTCTAATCCGTGGCGTATTTTACTAGGGTTGTGTAAAATTAAAAAAATAATAAGTAAAGTTTAGTGTGATTGAGACATTGAGTCTCTCGCCTTTCTTACTGATTTTGTTATTTATTTATTTAAATGACATAGTTTACATATTGACCTCGATAAGTGAAACAAATACTTAACATCGAGGACCATGTCATTTTGAAAACCATCAATAAATTAGAAAAAACAACAATTATTGTACTATAATAATTACAAAATTTGACTTATCTAAATATTATTATGTGGCATGAGGTGGGCTTAAAAGGCTGTAACTACAGAAAAAATAGTAGCAAAATATTCCTGTAGATGTATGTACTGTATAAAGAAAAAGAAAACGCATTGAGATGGTTATTAATTTGCCACAGTGGCAGTCCTGCAGCTGCCACCTACATCACATCTCACTCTCTCTCTCTCTCTCTCTCTATCCCACTGATTGAAATACTATTTAGTTAGTTTAAAGGATGTACTTCTGCTCTGTGGATCACTCATACGAATGAATAACAAGGTTTAAATTACTTAAATTAGCCAAGTGGTACGAATAGTGAATCTAAAACTAACAGTTTCGAGTTACAAGCACTCATTTCCAAGTTGTCGCTCTCCACAAAACCCACTTATAAACCATTATTCAAAACAAATTTTTTGAAAACTTTCCCAAACTTAAGGTGGCGCGATAGCTCAGAGGCGACGCGCTGCTTAGTAAGTCAAAAACCTGCTCGATCGAAACCATTTGCGGGCGACTCCTGTCAGATAATGAGCGGTCACCTCTGGCTAACTTACGCCGGTACGGTATCTCGTTGTGTTTATTTCAACACACATGTCCTTGACCCATTGTGATGGGCAGCTGAGGTTTGAAAAATTTCACATTCACTCAAATTAGAGATTTAGGAACTTCTCTCCTCTTATTTGACTCTCAATAAACAAAGCCCAACTTAGAAACTATCGTATACCGGGTTTCCCACGAAGAGGTCTTTTTAGTTGGTGTGACGGACGTGTGGATCGCGCCACACACCCGAAATTCCACGGTCGTGACTAACACATATGTGAGGGTGTTACCTCCGAGCCTCAGTTAATTCTGACTGATCCAAACAAAATGGCGGAAAAAGAACAAAATCAGAGATACCTCGAGAGTTGTTCCGCAAAGCGGACATCAGTTTGAATAAGGTTTATGGATAAAATTGATTTAATTTATTTATGAGTTACATCTTCACTTCCCTAACGTTGTTTAGTGCGTAGTAAAATCGTTAAAATTCAGTAACAGCTACTAATAAAGCAGTAATAAAACTACTTTAACGAAAAGGTACTATTTCTTTAATATTCCGCCATTTTGTCCTAATGAGTCAGAATTAACTGATACTCGGGGGTATTTCTTTTGCACATGTGTATGTTAGGACTGTTGAGTCCCAGGTCCGTAGCGCGATCCACACGTCCGTCACACCAACTCAAAAATAGGTACCTCTTCGTGCGACACCCGGTACTTCACCCCTTTGCCACTAAGATGAATTTTATTTTTTAATACTACAGAATGAACCCGATTTCGCAGAGTCGTGATTAACCGTTAACATTGCACCTACTAACACGTGACATGATTCAGGTCCACAGAGTACATCAATCGCAGTGACCACACTATGCATACAACACCAGAGCTAATGGTACTCTATGGAAGTGAAACATCTGTAGCAGACGACATGAACCATTCAGGCCGGCTAATCTCCCTCGACCACCATCGAGCTGATTAATCGTTTACTTGCCAAACTGTCCACCGACGTTGGATTGTTAATTGGTGTATCCGCATTACATGCTGTCAATTACGTGGATATTGACTGCTACAGTTTGAACTGAGGGGGGTGGGTCGACAAAATTCGACTTTTGACATGGATATGTCTTAGCTCAGGGGGTGTTAGCAATTTGCGCGACCGAAATTTGAAACAGTGACGTCATAGCAAAAGCTGTTTGGATGAATGGAAAACATTCCCTTTAGACATATCCATGGTCTAACCATCTAACCTATTTCCAACAGGGAAGTAAATACAACATTATTTATATAGTTTTGTTCTATATGTTTTAGCTTTAATTATTATTATTTTCGATGATTCCCCTTTAGGAGAGCGTAAAAACACAATCAACTATCATGGTCCCTTTTTCTTTATCTTCCTTCTTTCTTCCCAAAAACCTCTCATGTATTCACTGTGTTCTCTCTTCATTTCTCCTGTCCACTTCTTTCCAATTCTTTTCTTTCTAGGTGTCTCTGTGATCTTCTGTTTTCTGATTTTTCTCTGTACTCGCTCCTGTTTAATATATCTTCTTCAGAGATGCTCAGCTTTACAAGATCTTCCATGGTTTCCTTCATCCAAGGAGTTTTCTTGGTGAGTCTGCCGTCGTTCATCCTAAAAATGTGCCCATAAAATCTTGCTCGCCTTTTCCTAAAGTTGTCTGTAATGGTGTCCGTCTGCTTGTATAACTCTACTGTAGGACTCTTTCTCCATATTCCTTCTCTGTGGACTGGCCCATAGATTTTCCTTAATATTTTTCTTTCTTGTTTTTCTAAGTCTTTTATTCTTTGTTCTGATAAGTTGGTTTTTCTTTGTTCTTTTATTTTAGCTTTAATTCTATACCAAATGTATTAACTTCCTCAATCTAGTAAAAGAGTTACTAAACGTTTTATGAAATAATGTCAAGTCAACCAAGCGATGAACTGCTTTGCAACATCTACATATTGTAAATCAAAACCTCATTTTCGGGAAACCTAATTTTTATATATTTAGCTACACTTTTCTCTAAAACCATAAAAGATATCTCAATGATTTTTTTCTCTGTATATAATATTGTTCGTGAACATATGAGTAAAAAATTATTTGCTAAAAAGTATTTAAATATGAACATATAAAAAAGTTTGAAAAAAATGTGTTTTCGTGAAAAAATATTTTTTTGATTTAATCAAATTCAATTTTACTCAAATGATAGGGTAGGATACCTAATTTAAGAAAAAACAAAAATATAACGTACGTCTTTTAGTTTATGAGAAAATAGTACTAGAATATAGTGAAAATAACATTGCAGGGACATAAATTGGTTATTAGTATATTTTTGTTTGTGTTAACAATTATTTTCTCAAAACTTTTCAAGATTAATTTTAAATCTTTTAAACAATTTTTTTCTCAAAGAAACTGTACATGAACAATCTCGGTATGAAAATTTAAAGATGTAAAAAATAAAGAACTATTTGGTTCTAAATTTTAATTTATGTATTATAAGTTAATGTATTATGCATTATTCTTTACCGTTTGTAATTTTATTTTACAAATAACTCCCATTTGGTACACTTTTTGGTAAATTAACTCATTACAAAGTATAGACCAGATAGGATTCATGAGGGGTTTTACGTTCAGTTTGTTTTATTTGGTAATATTTTTTTGTAAAATGATTTATATAATAAACCTTGATATGAATTTTGTATAACCATCACGAATAAAGCTAATGAAATTAAAACTTAACAAATTAACCTAAACAAAGTCATTATATTAAGCGAAAGCCTTTGAATAAGGATATACTCGTAAATAAATTTATCTCTTAATTCTATTAGTTTTCTATTTTACTTGACTCAACATTCTTTGCATCATTCTTAGCCGCCCAACTCCGTTTAGTTTTACCTCAAAGATAGCTCCAAGCCCGGAGTAATGCATAGATAGGAGTTCCAATTAATGGAGCGTTGCAGTGTATAAGTGATAAGCTAATTAGTCTTTCCTTATCAGCATGCAAGTTTAATGCAGCCGGGGCGAATCATCACCACACCCCGACGTAAAACTACACGAAAAAACAAAAAAAAAAAACAAGAAATCCCCCCATCACACGACATTACCATTATTAAACGCAATAATACACAAAACATAACAAACACTCAACACACAGCACGACATACATACTCACACACCAGACCTACCCCCACACAAACACTAATAAGAAAAATATATTAACAAAAAATAAAAAATATTAATTTCTTAGGTTTTGGAAAACAAGTTCAACAAAGCGAATCGTAATTTATCAACTATGTCTGTGTACTGTATTACAAACATAGATAAAAATGAATAAAAATTGTGTTCATTTTTTTAAGACAAATATTCACACGTCCTTAATGACACATTGGTTGTCGAGGTATGTAAACAGGGTCGAGGTATGAACACATTGAGGTATGAGCACATAAGGACAGACACAGGTGTCGAGGTATGAGGACACAGGCGTTAGGTATGAGGAAGGGCGTCGAGGTATAACACAGGGCGTCGAGTATGAGGACACAGTCGAGGTATGAGGATATTGAGAACATATGTCGAGGTATGAGGACACAGGGTGTCGAGGTATGAGGACACAGGGTGTCGAGGTATGAGGACACAGGGTGTCGAGGTATGAGGACACAGGGCGTCGAGGTATGAGGACACAGGGTGTCGAGGTATGAGGACACAGTTGTCGAGGTATGAGCACACATGGTGTCGAGGTATGAGCACACATGGTGTCGAGGTATGAGGACACATGGTGTCGAGGTATGAGGACACAGGGTGTCGAGGTATGAGGACACAGGGTGTCGAGGTATGAGGACACAGGTTTCGAGGTATGAGACATTTGAGGTTGAGCATTATGTCGAGGTATGAGGAAAAGGTCGCGGTATGAGAAAGGGCATTAAAAAGAAGGTCATTCAAGAAACAGGGCGTCGTGGCATGAGGGAGAAGGATTTGGCGGCATTATGATACAAAACATCGTGGGATGAGGAAGAAGGTCTTCGGGCATGAGGAAATTTGATGTATTGGCATGATGCTTAGTGGCATAGAGGCCATGGATGGTATGAGGACACAGGGCGTAGTGACATGAGAGTACTATCCCACACCGCGAAACCACATCTGCGTGCGGCTCATTAGAAATGTTTCCCAGTTGAGAATATAACTGCGGTAACGAGAACCATCTGCGCCGCGCCTCCTCGCTGGGCGTCTGTAGTTCATCTTCTAATGGCTTGGTACGTTTCATTATTCAAACTTCATTCATCTAAAAGCGTTCATCTGGTTGAGTGTTTTATTGTCGTCGTAACATATTTCCACGGATCAATATCAGTTCCAAATAGTTTGGCTGTTAGCCAAATTTCTGTATTTATAAATATTCTGTTATATATTTTACAATTATTTTGCTCATTACATTAATTAAAGATTTATAATTTTCTTTACTTTTGAGTAATACACATTGTGATATCAGAAACCGATAAATGTCATGAAAATTATTTTTCACGATTTTTTTCAATTAGATTGAATGTATTCAGTTTAAAGCATAACATGTACAGAGGAAAATCTTATATCCATATTAACCTATGTTAGAGTGTTGAAAAACAAACAAACGAATTTTGGACGTAGATTGAGTGGGTGAAAGTGTGAAGGTATGGGGTGGAAATTGTGGTGGGAGGTAGTAATTCCCTGAAAACCCTCTTAGAAGGAATGACCGCGACCTCGGTTGTTTAATGTTTCACGACCTCACCACTCGCCGCATTGGCTGGATACGACTTGCACACACAGCGTGCTAACAGGTAACGTTCGACCCCCTCTATCCACATATTTCCTTCTCTATTGTCCTTCTTCGGACATAAATTGAATAATTTAATAAATAAATCGAATAAAATAAACGAACAAAAAATAGTGTAAATAAATAAATAGTCCCCACTATCCATTTTATTGAACCCCTTTATCCTCTTATGGCATATTATAATTTCATAAACAGTTAGAGTTTTGTAAACAGAACTGTTGGCCAATTCCTTTGTTTAATTTGTCATACAGTAGTAGGATTCAGTTAACCAAGATTTAGTAAGACATGAGGATGAGACTGTTGCTTCTTGTAATTTTTAGATAGTCAAACGATTGACCAATCAGGGACCAACTAGCTCCTTGTTCTTGTCTCTTGTCGAGACACAGCATTCTCATTTCAGTGGAAGTTGTTGAGGTGAACGGAAGCCAGTAAAAATAATATAATAATCTGTTACCCCACCTTTTTCGGGTAAGAATCAATATTAGTATATTCATTCCTTAAATTATTAATATATCACTTATTTAATCAAATGTAACATTTTATAGTCGAGCTCTCTCTTTCATCTTTTCACTAAGTAACTAATTAAGATTGAATTGTTTTAGGGCTCATGCTATTATTTAAATAAAAGAAGATAATAAAAAAGGATTCATTATTTAATTAAAAAAAACTTACACACTTCCTTAAACATTTACAATTTTTAGTTATTAGTAATGCTACACTCTCTTTTTTCCACATGTATACCCTTTATTCAATATATTTTTCTGGACTTTTCTAACGCGTCTATGTTTTTAATTGCACGACGTTTCTGGAGGTGGAGAAAATCCCCCGGTTTTCAAACGATCATAAAATAATTCACATTAAATATTTAAAGTTTAAGTTACAGATATCAACTATACCTTGTTTTCAATAATACTACACTTGTATATCATACACAATTACGATATTGATAACGCAACAAAAATAACCACAACACTTCGCCTCAGATCCAGCGGGTTGTCACAAGACAGCGTGCGCTCAGAACGGGAGTTAGAGGACAATTGTTCTCGCTAGATACCCTGGGTATTTATTAATGTCATCCCCTCTTTTGCCTCAGGAAATGTATGTGTCGAATAAAATTGAACATTTGTATAGTTAATTTATTCAAAAAGAAGACATGCTGCTCGATGTTAACAGCTTTGCGATCAAATTTATGAATTATGGTTTTTACAGAAAATAAAAAGCTTAAGCTATAACCTAATTGTTTGTTCTGTGGTAAAATTGATTAAGTTTACGGTATATATCAGTTATGAGTAATTTAACTGAACAAGTGAAGGCTTTTTCCCTACAGCTCACTAACGGCAAAAAGTTTTAACAAAATAATCTAACATTTATGAGATAAATTTTGTGTAGGCTGCAACTACATGAAAACTTAATATCTAAAAACTACGGTGATACAATGACAGAAAATAATTAAATCAATAAAGCCTAGAGGTTACGAAAAAACACGTGCCATAATCATTACAAAAGTTTTTACTAACTAGGAATTTAGAATATCTGCCGGATATCACAGAACTTACTAGAGCTTACTAACCGTGACTAAAACTGGTCTTCGGAAGTTAACATTATATAAATCAGCTACACCAGTGTTGCGATCAAAAATTTTAATTGTAATGATTCATATGATACGTATTTATTTACAGTATTTATATTCGTGAGACACCGTCTGAAACTCTAAACCACTAAACATGGTCCACCTCAAAAAAACAATTTGATTACAGGTACATTGTTAGTATAATGTAAATAATTGAATTAAATATTGAATGGATTTAGTCAAATATAAAAATGTAAAAAAACATGAATGTAACACGTATAAATTAAATTTAATAAATAAATATAAGAAGAGAAATAATGTAGTGATCCCAACCGTAGAAAATATATTAAAGACATGTGTTGGATTTGAGTTATTATGATTAAATACAATCTTAAAACTGTCTGCTAATTTCTCCCCTCTATGTAAAGAATTATCTTTAAAAATATATATCCGGAAATTAATGACCGTTATCAATTAAGTTGACAATTCCTGAGGTAAAGTTTTTGAAAAGTGTCACGGCACGGAGAACTACTAGCTGCAGACACGATCCACACAATGCGTATTTCTGTCTCAAAAACTCAAGTAGTCCGATAAGCCTCTTAAAGTAGTTCTGATCCGGAAAGTGCTTCACCTTTTTGTTAGAAGCATCTCTGTTGAGAGGAAAATATCACATGGAGAGAACAAATTTAAGTGTTGTAAGATGTGAGTTTATTTGCGTCCAGTAAAAACCAACTGAAATGTGCTTTATAGACGACGAGTAATTAATTTTAGGTTAGTTTTAATTTGGTTTAAATGAACAAGTTTTATTTCATTAGATTTTATTACTCACACGTACATTGAGAATATGTGAAAATCTTTTATACAACTTTCAAACCAAAACAAAAATAAGATTCTAGATCAAATGTAAAATCAAACGTATTAGTGATCCAAAGGTTGGTTTCCATTTATTACTCCACAATAGTATCCACAGAATTCCACAGAAAGAATTGGAGACAAAAGGAGTCTGACGTGTTTCTACATAGAATACAACAGGCCGATAACCAAGGCAAAGCTATATGGGATACAATTAAAGAAAATAAAAATGACGATAATGAACAGCACAAATAATTACATCTTGTTGAATAATCAAAATTTAATTACTAGTCCATAAAAAGTAGTCAAAAAATGTTCAAAAAAATTCACTCTTTCTCTGCCCGAAAAATAAGTCGAAACTGAAATTAGACTAATGAAAAAATAAGAGATCAGCCGAAACAGATATTATTTCTTCCATATTATTAAAAGAAATAGGCCATCTAGTTTTAACACCCTTGACACATATTATAAACTCCTCATTTAAGACTGGACAGTTTCCTGATTCATTAAAATTATCTGTAGTTAGGCCTATCTATAAAATAGGAGATGCTCGGTACGTGACAACTTTAGGCCAATATCTATTGTGTCAACCCTGTCCAAACTACTTGAAAGATTGTATATAAGAAGATTGTTGGCGTTCCTGACAAGAAATAAAAAATATAAAGTAAACATTTTGGTTTTATAAAAAGCAATAAGACGCCTATACCATGAGTGTGGCAGTGCATTATACATGTTAAGTCCCATTACCTAAAAAAATGTGTTTTGGTGTACTTTTTTTTAGGGAGAGGCGGAAGAAATGCTTTATGCACACAGGTGGCCAGCCTGTAGTGTGGGACTCCCCTATGAAGTGGGGTTACCCACTAAAAAAACCTCCTCTACTCTTTAGGTTTCTAACCTGGAACTGTTTGTCACATTACAACAGGCTAGGCCTAAATTTGGCTTACGCCCTTGGGGCTCACTCCGTGTTCAGGCACTCATTTTAGGTGATCTGGGCCTCTTCGCGGTCCAGATCGCTTTTCTTCTCTAGAAGGACGCCCCGGACAAACCGTGACAAACAATCCCAGTTTCCCTCATCCTCAATGATTTTGTGGCAGACCGTGTTCACCGTGAAAACACCAAGTTTTCGTGCAGCCTCCAGGCGGGGCCTTTCCCAACGGGGGCAGCGGAAGAAAGTGTGCTCCGCATCGTCGGAAACGCCCGGGCAGTAAGTGCAATCCGGTGAACCGGTTTTGCCCATCCGGTGTTTTGGTGTACTTACAACTATTCATAAATAAGTGAAGCCTATTCCTAGGGTCATGTTCATGCACCATTCCATAGGACTTTAAATTATTAAGATTATTCTATTTATTTGTTAAATAATCCTATACATAGATTGCAGGGAAGGTCAAAATGCCTAGCTGTGTGAACAAGGGTTTACATAGGTTGTCCGAGGTGGTACTGAACAGATCAATCGCAATCAGATCAGGAAATTCACAGAGTCCGCAGGTTTGCTGCTAAGGGGTATTTCCACATTCCAACTTTTTTGATGTTATGAGTTCTTGGTTGTTCATAAAATTTTCAACAAATAGTTTTAATATACATATATTATTTTAAATATGTAAATAATCTCACACTTCCAAGAAAGATATACGTTATTTGTGCGATTAAATTACTTAAGATTTCTCTAATGAAAGTAATTATTCGTTTTTGTCCCACGTAGTAGAAGAGGCGAAGTTGATTCAGAAATGAGCCAAGCTCATATAGTGTCAAGCAGGATGTAATTGATAAAGTTAATTAGCCCTTGTATACCAGGATGTAAGTTTAATGTTGCCCCCAGGCGTATCCCCCTAACCCCCAGCCCCGACCCCGGTTACTTCCTTAATCAAGAGATATTACAATTCATGCACTTCCTAATCAGCTGATTGCTTGACTGAAACTGTTATACTGTATTTTAATCGATTCTGTTAGGCAGAGGCTATTCGCACTTCGTGAGCCATTACCACACACGTCGGTTCCACATGACGTCAATATTTCTTAAGCAGTACACTCTTGCCGAGATAGGACTAGAGCAGTTTTGATGCACAAGTAGCGGTAAATTTAAAAACCTGAAATACATACCTAATAAGTTGCATAAAAATAAAAGGAGTTTCCTTAAGAAGTTTGTTGCAACACATAAAACAGAAAAATTACTTTCGACCAGATGAGTTTTGAAGAAGCACGAAACTTAAATTTTAAAAATGTTCTAGAGGTTAATAAAGAATATAGAATATCAAGAATAAAAACATTTTCAAATCGCGTTTTCTATATAGAATTTCTTATATAAGATTTCTTAAAGATAAAACATAGTTGTCTCCATATTGAAAATATGACTTTAACCTTAACACAATTTTTTCTCAGTAATTTACAATTTCTTAAAAACTAGAATTTCCGAGCCTTTGGAAATTTCCAAGTTGAAGAAGACAGAAACGACATACATCAATAGTTCTCGATAGAAATAATCAGAACAAGTGCATCATTTTTCTCGGAACAGAATCCGCCGCCAAAACAAACTTGGAAGTAAAAAGTGCGACAGGGCCGTCCGAAGGGACTGTAATATTTAACAGTCACCAGTGAACGGTCAATCCGATGTAAGAGCTTTTTGAGAGAATTGCTTCCTACCCCAACCCCCTGCCCCTCAAATGCCACCCACCCCGCCCACCACTGACCAAGCCATCCAACAACCAGTGTGGTTGGTTTTCATTAAATGACAACACGTTCAAGCGTATATTCAAATAGATGGGAATGAAAGTGAAAATAAAGTTGAAGCTCATAGTTAAATTTAGAAGAGAGTTAAAGAGTAAATGGTATTAGTTCTCTATTAACATAGGACATTTTTGAAAATTTTAAGAAACCTGTTGGTGGGGATCAATTATTTATCAATACAAAAATTATTTTTTTTGGTACAACAATCATAGTGGGGGTAAGGGCAGGCACTATTGCTTTAATCCAAACCATAGTAAATGTAAAACCAAAAAATATGCTCGAAGCAGCACTATAGGTTTAGCATAAATAGTAAACAACATATAAATATTTACAGACGTAAAACAACTAAAATATTAAACGAGTATATAAAATATCAAATAAATAAGCAATCATTTTATCATTTTAACATATTATTCTACGAAATATTTTGTGGGTTCTGTATAAACAACCGAAAAACTGAAATTGATACGATCATTTTCAAGTGATTGCGTTTTCTAACCATAAATTTTTCTTCTTCTTTCTTATTTTCTATACATTCTAATGATCACAGTAGTAAAAAAAATAAATGGTATTCACGTGGGATTGAATGTAATTAAATTTTTTCATGGCTCCAGAGACTTTATGGGAATTAATGTATACCCATCCAATTAATTCTTGTTAATTATTTATTACAAACTTCTAATGTTAATCGATTGTGTAAAAAAACACTGACTAAAATAGGATAGTATTTTAAGATGAAAATGAATGAAAGTTGAGTACGATGAATGTAATGGATTTGATTATATTTTTACTGCCAAACACACCATATCATTCATTTTCCAGGTTAATTAATTATCCCAAAGAACAAGAGCAACTGGGTCAAATATGAATGCATCCTGAAATTAAAATAGGATTGATTTAGGCCATAGCTATGACAATTTATATTTTGTTTGGAAGTAAGCTCACAATTATACACGACTATTCGAAAATACGCTTCCAAATTCATGACTTTGTATTTCAAAAAGGGTAAATCGGGCGGACATAAACTTTAAAACATTTAAAAGAGGAATTTTCACAGTTTTTACCACCGTTTTGTAAACGGCTGAACGAGCTATTGCAACAATGGACAGCCATTTTGTTTTACCATCGGTCGTTAGTAAGATGGCTACCATTCAACATAATATTTTCTGAGTGACATTTGCAAAAACTGAGTTTCCTATATAACTACAGCGGATTTTTCGAATCGAATTAGGTATTAAACCATCTGAATCGAAAAACCAAAACTCAAAAAGGATAATTAGTAACGCAAGAGATGCTGTCTTGTGTGTGGGACGAATTCGACTATCTCTTAGATGTTTCCCGTCCAGTACAAGGGACACATTTAGCAATTTTAATCTATATATACAGGGTGGTTATAAAGTCCCTTCTCTCTATTATTTTTTTTATTTGGTAGAATAAATAGATAACCTTTTGTAAACCATACAAACTGAACTCAAAGTAGCTTTTGAAGCTATTGAAAATTTTGAGTGACCCCCAAAATCCCTCATTTTTCAAATCAAAATTTTCAAATGTAAAGCCCCATCGAGATGTACACCATTTTAAAGGTATTGGAATTTAAGAACGATTGGCGAAAATTCGGGGTCTCTCCAGTACAAAATGGTGACATTTGAAAATTATAACTTTGGGGTTTTTAAGTCCCTTCCGTCATTGGTTTTTGCTACAGTTTACATTTAAAGTGATTTTCAATGATTGGATTTTTTGTAATAGGTACATATTACTTTTGTTGGGAGGTACCTAAGGTATAAGATGTAGGAGTCAACTTCCGAATTATGTCGCATGAATAGCTTCTCCTTTTAACCGAGATCTGCCCCATTGAGATGTACCTTTTAAAATTATGTACATATTGATGAGACTTAACATTTGAAAATTTTGAGTTCCCCCATTTTTGGGAGGCACTCAAAATTTCAATAACTCCAAAGGATACTTTCGGTTAATTTTGCGTAGTTATAAATTTTAACGACTGTTGTTTTTGGCCTCTGAGCACCAAAAGTCGGAAAATAACATGGGCCCGGGCAAGTTCTGCCATGAGACCTGCGGTAATGGCTTTTTGCCTGTGGGAAATTCGCCAAAAAGGTAAAGGAAACATAAGCTAAATAAGGAGATGAAAAAATATTTAAAGACACAGAAGCATAAACAACTTTAATCAGGCAGATTTGACAAGATTAGACCATTCTGTTGAAGAATTGGAAGTTGTGCTACACCGAGTATTTGAAACAGAAAATCAACTTGAGGAGCTTGAGAATATCACTGACGAGTTTGGAACAGCAGAAAGAAGTATTCGTAGTGTTCCTGGGCATCACTTTTAAAGGATCCAAGAACTAAATGTTTTCCTTTTTTTTTAATTGATTAATTAATTTTTTTCATCGTTTTTGTTGTAGGTAGGGCCTACTTTCACACAATGTTAGCTAATTTTCACTGTAACAGTATAGAGAAGGATAAAAAAATAATTGTTTGACAGATTTTTGTTGATTATTGTTAATTGAACAAGTTATTGTTGAAAAACGTCCTTCACTGGCGTGGAAGTGGAGGACTATCGTCATCTTATTGAGGAGAGCGGTAAAGAGGATAGCTAAAACATTCTTGTACATCTATGCTAGTGCATAGTCATGCGACATGTCAAATAGCACTCATAAGGAATTCGGAAGACTCCTACATCTTATTAGACCTTAGGTACCTCCCAACAAATATAAATATTACAAAAGTTAGAATATGTACCTATTACAATGAGTCCCATGATTAAAAATCACTTTAGATGTAAATTGGATAAAAAACTAAGGGGGGGACAGAACTTAAAAAACTCAGGGTCATAATTATCAACCACCCTGTATAGATATATAACCCAAATCTGACTAACTGACTGATCACAGTTTCTCAAAAACTACAAAGCTTTGGAGCTTCAAATTTGGTACACTGCTTCTATTTAAGATCAAGATGCGTACTAAGGAAGGATATTTCTTCTGTATCAATCGCCAATTTGAAACTATCAAGTAAATAAGTAGTGTACAAAATGAACAGCTTTACTTGCCACGTTGATCCTTAAGAGTTTCTGAGTGTTTATGTACCTATTTTTTATTTCGTGTCTAATTAAATGACATATGTTAATAAATGCCATAGTATTGTATATTGATTGATATTTTTTATTATCTATCTTAATAATAAAACAAAGTCGTGTTAGTTACACCATTCATAACTTGAGAACGGCTCATAACTATACCGCGACCCAGAATAAAGAAATCTTTTATAACAAAGCCATAATGCTATTTGACTTTGGGACATGGCCAATCTTAAAGGTAACACATATTTACTGTAGGCCGTTACGAAGCTCAGCTAGTTAGTGTATTAAAAACTTAAAAATCTCCTCTTCTTAACAGTGTAAAACTTATTGTTCCTGATGATTTATACTTTTCCAGATACAAATCCCCCATACTGGGTCATAGAACTTAAGTTATTCCCATTATAGTAATTTAATAGTACTTAAAATGCAGGTTTGCTGCAATAAAGGATGTTTTACAAGGTAATATGCCTATATTAAGACAATTAACTAAGTAAAAACATATACCAAAAGTTCTCCATAAGAAACATTGCATTTGTGGGTTTTATGGATGTATTAGTAAAACTTAACTACATAATTGTTGAACAATCTATAATATTATAAAGAAGAGGTGGTTTCTGTATGTTTGTTTGTGGGTTTGTGTGTTTGTGGGTTTGTTGTGGCAAGTAAATGCGAAAAATACTGAACCGACCGGTTTGAAATTTTACAGAAAGGTAGATCTTAAACTCATGCAACACATAGGCATACTCATTTCCTTAAAATCCTCTCGGGCTACGCCCTGTGAACGTCCTACGTTTCAATGTTTACATTTTTAGAGAATGAAAATATAAAATTACTTGAATGTCAACAGCTGTGAATACTAAAATTTGACAGTTCGAGAAGAAGGAGAAGAAGAAGAAAGAGCTGCCGTGACCGTCCTAGGTTTCAATTTTTACATTTTCTAATGACAACATCCGTTTGCACTATATTTTGACAGTTCGTGAAGAAGAAGAAATAAAGTTGATTTTTCAGATAAACTGCTGGATCGAAATTAGTGAATTATTTGAAATAGCGGAGTGGTAGATTTTAAGTTTTTTCCGACGACTGTATCTATTACATTAGTCCTTATCCTCTCCCAATATTTGACAAATGTTACTTTGAAATGTTGTAGACACTCGTGTTTTGTCATTTTGTAAACAACGAAGAATTAATTAACAATACCTTAAATGTATCAGTAGAGCCTACACCTTTCAGCCTTTTTAGCCCGTGCGAAGAACGGGTACTTAGGCTTGTATTTAAGTAAAGAAGAGAGTTAATGATTTTTTAGTTATTCTCAATAAGATTAACATTAGACATAGTACTGTGTTAACCATTTTGAATATTTCAGTAACCGATTGACCTAGAGTGATGATTCAAAATACTAAATTGTGTGCTGTTTTAGCTGAATCCAGTGGTAAAAATGTTTGTATTTACTTCCCTGTGGGAAATATATTGGATCATAGATATGTCTAAAGGGAATGCTTTCAAATAATCTAAACAGCTGTTCTTGTAACCAAAAATTCAATACAGTAGCTCTGGTAGTTTCTATGGAAACCGGATCTAAACACTTCCACTGCACTATTTGCCTTATAAACTTTTGCGTTACACAAATCTGCTATCACCCCCCCAGAGCATAGACATATCCATTTGAAAAAATTATACATACAAAATTGAAACTAAAATTTTTGGGGTAAAAATCCCTCCTAAAGGCACAATTAAAATATAAACAAACTGAGAGTCATTTAGTTTTTTTATATTTCAAATAAGGATTTTTACGTCAGACCTTGAAAATACAATGTGATTCGTTAGGTTTCTAATAATAAAACACATGCTAGAGCGAGGTGGAGGGTATGGTGAAGCGCAGCTAAAGACCTGTGAGTATGGTCGTTAGAGCCTAACACCCCTCGTTACCCCCCCCTCCACCCTTCCACCATCCCCTTCCTCCTCGCTGATTGGCATCCGGTCTTCCGGGTGAAGCTGAGAGCAATTGGGTCTTTTATATTATTTACAAGATTTTGGCAAAATCTTATATCTTTTCAAAGGGTTTCTTGACTTTTTTTGTACCGTCTGCATTGCGCATACTTTGAAAATGTCTTACTACAATAAAACGTAAACCCATAAAAGAGTATTAGACTTTAAAAAATAATTACAGCCGGAAATATAACTAAAAAAACGTTGAAGACTCCGGGTTTATCAGGGATTGATATGCAGATAATAAACATAAACAAATTTCATCATTAAAGGCTTTCAATTCTATGTTAATTTTACGGAATAATTTAAACGAGTACCGTTTTCGTAATAACTTTTCACGACAAGGTACCATCAACATTATGCATAATCCACCTAAACTAAACCTAAATAACATTAAACTCACAAATAAATAGAACTAGGATTAGGATAGATTGTAAGTTAGTTACTGTGTTCTACAATCTACATAGTAAAACGTTTTGATAATTAACTCGCAATGGAATAATTCATCAGGTGGGTGTATTTTTAAACAATCCTACACTTTTAACACTCTTGTATCTGAAGGAAACGGTTGTAGGAATTTCCTGAGGTATAAAAAGGATTTTAATCCCCACCTACACAGTATAAGTAACTCAAGTCGGATACTACCCAATATTAATTAACCTTAATTAATATCATCAGGTGCTTAGCTTAACTTCAAAGCAAACGATCAACTGACCATTCAATAATTAATTACATCTGTCAGCTGCTATTGTTTCTCATAGTTCATTACAGGGTGTGCCAGATTTCTGTCCTGTTATTGTTATAGGATTGCTTTTAGTCCCTTGGGACTAAAGGTATTACTTTAGTACTCTAATTCAGAGAGTAAATACGGCTTTAGATAGAAGGTGGAGGAAAATATTATGTTTATTGCTCTCTTTCTAGTGGGCAGAACTGCCTGTGTAATTAAGTAGTTACATTACCCATTTTATATCATGGTGGCTGGTTCAATCCTAAATAATGTCTCAATACCGTTTGGTTCGATATCAGACCCATTTGCTTTTGATCATTTGGGTAGGCAGAAGAGCTACATGTCATGAAATCCATTACATTCATCACCCTTACACTCATATTCACGTTGAAATATCTAGTGATAAATTGGTGTTCAATAATAAAAATAATAAAATGCAGTTTTTGAATATCTTTTTCATAACTGGCTGTCACTTTAGTTTGTTTTGAATATCAACTTAGCCACGAGGTTGTAATTTGAACGACTAACGAAAATACACTTTCGACTTTCGTAATGAATATATAATATTTCATTCTACCTACCTCACTTAAAACGGTACCATGGAATTATATTCTCCTAACAAGGTGGCCTCATTCTGGAAAGTCAGGGAGAAAAATTCTGGTCAGAGAAATAGTCAAAAAGTCTGGAAAGCAAGTGAAACAATGTAGAATTTCCTAGATCAATGCAGAATTTTTCGGGATTTTTCAGAAATGTATGAAAATTGATTTACTTTATTGTTTTACATTTGTGTTTGGAATATTTTGAATTAATATTTATTTTATTCTATGATATTTATTAGTTCAGTTGTTAGTTAACAGTTTATTTACCTCAAGTTCACCTCATGATGCTTGTAGTCTATTATGGCTTCACGTTTCGACGCATTCAAACCGTCATCTTCAATTGTGTTAGTTTAACTGTGGCGTGTCCTGAAACCCAGCTACTTAGAGGGCAGGAATTGTGGATAGTTGTGAGCGATGACCGGTGGGTGGAGTGTTCTCTTGTGTGGATTAACGTCCGCACTATTGAATACTACGTCAATCCGCAAATACCATTCTCATAATTAGACCAGTTCGTAATTCAGAAGCAGTAGTTTGGACTCCACGATAAAACTGTAGGTGCCTTAGATACCATTGACTTTTGGGCTAATAACTAACAGTTCATTTAAGGAACATGTCATCCTTAGTCAGTAACAAGACTATAAGATCGCGTCACATTTATCGTACATTCATTTCTCATTCATACTACTTTGCTAAAAATATCTACCTGGGTAGGTTGTCATTTCAGTTACTAACTACTTTTTGTGTTCAATGTATAGTTGTTAGAGGTGAAATGGCTAGCTCACAGTGCAAATGCCAAATATTTACCTGGGTTTAGTGGTTGGATAGACCTACACTGGATCCAAGAATTTTAAATGAAGAAGATTCTCAAACGATTTTAAAAACAGCATATAAAAATAACTATACAATGGAGTAGTTATCTGTTAAACATATTTCAGTATTGTCTTTGACATAGCTTATTTAGGCATTCATTCTTCCTAGTGCATGAAATGTAATAGTTTTGGGTAATGTTCGCAAAGTAGGAGAATCAATAACAAACCGATTTCCCCTGACCAGGAGAATAAATGACAAATCTTGTATGGACATTGCTTAATTTCTAATGGAATACAAAAATTTAATTTTGGGCCTCTTTTAAAATACGTAACCACTCAAGAAACTAAATTGTGTTTTCACGTTAAACCGACGCGTAAACAGGGAGAGCTCTAAGTCTACAGGGGATAGCCTCGATCGAGTGAGAAGTTAGATTCGCAACCCGGTGTAATCTATTACACACCAACTCCATTAGATCCATTAATGGATGGCCACACATGGGACACGCTGTAATGGATGTCGGCTGGGTGGCACTTGTTGCATTGGCTCGGATCTCTACGATCTGCGAGGGTGCTGTCTAACAAACTTGGAAGGGGTGAGGCTTAGACTAATTGTTTTTTAGTAATCATAAACACACATTAATTTATGAAAAAAGGTTGGTTGCCTCAATCATCTATAAATTGTTCACTTATTAGCGAATTCCCTAATGAAAAGAGAGCTGTTTACATGATCCACATGGTGACAGTTATACCCGGGACCATGATAGAAGTCCATAACTCAACCGCCTGAACACATTTTGATGGGTCATATTCATATTTATAAGCATATATATGTTTCGACACGATAACGGCCGCAATTATTGTATGATTAATATAAAAATTGGTGGATTTGTTCCTTTTTGCAATACCTTGGACGAGTTCGTTGGGTAACACAATCGTTCTACATTAACTGCACTTTCGGAAGGTGTTGAACCCAAAAAATTTAGGTTTCAATTTATTTAGGTAAGTTTTTGAAAAATCTAATTTTTACGTTTTACCATTAGATTCAGGTAAAAAAACTCAAATTTTAGCACTTGAATCATGACTAGGTTTATTGGTTACTGTGAAATCTAAAATGGTAAACACAGTACGTTGTCTAATGTTAATCTCATGGAGAATAGCTCACTTATTTATTTCAATATTCTTCAAAAATTTGTTATGCAAGTATAACTAGTTAAATTTTATCAATACATCCATAAAACCCCAAAATTTAACGTTTCTTACGGAGAATAGATAGATTGGTATTGGAATAGGTAAGGTTAGTTATTTAAATAATTTTATGAAATTTTGTATGTGTTTTTTATTAGTGAACAGCCTTAATATAAACACATTACCATGCAAAACAACCCTTGATGCAGCTCAGTCCTCAGTACTTACTATTATGGGAATAATATGAGTTCTGTGAAATTCGCTCTACTCACGCCAGCGTGCTGCGTGCAATCTTGTATGTCCAGATCTTTGCATGGGACTTAATCAAGCGAAGTGTTTGTGTGGGGTGAGCCGACACACTATACTGCAGTACAGAACTAATTGGCAACTCTAGGAACCGAACCAGGGCTATACGGTTTACTGTGCCAACTACGTTACCGACTAAAATTTATTACTTTACTTTAAGCGAATTTTCTACTTGTAAATAGATAAAAATTTAAAAAATTATAATTATAAATAAAACGTTAAGGTGGGGGTACAACTTAAACACTTAAAATGTTTTAAATGGCTGGCATTTTGTTTTAGGGTAAGATATCAACAATTTGTACTATTCTGTGGCTTTAAAGAAGCTCTTGAAATGAGGGGTCACTCG
The DNA here is from genome assembly GCA_023375725.1 of Nephotettix cincticeps. Taxonomy (NCBI): domain Eukaryota; kingdom Metazoa; phylum Arthropoda; class Insecta; order Hemiptera; family Cicadellidae; genus Nephotettix; species Nephotettix cincticeps. The sequence continues at coordinate 9,413,595 of CM041789.1, read as the reverse complement.
ATAGGGTTTTACATTTGAAATTGTTTAGCTACCCCCACCGCCACTACCCCTAGGTGTTCAAATTTTCAAATTAACAATCATCAATGTAGCTCCTTATATCGGAGAAGTTTACCTCAAACCAATTTTAAATAAACCAAATAATAAACAAATTAAGGGGGGGTAGATGTCAAGCCCCTAATGAAAAAGTTGATCAATATTTTAGGATTTTGCAGCATCTCAGCCAGATTTCTCTTGTTAATCAGCGTAGTATTTATTATTTCAATTTATTCGACTAAACATTACATGGAGTTGAATTGCGAATAATAAAGAATATAAACTAAACAGTTGACATATGATACATACAGTTTGAAACATCTCTATATATAAAATTCAATGTATGTCTGTCTGTCTGTATGTATGTCCTTTATGCGTTGCCAAACTACTCATCCGATCGCCATGAAATTTTAGGAAGTTGCTCTACACGTGTCCGGGAAGGTTTTAGTTTCCATTTTATGGCGTTTTAAATTTCTAATGTTAACCTTATGGAGAGTAAGTTTGTTTACAAAATTTCTACAATGAAAACATTTTGATTTCTTAGCTACAGCTGATTGGTTTACTTTCCAAGCATTATGCCATTAGCAATATGATTTACTATCCAATGCCATCTGAATCATTCTTTAATATAAAACTATGAAGTAAATATGTACTATAGAAAATGAACAGCTTTATTAGCCACGTTAATAGTTTACGGTTTTGGGGGATTATGTATTTATATTTTTAGTTTCTGTCTGATTTAAAGTCACGTGTTTATATGTTGGCAAAATAAAAAATAATTACAATGTTTATATATATTACGTTTATTATAATAATCAGCTGTTGTGTATCTTTCCTATGAAAGCCGTATTACAGTTAGGTTTGGTTTGGGTTTGGATTGGATTTGAAAATTGTGAATTAATCCACTCAGATTTATTTGGTTTATGGGGATGTTATCAATAATATGTCTTATCGTTTCAGTATTGTTATTCACTATGCCGCGACTCAGAATATATATCCTTTCACAATGAAGCCGTAATGGTATTCGACTTCAGAACATGGCCAATCTTAAAGTTAACATGTATTTACTGTCAGGCGTTACGAAGTTCGCCGGGTCAGCTAGTATGATATAAATATTAATAATTTACAAACAGGTAAAAGGAATTGTATTATATCAGGGGTGCAAATTATCAATCACCCTGTATATAGTTCAAAGTCAACTGTACTCATGTTCTTCAGAAGGAAAAGTATTGTACATTTTTAAAGCGACAAGAGAATATCCTCTCTGGATCCTACTTAGCCTAGTTCTTGGTAAATCAAGATTCTATCTATGTCTTTTAAGATGTCACGAAAATATACTCGCTTTATTGTATTTACAAGCTCGTATCACTCATCTTTTTTCTTAACAATTTACTCGATTCTATTTATTTTTACTGAAATTTATATAGCGCTACAGGAAACCTATGACATTACACAATAATTTTTTACCCTATTATTTTAATGATTAGAAAACAATCTAATGTAACATTAACATCCTAGTACTTATATGAATTTACTTGAATTTTTAAAGATACAAAGTAAAATAGTTTCAAGACGTTTCGGTATCTGGAATCTGATTCCGTCTTCAGGTCTGGAATCTAGAATATGACAAGATTAGTCATTATCCGGATTAAGCCGTTATAAAGCTGGGAAAAATGTTAAAAAACAGTAAAAACACAGAAAGAAATATCAAGCAACAAAAAGTTATACACAAAAAAATACCAAAGTACTGTAATTGGATGTGAGGTTTTAATGGGCTGGAAGCCCTTTATGGTTGATATAGGACAATGTCCTTTGCAGCCAACAAAGAACGTCCAATAGTCACAAGGGTTCAGGATAGTGTTTGAGTATACTACTTCAAACATTTTCGTTTTCAGCTTAATACCGGCTTATGTACTAAAACTATCCATATTCTAGGTTCCAGCTCTCCAGAAGGCAGGATCAGATTCTATATTTCGAAACGAGGTGAAACTATGTTTTACTAATTGTGATAAAAATAGGGCTGCAATAGCAATCTAAACACGTAAACCCAACATCACCAACATCAACCAACAATGAATTAAAAACGAAAAATTCTGTACGATGACGAGTGGGTAGGCAGAACGGAATTGGACGAGTGCCTATCAATATTATTACCACCCTGAACCTTCTAATTACGAATACCTCTAAGTAAAAATGAATGTAAAAAAAGTCTTTTACATTCTTACAACACAAATATTTACAACACAAACAATTACACAGCACATTTACATAACAAAACATTGTTCTACTCTTTGAATAGTCACATATTCCCGTAATGTGGAACGTTTATTTTTTAATTTAATGGCTCCAAAGTATAACTTACATTCTGAAAGTTGGATTAAAAAACAGCTGATTACTTCTGAGTGAGGTAAAACATACAAATTTTAAATCAACTAAACTTATTTTTCGTTTAGAGAAATAAGTAAGAACTATTTTCAACTCCGAACTATGTAGTCAATTGTAATATGAGCAATTCGGATAGTTATATTTTGTTTCGACTCTGACTAGATTCTGCCAGTTATCTGTTTTTTTGTAAATTTATATATCGTTCCTCGGGTTACGAGGCCAACCACCCGTTTGTCTCAGAAGCTGAGTCACCGCGGCCACAGCTGTGATATCGCTACCCGCGGTTTGCATAGAGTTGTCACCACTCTGCATAGAGTAATGCAGCGCACATCTCAGATACGAGTACCACTACATACAGGGTCTTTCGGAGCTTATTGTACCACATTTAAACTGTTCGAAAGTAGTTATTTACTCACAAAGCCGACATTCACAAAAAATATTTTGCCTCAAAAAGTGTAAACCTTAAATTTGGCACCCAAATAATTTATAAAATAATAAATATTGTAATGAAAACTTGAACAAGTTTACAAAATTTAAGATTTTCACCTTTCTGAGTTTTCAGGAAAAGAATATTAAAACATTTAACAAAATAACGGCTCTATGAGTAACTGACATTTATGTGATTTAAATATGATATTTGGATTTTATTTAAACGCAAAAACTAAATAAAAATGGTAATGAGTTTCGTAACACACATTAAATATGGTCTTAAAAATGTGGTCCTCAAGTGTAGATAGTATAAAATTTAACCTTACAGCAGTTAATAAACCAATTCATAATCTAAGCTGGGTCTAGTATGGAAACTAAGATTTTTGTTGTAAGATATAAATTCAAACACAAAATTTTATTTTTTGTACTCTTGATCCAGTTTTAGTTTTAATATATTTACTGACGTTTTACAAATAAAAGGCTGGTAAGAACAAGGCCATTTTTGTTGTAAAATTCAAACACAAAATTTTATTTTTTAAGGCAGTACTCTTGATCCAGTTTTAGTTTTAATATATTTACTGACGTTTTACAAATAAAAGGCTGGTAAGAACAAGGCCAGGGACCATCCTTTAAACTAGAACATTTGCATGTCATTTTTATAATCTAACTACCTGACCCGGCGAACTTCCTAACACCTCACAGTAAATACATGTTAACTTTAAGATTGGCCATGTTCTGAAGTCAAATAGCAATATGGCTTCATTGTGAAAGGTTATATATTCTGGGTCGCTGCATAGTGAATAACAATACTGAAACGATAAAACATATTAATAACATCCCATAAAACAAATAAATCTGAGTGGAAACTCCTCTCCTTTTGTGCATAGTTATGGCCGTTTGTCGATGGGTGTTATTCCTTCTGGATTAACTTTTGCGCTATTGAGTACTACGTTCATCCGCAATCCTTATAATTAACCAGCTTGTAGTTCAGAGGCAAAAGTGGTCAAACTGAAGATCCCATAGATGCCATCACTGTTGGGCTATTAATTAACATAGACTAGGGCATGTCAGCCATTAGTTAATAAGTATAAAGTAACAATATTTACACTCATTTTTCGTTCATTCTAGGCTTAAAATTCTAAAATAGAAATTTAAAATTATAGGTTTTTAAAATAATTAAAATGTTAAAACTATCAAATATTTATTTATGCACCCACTAGTTTAACACTGTAAAAGGTTTATATTTTCAAAGGTAGACAGATTTGCATGTAGTAAATATAAATCACTAGCTGACCCGGCGAACTTCGTAACGCCTAACAGTAAATACGTGTTAACTTTCAGATTGGCCATGTTCTGAAGTCGAATAGCATTACGACTTCGTTGTGAAAAATTATATATTCTGGGTCACGGCATAGTTAATAAAAATACTGAAACGATAAGACATATTAATTACATTCCCACAAAACAAATAAATCTGAGTGGATTGATTCACAATTGTTCTAATCCAACCTAAAACCAAACAAAAACATAACTGTAATACGGCTTTTATAGGGAAGATATACAACAGCTGATTATATAATAAACGTAATAATATAAACATTGTAATTATCATAAACACGTGACTTTAATCAGACAGAAAATAAAAATATAAATACATAATCCCCCAAAACCGTAAACTATTAAGGTGGTGAATAAAGCTGTTCATTTTTACAGTACACATATTTTTCATAGTTTAACATTAATGAATGATTCAGATGGCATTGGATAGTAAAGCATATTGCTAATGGAAACTAAACCAATAAGCTGTAGCTAAGGAGTCAAATGTTTTCATTGTAGACATTTTGTAAACAAACTTACTCTCCATAAGGTTAACATTAGAAATTTATAACGCCATAAAATGGAAACTTATGGGGGTTTCGAAAATATTTTTATATTACTAAAACCTTCCCGGACACATATAGAGCAACTTCCTAAAATTTCATGGCGATCGGATGAGTAGTTTGGCAACGCATAAAGGACATACAGACATACATACATACATTCAATGTTATATATAGAGATATTGATTAATGGAAATCACTAAAGTTAAGAATTTTAATCATAATTAAAAACTAGAAAAAATAGACGTATTTCTTAAAAAATAAGATGAGTTTTATGCTATTTATTGAGAAAATATATACTCACAAAATGAATTTCTATTATAAACTTCAAGATCTAATCGCAATAAAATACATTGTTTCGTTTAAAAGAGGAAATAAAACAGATTGGATGGAAGTAGAAGCCATTAACTTTCACTAGGGTCGTCAAAAATCTGTTCCGTTAAAAATAATTAAATAGCGTTCCAGAACATCTCTGGAATTGTTGTTGCAATTTCAATTCACTGAGATTGTATTACAACCCTGTATCATTACGGAAGTAAATTGATGTGAGTCAATTTAATTCTTAGGAACCGTCGCGTTCTTTATCGTATCGAAATAATAAATACATGCACAAATGTTATCTCTATATATGAAATTGAATGTATGTATGTATGTATGTATGTATGTCCTTTATGCGTTGCCAAACTACTCATCCGATCGCCATGAAATTTTAGGAAGTTGCTCTATATGTGTCCGGGAAGGTTTTAGTGAAAAAATATTTTCGAAACCCCCATAAGTTTCCATTTTATGGCATTTTAAATTTCTAATGGTAACCTTATGGAAAGTAAGTTTGTTTACAAATTTCCTACAGTGATAACATTTGATTTCTTAGCTACAGCTGATTGGTTTACTTTCCATTAGCAATATGCTTTACTATCCAATGCCATCTGAATCATTCATTAATGTAAAAATATGAAGTAATTATGTGCTGTGCAAAATGAACAGCTTTATTCGCCACGTTAATAGTTTACGGTTTTGGGGGATTATGTATTTATATTTTTATTTTCTGTCTGATTAAAAGTCACGTGTTTATATGTTGGCCAAATGAAAAATAATTACAATGTTTATATATATATTACGTTTATTATAATAATCAGCTGTTGTGTATCTTTCCTATAAAAGCCGTATTACAGTTAGGTTTGGTTTGGGTTTGGATTGGATTTGAAATTTGTGAATTATTCTTCACTCAGATTTATTTGTTTTATGGGAATGTTATTAATATGTCTTATCGTTTCAGTATTGTTATTCACTATGCCGCAACCCAGAATATATAACCTTTCACAATGAAGCCGTAATGGTATTCGACTTCAGAACATGGCCAAAGTTAACAAGTAGGTATTTACTGTCAGGCGTTACGAAGTTCGCCGGGTCAACTAGTAAATTATAAATATGAATATATTTAATATTTTTAGATTAAACCAGTTAATTGAAGAATGTCATAAAACCATTTGTACAAAAATAATAGCTTTTCCCAATACTTAAACCACAATTATATATAATTATTTTATCTTTTTCAGCTGTATCAGGAATGTTTCAAATTATTTATTATTTTCTCTAAAATATACAGTTCTATTTACTACAAAACTAAGATTTTGAATAAAAAAACTTAACAAATTATTTTTAGAAATAAAAATCAATTAGCATGTACTTTCATGGCCATTTCTTTCTGAAGTGATACGTGTTTGTGTGTATTCACGACACATTCCGTGTGACTGCCGCTGTACATTGTACTCTATATACCTTTCAGGTTACAAGTGCTTTACTCGGTTCTATGTTAACCGAAAGAAATATTCTTAGTTTTTTACTTATACGTCATAAACTCACATAACATCTGAAGTATTCAGTAAATAATGAGCAGTCGAATCAGCTAAATTAGTTTTCCAAATAAAATGAGTTGTTAGTTTCTTTAAAATGCCGCAGACAAAACTAAGAAGCTCAGATTGATAGTGTTCGGAACCTTTGAAATATTTGTCCCATAAAATGTTACGGAAAGTAGATGCAAGTTGAGAAAACGTCTTCGCATTGAATGTTCAATTTCCTGGCTGGAGCTTCCAATATCCAGGGAAGAATCGTCTCATCCAGGACTTCTCATTCATTTTCGGCAGATATCAGGTTAAGTCATCAACAAGTCAATGATCTCCGATATCTCATAGTTATGCGACATCCACTCTCTATTACTATTTAGTTTTGTGTAACTTGTACTTGATTGTGGTGCACAGGTTTGGTTTGTTTACTGATCTTACACTTTTAAGAAGAGCTATCTGATTTTTTCCACCCTAATAATTGTTTACAGTCATTTGTATATTTTGTGATTTAAGTCATCATTATAAAGCCTTAATATTTAACATTTAAAAATTCTTTGTAAACTCTTAAAGGGTTTTTTATGTTTAGTATAAGAATATCGTGACTTAACAGTGTCTTGTAGTAGTTCATACATGCGACTCATGACTTGATATGTCTCAAACTATGAGTACGTCACCATAACTTGGTTGACCAGCCATGGAGGAGCCGTGTAGGAGTCATGTTAGAGAAAGGAGGTATGAGTAAAGTTAGTCTTGAGGTAGGAGTCATGGCAAAGGGATGAGTTAGTTGTCATGTCAGAGCCAGGTGTTATGCCAGAGAAATGAGGTAGGAGTCATGTCAGAACCATGTGTTATATCAGAGCTCCGAGGTAGGAGTCATGTTGGTGCTATGAAGCATGATTCATGTCAGAGCAAGAGAGGCATGTCAGAGTAAGGAACCACGAGTCATGTCAGAGCCACGATGTTGGAGTCATGTCAGTGGCAGTTAGCATCATGTCACAGCAAGAGAGAAATGTCAGAGCCAGATGGTATCAGTCATTCAGAGCCATGGTTTATGAGTCGTGTTTGAGTCTCGAGGCATACGTTATATCAGAACCAGGAAGAATGAGTCATGTCAGATCTAGGAGTCATGACAGCGCCAGGACGAATGAGTCGGGCTTGATCTAGGAGAAACGAGAACTAGGAGTCAGTCGTGTGAGAGCTACACACGGAGACAAACGTTATATCAGATGCAAGAGGCAAGAGTCATGTCATAGCCAGGAGACAGGAGTCAAGTCGTCCAGAACGTAGGAGTCTTGTCAGAGGTAGGAATAATGTCAGAGACAGGATTCATGCCAGAGGTATGAATCATGTCAGAGCCAGGAGGCAGGTGTTTTGTCAGAGCTAGGAGGCAGGAGTCATGTCAGAGGCAGGAATAATGTCATAGCCAGGAGACAGGAGTCATGACATCCAGAACGAGGAGTCTTGTCAAAGGTAGGAATAATGTCAGAGACGGGAGTCATGCCAGAGATTTGAATCATGTCAGAGCCAGGAGGCAGGAGTCATGTCTCATGTAAGAGGTATGAGTCATGACAGAGGCAGGTGTTTTGTCAGTGCCAGGAGGCAGAATTCATATCAGAGGCAGAAGTCATGCTAGAGAATCATGTCAGAGCCAGGAGACAGGAGTCATGTCAGAGGCAGGTGTTTTGTCAGAGCTAGGAGGCTGCAGGAGTCATGTCAGAGGCAGGTGTTTTGTCAGAGATAGGAGGCTGCAGGAGTCATGTCGGGGGCAGGTGTTTTGTCAGAGATAGGAGGCTGCAGGAGTCATGTCAGAGGCAGGTGTTTTGTCAGAGCCAGGAGGCAGGAGTCATGTCAGAGGCAGGTGTTTTGTCAGAGCTAGGAGGCAGGAGTCATGTCAGAGGCAGGCGTTTTATCAGAGCCAGGAGGCAGGAGTCATGTCAGAGGCAGGTGTTTTGTCAGAGCTAGGAGGCTGCAGGAGTCATGTCAGAGCCAGCGACGCCCGGCTCACTAATTGAAGGGTGAACATGTGTTGTGCTCTCATATAGCGCGATATTGGCCGTCATATCAAACTTGTTTATCACTTGCCGGGCCCACACGGGGGTTGCGCTTATATAAAACTTGCTGCTCTAATATTGAACATTATTGATGTCCGTGGCATCGCTACGCCTCGCTTTTTACAGAGGAGTCTTTTATTGTGTTTTATTCACGCGTGGGGTGAAGTTTCATATATATTGCATGTAACAAAGGTGCTTTTATTTCAAATTATCAGCGCTGAATGGAAAGTTTAGTAAAAAATTTGATTCTTCACAATTTACATATAAGAATGAGTTTTTAATATTAGTGGTTGATTGAACAGAACTCTTTTTACGAATTTTCAAATTGGGTTACGTAGCTTCAAATGTAGCTAAATTGTTTGAATTTATACTTTTACCCCTTCAAATCTCATGCTTCAATTGACTAAGACGGTGGCGATGTAATCCAGCTACTTGGAGGTCAAGAATTTTGGATAGTTGTGAGAGATGATCGGTGGATGTGGTGTTCTATTTTGTGGATTAACGTCCGCACTATTGAATACTACGTTAATCCGAAAAGCCTATCCTCATAATTAGACCAATTCGTAATTCAGATGCCGTGGTTCGGATTCCACGTTAAACTGTAGATACCTTAGTTGTCACCGGCTGTTGGGCTATTAATTAACAGTCCTGTCTAAGGAACATTTCAGCCTTATAGGACTACAATCATAATCATTAATAATTATTCATATGGCTTAAATACCTTCTTTGATTTCAATAATGCTAATATACTTTAGCTTGCTAATAGTTTGACAGCAACGTCATAAATTTAATTTTTTTTCATATGATTGAATTCAATCTATCGCAATTAAATCGTAAAATCCCTTCAGATATAGTTATGTTTACCTTCATACTTGCACCTCTTTCGCGGTTCGTATTGTTTGTGATTGTTTTACGTACATTTATATACTTGGTTTGAGAATATTTTTGACATGGATACATCTTAGCTCTGGGGGGTGGCAATTTGCGCGACCAAAATTTAAAATACTGACGTCATTTGGTTAGTGACATCATGTCGTTGGTGTCATCATAGTTTGATTATAAGAACAGCTGTTTAGAAGAACTGAAAACATTCCAATTCAACTTATTTCCACAGAGAAATAAATATAATATTTTGATTAGACACCTGTACTGAAAATCCGCAATCCACTCCAAAGAAACGGGAAACTTTGATATTTCCGAAATGGAAACGCGCTAAAAGGGTGAGAACAAAGTGGCTTTCTTAAAATGGAGAATATGTTTGGCGGTAAGTAGCAGTCACAGAAGGGAGGTAAAAGCTCTCAGAGCGCTCCCCGAGGATTGTCCCGTGCAGTTTAATATTTCATGTCCCGCTGCGCCGCTCCACTTTTGACAGATCCAATTTGAAAGTCGATGTCCGGCTAGGGACTGAATCCATAACGGTAAGTGGTTAACTGAAAACTTTCCGTTAACGTTTCCGTTGATCTCTTTTCGGTACAACTAGGTTGGGTGGGGATGGAAATGATTGGAATGTTCTCTTTGTGGATTAACGCCCGCACTATTGAATATACGTTAATCCACAAGATCCTCATAATTAGAAATCGTAATTGCCGTGGTAGGATACGTTAAACTGTTCCATTAGTTGCCATCGGCTGTGGGCTATTAGAACAGTCCTGTCTAAGGAACATGTGTTAGTCAGTAACGTTTGGTTATTCATCTCATTCTACTTGGTTAAAATATTGGGTAGGGAGAGTATGTAAAGATGATAGGGTGGAGGGGAAAGTAGGGTTGGAGGAGTAGGGTAATGGTCGTACAGTGTAGTTGGGAAGGGGTGGGAGGATAATGGGGAAGTAGGAAAGGTGGAAGGGGTATTGTAGGAAAATCTAGGAAGGTGGAAGGGACGATCGTAGGAAAAGTAATAAAGGGATGGTAGGAGAGACTAGGATGATAATAGGGGAGGTGGTAGTGGGGTAGTAGGGGGAATGTAGGGTAGAAGTAATATTTGTGGAGTGGGGGTGGTAGGGTGGAAATGATAGTAGGATTGGAGGAGTAATAGTGGGGTAGTTCTAATGTAGGATAGTAGTAGTTGGGGAGGTGGTAGGATGATATTGGGTAAAGGAAAGTCGTGAAAGTGGTAGGCTTATAGTAGGGAGTAAGTAATTATAGAGTAGAAGGGATAGTAAAGTTGTAGGAGTATTGTGAGGTAGTGTGGAGTTGTTGGATGTGGTGTAAGGATAATTTAGGGTTAAGGTAATATAAGAACAATAGAAAAGGTGTTAGGGCTATAGGATGTAGTAGGGAAGGGGATGTATAAAAATACAGTAGAAGATTAGTACACGATTTCTTTCCCATTTGGTCATAGAGAAATAGTAGGAAAGGTAATAGAAAATGTAGTAGGCAGATAATAGTATGGGAGGGGTTTTAGCAACTATATTGGGTAGAGTAGAGTCGAACTTATAAAGCTTTTTAGGGGTTAGCCTAAGTCACTACTTACTGGAGTTATCCACTGATAGCTCCAGTAAAACTTACCAATAGATATTCCGAGTTCAAAAACAGTTCTGATTAGTGTTAAAATCATACCTCCTTTTAATATTTTTTAAGAAAGTTAACACTCTGAAAAATAACTTAATTTTAAATTATTAAAAAAATACTATGAACAATGGAATATAATTATCCCGGAGTGATTTTTAGCAATTTTATCAGTATAATTTAAAACATTTTTCTTAATGAAAAACTTGGTGTGTTCACTGAATATGGTCTGACTGGAGGAATTTGTTTCTGAAACTCAGATGCAATGTGATTGCATTATTACATTGTCATCGTAGAGCTGAAACAACTGTGGTCAGACATAACACATAAATCCTAAACAGTCCATATATGGATCTTCTCTCAATAACGCAACAAGGTTAAGAGTATTGGTAACGTAATAAGATCTAAGAGAATGCAACTGAGAAGCCAAAAATACAATAAACGCTGGTGAACTCCATCAACAAGAGAACTCGTGGCGGGACACTTAATGAGAATTTTTCACTCCGATAATTTTTCCATTAACTTGGTGAAAGAAGACTGAGGGAGATCGGGAGATGGTGATCGTTTTATAGCAAAAGCACCAGGTGTGCGCATGCGCGCGACATACTGCCGCTACGCGCACTTCTCAGCACGTGGTGGAAGCTACAGATAATATCATTCCGTTTTTGAAATGGTGACCTATGCAATTAGGTAATTAGTGGTAATAATAAATGAGAAATACGTGTAAGATGATTGTGGCCCCATCTTGTAATCTTGTTACTGACTAAGGCTGGGCTGACTTGTACATAGACAGGACTGTTAATTAATAGCCCAACAGTCTTCTAGCAATCGTGGTGGAATCCGAACAGCTTTTACTTTTAAATAACGAACTGGACTAATTATGTGGATGGTCTTTGCGGGGTATTCTCTAGACTTGGTCGTCGATAAAGGGCCCGTGGACTGGGTTGCAGCGGTTTCACGTACCAACCATGGGGCGTTGGTAGGTGTATCCAGATCGGTCCGGGTTGGATAGCGGTGCGCGAGATGTAGGTGTACGTTAGACCGGCCACCGCACTGCTTCTGTTACAGGTATGTGTGCAGCTGTTACAGTACTGTGACAAGGAGAGGTGCAACCTTGAACGGGCCCAGCATGGATAATGACATTGTCATACTGCTAACTTGAGGTATTTTGTGGATTAGGTGTGGCTGATGGTAAACATACGGAACTACCCCAGGTGGGTCGCTGCTCTGGCAGTCAATCGCACTCCTTTTCGGAGAATGCCCGTGGATTCTGAGGAGGGCAAATCACAGCTGTCAACTAACGTTGCTTTGTTGCAGGAGACAGGGTCGAGTGAAGTGAATGTGTTTGCGCGGAGCTCACTCACCTAGAGGTCTCCACCTGAAAACTGGAGGATGTTTCTGGGTGTGTCCAGGCTCTTCTTGAGACGCCCTCTCAGGGGCCGCAACCTTGCCGGCACCAGGCTCTGGTGGTGAGGGGACGCCCAAGTCCAGTGAGGAGAGCGCCCGCAAGCGTAAAAGGCAATCCGGTGGAGTGCCTCAAGGGGAGGGTTCTAACTCGGGAGTTTCTCCCATGCACAGGCCGGACCCCAAGAGGCAGAAGCTCAGTGAGACCACTCCGGGCCCATCAAATTCCGGAGAGACCTTCAAGGATCTGCTAACCACCAGAAAGTTGGCGATCGTCCCAGTGGCACATCCTGACGATAAGCTCACAGACGAGGAGTGCTGTTTGTTACAGGCCAAACTCGGAGATCTCATGATCGACGATGAGTCAAGGGTTGGACCTCTGCAGATTTCGAGGACCTTTCAGGAGAAAGGAGTAATGGTTGCAGTCTGCTGCAACGACATGACCTACGACTGGCTGAAGTGTAAGGCGGCCGATCTTGCTGTACGTAAGGGGGCCGAGATTTTGGTTGGAGAGTACAAAGACCTCCTCCGATCTGTCTAGGTTATCTCGTGGATTGACAAACTGTTTCCCAAGGCAGAGCACTTAGATCCGAAGAGGGTCTTTGTGGGTCTGCAGAAACAGAACCCAGGTTTCATCAACAAAGACTGGCGAATCGTCAATAGGAGGCAGGAAGAATAAATTCAGACGATTGTCCTCGTGATTGATGAGGCCAGTGCGCTTGTGTTGAGCAAACAGGGGTTGAAGGCCTTCCTGGCTGCAACGAAGGTTTCCTTTATGGTGCTCTCGAGGTCCAACTCTGGGTCAACACAAGACAATGACAAAAACAAAGGTGACTCAGGTAAACCTCCAACACAGTAAGGCTGTCTCAGCAGTCTTCTGTGAACATACAGCAAGCACGCTGTTAATTACGCCCTGATTCGAGAGCCTTGGGTAAGGGGCGACAAAATCTAAGGTTTGGGGTCCTCTAGGGGACAAAAATTCTCGGCCTGTACTATTGCATCCATCTAAGTTTGTCCCTGACTTTAATGAACACCCTGTATACTGACTGCGTCCTTTTCAATTTTTTTATTATGTATCATCCCTTCCTAGAACTATTAGGGTCATCACCCGAAACTGTTTCACGCATTAATTCAGGCTAGACCTTGTAGTTTGCAACACCTTCACGTAGAATATGCCCATTGGAGATTGTAATAACTTTTTTTAATGTTGAAGGTGTTGCAAACTACAAGATCTAGGCTGAACTATTGCGTGAAACAGTTCCGGGTTAAGGATTATTGGATTACAACCTTGGATCTCAGGGTTCAAAGACCAGCACACTCCCCATCGCTGTCACATAGCTGAGAACCATTGGAGATTGGTGGAATTACAGCCCAGGATCTCGAGATCTCTATTAATGTCTCTCTCCTTCTTATACTTCCCGCTTTCATGTACACTTATATTCCTTCGCTGATACTATATTATCTCTTTGCATTCCTCCAAGTTCCTACTGTTATCCAAATCACGTTTCCTTTGATTTTCCTCCTTAATAACTGTATATTTACTGCGGTACATAGTGTAATTGTGTACATAGTGTGGTAGTGTAATTCGAAAAAGTCTTTATTTTCTAGCATTCTAAAATAGGAAACTAACGGGGAAAACTCTAAAAATCTAAAAAATAAGGGGTTTTTTTTTAACTTTTGACAAACAATAAGAAGCGATATTTATAATTAAATTAAGACGCACTGAACAAATATTTGAAAAATTATTTTCCTTAACAAAAAACTTCCTAATCAAATTATTGTTAGTCATGCGTGAACACAGACAACTGTGATTGAGTTTGCTCCAAAACATAGCGACCTTGCTGCAGTGCTTTGTTCCAAGAATACTTTTTAATTAACAACTTCGCTGACTGGAGTAATTAAGTCAAAGTATAAAGTTACTTTTGGTTTAATTAAAATGTGTAAAAAGAAGTTATAGGATTATTAAACACCTCTTTAATTAAAGCAGGGTGCGCTTCGTTCCGAACAGTTTTGTTCATCGGTTTTATGAGAGGTCGCGTTGTTTTGCTTGGCAAAATTATGTTTAATGATGATTAAAAAAGGTTATGGCTCGACATTATCGATATTATATTTTCTCTTCTTTATAACAATATGTCACGCTCTGCCTTTAAATCATGCAATGTTTTGGTTAATTTCAGTGGATGAAAAACAGATTTGTTTGCACATTGTTATAATTTTGCTTAAAACTAGACATTTAGGCTGAACCACTTATTTATAAGTTATGTTTTTAGATTTTTATATTATTATGCTATATGTAGAGATAGTTACAGGAATAAAAACAATAATTGTAATTTCTTAAATGTAATTAAACTGACAAAATATGTTCCCTACGACAACTTACTTCTAATAAATACAAAAATAATTAAGTGAATCTGAAAAATGTTGTTTTGTGATTAATTACAATTTATAGTCTTTTACTGTCGGTTGAGCATACAATTCATTACATTTACGTACACGTTAATTAATAGTTTTATTTTATATTTTTAAATATTAGTCTTTCCTTTTGATTTTTACAAACCTGAAAATGGCGTGTTTTTTTCAAATCAGCACAAATAAAGTCCACGTAAGTACCTGGAACACCAAACGAAAATGGTCACAAAATTGTAAACTTAAGTTAAAACTATTTCAATATTTCAATTCTACCTCTGGCGAAAATGAGTTATAGTAAAGTGAGAATAATTATTAAGTGACAACAATAATGTTTAACTGTGTGAAACGTGCCAGATAAAGAACACGTGTAAAACATGCAGGATGAGAATCAGCTGACCGGCGTGACGTCACGGTAATGGATCAGCTGATTACGTGACTGCGAAGCCCAACAGCTGGTAATGCATTCTGGGAATCCCCTTACCCGTACATTGAAACCCACTCGCCGTTGTTTACCCGACCACATGGCTCATTATCCCGTGGACACGGCCACTTGTTCCGTGATTGATTGACTACAATTATACTGAATAAATAATTTTTATATGGGTAAAGTAGTAATTAATTATACTGCGGGTAAAACTCAATGTGAAAAATTTCAAACGTTATATTAAACGGTAAAACGTACCTCAAGGGTACATCTTAGGGCCGATATTTTTCCTCTTCTTCTTTTTTTCTCAGTTCTGGATAATGCGTGTAGTACTAGTAGTATGTATACTCAAACTCAAATCTCTTTACTTAAAACAGTTACAAACTGCATAATAGCGAGTGTACCTTACAGGAATAATTATTAAAATTAATATTATATCATAAAAAACTGTTCAACAGAGATAGTCTAAATTAGACTAAAACGTCTTTGATGCTGTAGTAACAGCGTGACAAAAGAAGATTTTTAACCCCTTTGCCAAATTTGTCCACGTCTGTTTCAACTTTTAAGGTGGCTGGTACTGCATTGAACAAAATACGACACCATTATAAAAGAGGTTGTTTTCAAAAAAAGAAGTTTTGTTCTTCGGGATATCTATATTAAGCCGTCTTCTCAAACCGTAGCAGAGGGAGCGGGTTGAATTTTGAAAAAGGTCAAAATGTTTCCTTACAAATACTACGCAGTTCAAGATATATAAAGGTGGGAAAGTGAGAATTCTATTGTTGACAAAAAGCGGTTTACAAGAGAATGCGCGGTGCTTCATAAAATTATTCGAATCGCTCTCTTTTGTAACTTAAAAACGCTTTTTGAATTTTCACATATATAGATAAATATTGTATTGAAAAAAATATTTGGGCTAAATAAGAAACTCTATGGTTGTATAAGGAAAAATCAGTGAATCAAATCAGTGAACTTAGTACGTGTAAATAATGTGATGACAAAATGAATATCCGTAAGAGTTTGAATGTTTCTTGTTTATGTTTAAAATTTGAATACACTTTTTTCTTTTTTTGGACCTCAACTGCCAATCACCATGGGCTTTAGATCTGTGCGGTAAATTAAAGACAGCAAGGTAACTTACTGGTATTAGCTTTGACTATCCATTATTGGATAGTCAAAGGTATTATCACATGTGCAAGCCTTAGGTGATTGCTCATGATCTGACAGGAACCTCTGGTTTCGATCCAGCATCCTTTAAGGTACAGGAGCATTACTCCGGAAGTACCGTGCTAGTACGGTAATTTGATAATATTGGCATGGATAATATTGAGAAAATATTGTATTGGGAAAATACTAGGAAACTCTTTTCTTAAAAAATACAATTAAAAAACTTAAATGAAGAAGTACGAAATTAAGTAAAAACAAAATTTGGATATCATTGCAGTTTGAATAGTTTCATTAGAAATTTGAATATAATTATTTAATAGTAAGAACTCAGTTAATTAAACACATTAATTTATAACCTAGTTATGATAATATTAATTAGATGGACCAGCACACTCCCCATTGCTGTCACATAGCTGAGAACCATTGGAGATTGGTGGAATTACAGCCCAGGATCTCGAGATCTCTATTAATGTCTCTCTCCTTCTTATACTTCCCGCTTTCATGTACACTTATATTCCTTCACCGATACTATATTATCTCTTTGTATTCCTCCAAGTTCCTACCGTTACCATAATCACGTTTCCCTTAATTTTCCCCCTTAGTAACTGTATATTTACTGCGGTAGTGTAATTGTGTATATAGTGTGGTAGTGTAATCGAAAAAGTCTTTATTTTCTAGCATTCTAAAATAGGAAACAAATAGGGAAAAACACTAAAAATCTAAAAAATAAGAGTTTTTTTTAACTTTTAACAAACAATAAGAAGCGATATTTATAATTAAATTAAGACGCACTGAACAAATATTTTAAAAATTATTTCTCTTAACAAAAAACTTCCTAATCAAATTATTGTTAGTCATGCGTGAACACAGACATGTCACTGGTTTTTTCTGGTAGTTCAGGGATCGAAACAGTTTTTTGACGAAAAGTTAATCCATGGAGTTTGTACGATCTACAATAAATTTTCATCAAGAGATAAAATAGAGTGTGAGATAAAATATCCCCGTTTCAGCAGACCTATGAACTATTTATTTTCGTATAAAATGAAAAATAACTGAGTTAAAAAGCCAAATTCCAATTATTATCCACATATTTTTGGTAAAAGAATGTAATAATATTACTTCGGACCAATCAATGGGAGATTTATTGTATAGAGAAATATAGGTATGTTAATTAAAATTAAAACAAACATTTTTCAACCCATTCATTTTTCATATTCTATTTTAAACAGCAAGAATCAATACAATAACTATTCTTGTCACTCTTATAATTATTTTGAGCTCCAAAAACCTTAACATATTTTTAAAATACTTTAAACCATGCATTTTTATTTACTAGTTTTCATAATTAATTCTTTCTTCTCGTATGTAAATTCAAAAATAATAAATTTTAATCCAATAACAAGTAGGAAAGCGCTGACTGTAATGTAACCTTAAAATTGCAACAGGAAGTATCAAGACTTAAAACACATTCCTACTGGTTTTACGAGTTCGGAATTGGTTTTGAAGAATGAAAACTGATTCCACCGACTTGGCATGTAATACTTTGCAGCAGATCATAAACCTGGGTATAAAACGGATCCAATTTGGTTGTCGGGTGGCAGGGCGAGCCACTTGCGTCTAGGAGACTATTATAAATGTTCCTCCTTCTGATACCTTCTCCAAAACTGTCGATAGGTTAGGTTTTATTCCGTTATTTTTAACTTTTTTTAATAAATAATTAAAATGTATCAGTAAATATATCAGATAGTTTCTTAGAGGTTTATGAATATTTTTTTGTTATTTTAGTTAATTTCCCATGGGGAAGGTATTACCGTAGGTATTACATGGCAAGACCTTAGCCTGGGACCATGTAGTTTTTGCGTTTTGAGGTGCCTAGAGACCAAAACAAAATAGTCGTTAAAAATTATATCTATATATGCGTGTATGTGTGTCGTTGAACACGATAACTCTCGTAAAAATGGTCCGATTGAGACCAAATTCGGTAGAGACGTGTATTTGTACATTTACTCGGAAGAGTTCGTAATCCAGATATATCGGTTAATCAGATAGGGTAGTTTGGGTGGGTTTTGTACCCACCGTAAAATATTATCTTTTACCATTAGAATCAGCTAAAAAAACTACACAATTCAGTTCATTTAAGTTTTGCTCTATCTCAAATTGCTTATATACTGAAAAACTCAACATAGTACATTGTATTTTGAACCCGATGTTAATCTTATGCAGGATAAGATAAAATTAATATGTCACTTATTTACCTATCTTTTTGGATGATAATTGGTATTTAGCTTCATGTGGTTGAGATCCATCCATTTATGCTTTAAAGCCTCAACTCCAAGTGATAAGCCTAAACCGTTACCGAAAATTTCCACGCTAAGCAGCTGGGTTTTGAACTGAAAGAGAATACTCCTGAAAGTTAATTAATTACTGGAACTGATCAAGTTCGGACTTCTTCGCTTTAAGAACAGGCTCAATTCCTGGACTTGTCCTGACGTAAAGTAATTTCCAATACAGTGTTGTGGGAAAAGTATGACCACAGATATTAGGAAGACTCACTGTGCATATCAACTACCGCAGAAAAGGACGGTGTGCTTTGCTGTTTCATTGATATTCGCGCAGTAGGTGCAATTGGGACGGTCTGTCTTCCCTATATTATTGTGGATTTCCCAAATACACCTGTGACCAGAAAGAAACTGGTTCTGGTAATATCAAATCTTCCCATGCTTAAGGTCAAAGAAACTTTCAAGTCTATATGCACTCTTTTAGACTACAAGACTATTCTCGCCCGTTAATTATGTACCCTTCACTAGTTTGGGGAACTGCATTTCATCTAGAAAGCGAAAAAGAAATAAAATTTTTCAAAACAAAATTTTGAGCTGCAAAAAGTCTATGATACCTGCATCAAGAATTGACACAATTAAAAATTACATTGCTAAAACCTATCGTTTTTCACGAGGTCTCAATTACAGATGAATATCTTTCCATATTCCCAAAATGAACGTTTTATACCCCATTTCTGATTATTTTTAGTATATTTACCATCGGATGTCTACTATGAATTGCAACGGAAGAGATCAGCTGGCTTAGAGAAAATGGATAACACTCTAATGGAAATGGTCAATAACTCTCATCGGTGAATCGCTCCACGCTGAAGGCCCGGTATCATTCGGCGTCGGGCCTAAATTTTTTATGTTAATTTTGGTTTATTAAATTTAATAATTTACTAACTATTATGTATTTTACAATAATTATCTAAATGTAAACTAAATTCCGAACAACTGCAATTTACATAGAGTTAACTCCTCTCCTCTAACCTATAATGTCCTAATTTGGTCAACATGCTTTTTCTATAATCGTCCATTTTTAATCTTGACCAAATATTAAACATTTCCTAGTACTCATTCAATTGTTCCAACATACCATTTTTCCAAAAATTGTATGGAAATTTTTGCCGAATGTTGAATTTTACCTTAGCCAATTGTATTGGTTTTAGTACTATGGAAACATCTACCATTCTGTCCTCACATTCCTTCCCAATATTAAACTTTGTAACTTAGGGAGATTGTCCTGTATTGTTATGTTGTGTTTTCCTTAGTTGTCTAGTATCATGTTAAATCTTTTCCTCCCCCAACAACTAGTGAGACAGCCTTAACTGTCTTAACAACGCGTTCAGATTGACCATTTGATGTTGGAAATTTTATCATCGTTGCCTTTCTTACCTGTGATTTAATTATACCTCTTTTGTTTCAGTTTCTTCAATACAATTCTATCCTCGTCACCATTTTAAAGTATTTTACAACTAATCAATTAAACACAATCAATTCCATAATGTACACAATAGCAATAATAATAAAATTGAAAGAACACATGTGACATAAAACATCTGATCAACTGCAAGTTACTTTGAGATATGACACTTCTAAGATTGGTTCATGAATTCGTCCATCCCATAAAAGGAAAATTTAAGCGTACTAATTGGTTTTATTTTTTGTTTATTAATTAATAGTTAAAGCTATTCTTATTATGAAATTCTGTTATATAAATTTAGTTTCCTCCTGTGTGATGATTTTCATTCACTTAAAATAAGTGTTTACTTTAACCTAATTACTTTAAAATCCTCCTCTATGACCTGTTAAAATAAACAATTATAAACAACAGTGAATAAATACGGATTCTACTCTATTGACGTTTTACTACCAATTACATTCCAATTAGACATTTAATGAAATCGATGATTGGAGAAAAAGCAAATGAGTTTCATTAAACTCAATGGTGCTTGGTAAAGTTAAAATTCAATCAAAACTCTATTGCCGATATAACAGCACACAATTACTATAGCTAATGACTAATTAAATGTAAAACAATGAACCAATTATTATGTTTGAATCGAACAATTTACTTGGTTTGATTAGATTGGTTGATTTTATTGCGGTAATAGACTATTAAATTGTTATATCTGAGAGAATTATTTACAACTATTATACAATAGTTTATATCTTTAAAATTAATTATCTAATAGGAAGAACACAAAGATTGATTGAAACCCCTGTTAGTTTGTATTCATGAAAATGTTGACGATTTTTGGATAAAAAACTCGTTTACTATTTAAAGAGTGTATTTACACATATGTTTACAGCGAATTTATCTTATAATATACATTATGTTTCAGTTTCCAAATAAAGAAGTACAGATAATATACAGGATGTAACTGAAATGCACCGACAAACCTTGGTACATTGTTCTTGAGGTCAAAACAAACAACAAATGTCCTGTAAACATATGGACGATCTCGCTCCTTTTCCGTCTGTCCGTGTGTATGTGTTTTTAGTAACATGTTTGAACTCTGGAACCAATTAAAGTACCAACTTCAAATTTGGTAAGTATATGAGTACTAATAGGACCTACTTTAATGCATAGTATCAAATTACTACTTTGTACCATTTCAAAATGGCAACCTTTAAATTTTTCAAAGCTCAATAACTCAAAAACCATGGATTTAAAAAAATTAACTTAAAGACGAAAAAGGTGCAAAATTTTATTTTTTTAAAGAAAATTTAAACTTTTAATAGTCTTAACACAAATAACAAAGAAAATTGCGTTTTTCTTAAGCTACAACTGTCAATTTAGGCTTTAATGAGCAATCTAAGTAAGTAGTAACATCACTAAAATTGAATTTTCTTTGTTATTGGTGCAATAACCCAGTCATTTTTGTGGTAAAAAGTAGTTAACACATTTTCACATAAACACTTACAACATAAACATTTAAAATAGTTGGCCGGCCACACACAAAAAGTCGTCAGATCCATGCAGCTGACCACGACTCGACTCACCTGTAACAAATTATTTGAAATGTTCTTCGTTTGTGTGTTTGTGTTTTTAGTAACATGTTTGAACTCTGAACCAACTTAAATTTGTAAGAGTACTAATAGGAAAATAGGACCTAAGCAATGCTATAATCAAATTACTATTTACCATTTTCAAAAAATAACATAATTTTTTCAATTAACAAAAACTTAAAAAACGAAAAAAGAAAATTTTTATTTTTAAGAAAATTTAAATTTTACACAAAAACAAAGAAATTTTTTTACATAAACTATAATTGGCTTTAGGCAATAGTAAGTAGTAATTTTCTTTGTTATTGTATGTTATTTAATAGAATATTTCTTTGTATGTATAATACTTAACACATTTTCACATAAACACTTACAACATAAACATTTAAAATAGTTGGCCGGCCACACACAAAAAGTCGTCAGATCCATGCAGCTGACCACGACTCGACTCACCTGTTTAAATTACCAATATAGTCTTTGGGACAATGTTTACACGATAGTTGGTAAATCACGTTGTGTTCGCACTTTGATTTTCTAACTATTGAATAAACTTTGTCTGTCACACTACTTTTAAAGTCAGTGGCTACTCAGATAAGTAAGACTCTACAGTGATGTTTAATTATTATCTTATTTCTATCCTGAGTTTTCTAAACGAGTAAAATCCAATAAAATCCATTGATTCTTTAAGAAAATCTATGCTTGAGGATTGTTTCTTTGGTTTTATCTTTGCATAATTAAAATAACTAACACCAAATGACAAAATAATGGTACATAAAAACTTTTAAAATTAAATCATTTGCATTCTACCGTACACCTCCCCAGGAAAATATGTTCTGACGTACAACGCGTGAATGTGAACGTAAAAATGGCAAAATCAACGAAGAACGTAATGTTTGTAAGAATACTGTAGACATTTGTGCCACGTAGGCTTGAAGTAATTTTCAATTGACTCGTTAAGGGTCACTAAACACAGAAGCAATACGGGTTAATTAACAATTCCATTGCAACGCTTATTATGATGATTTCTCCAGTAATGCTCTCTGGTTTACGATACTGATAAAGATTCAATTAGCAGTAAACGCCACGACCGGTTCCTGACAGGTGCGGCTTGCGTAGTGGTAGTTGGCACCTGCCTGGCTTTACAGCGACAAACTGGCACCTACCAAACCATGCAGTTGTGGCTCACGTAGTGGTACTTGGCAGCTGCCTGTCTATACAGCGACACACTGGCACCTACCACACCATGCAGTTTTGGCTCACGTAGTGGCACTTGGCAGCTGACTGTCTATACAGCGAAACACTGGCACCTACCAAACCATGCAGTTGTGGCTCACGTAGTGGTACTTGGCAGTTGCCTGTCTATACATCGACACATTGACATCTACCACACCATGCAGTTTTGGCTCACGTAGTGGCTCTTGGCAGCTGACTGTCTATACAGCGACACACTGGCATCCACCACACCATGCAGTTTTGGCTCACGTAGTGTCAGTTGGCAGCTGCCTGTCTATACAGCGACACACTGGCATCCACCGCACCATGTAGTTTTGGCTCACGTAGTGGTACTTGGCAGTTGCCTGTCTATACATCGACACATTGACATCTACCACACCATGCAGTTTTGGCTCATGTAGTGGCTCTTGGCAGCGAACTGTCTATACAGCGAAAACCTGGAACCTACCACACCATGCAGTTGTGGCTCACGTAGTGGTACTTGGCAGTTGCCTGTCTATACAGCGAAAACCTGGAACCTACCAAACCATGCAGTTGTGGCTCAAGTAGTGGCACTTGGCAGCTGACTGTCTATACAGCGACACACTGGAACCTACCAAACCATGCAGTTGTGGCTCACGTAGTGGTAGTTGGCAGGTACCAAACCCATTATAACAGGCAGGTGCCTGTCTGCACAGCAATACACTGGTTCCATTCAGGACAATTGACCAGACAGGTGTGACTTAGGCAGTGGTATTTGGTTGACATCTGCCTCTCTTTACAGCGATGCACTGATACCTCCCACCTTAGGTGTGACTTACATAGTCGGCACCTGGATACTATATGGATTGAAAACTGAGAACTGAAACCATATATTTCATGAAATATATCAATGTAATTTAAATTTACAAACAGTGGTTCTTTATCAGTAATATTTAATTTAATCATCACTCGTAGCTTCTACGCGCCTCCGTTCAGCCAAGTCGCAGATAAAACTAAGTTTACAATGCCATAAGCTTATCAAGCCACCGAGTTATTTATAATCTTTATCCGCCCGAAGGCTTATCTAATTAACAAGCAATCGTATATTCTCCTTCATTACCGGCTCTAGGCGGCTGATAGCGAGCTTGTCTGTAAATCGTGCACTAACACCACCACTGCCTCTCACCGCCCTTCGCATCCTTCAGTCTAAGCAAACGTGCTACCATGACAGTCCAAAGAGGTATTTTGAGGTCAAAATACCAAAGAGTAAACACTTGAGGCTAAGTGTTTATATTATACAGTTGTACTAACAGTTCACCCGGGTTTATTCGGGTCGTATAACGCAATGTCTAGGGGAAATATTCTTATTACAATTGTTGGATATTCATACAAAAAAGTATTTTATTTGTTCTAAAAAAAGTTGTTACTTAAGTAATTTTCTCTTTATTTAAACTTAAAAGAAATAATCCATAAAATGAATTAATTAATTTTTATGTAAAAAATTTATAGAGGTAAGAAAGTAGTTTTATTATTAGAGCAATAATGTGTATTTATTTCATTGACTAAACTGAATTTTGATTGGGTATTTTCCTTCCGATACATGATAGTGAGCCGCGTCTCAGTGCCTTGGACATGGTCAGTGATCACCATCTCTTTTTCTTTTATAATCTCGCTAATTATTAGCAAAGTGTTTTTTACCTATTATTATAAAGTCAGTGTTAACATCCAATTTTGTAACACTGTACGTGGCAACTCAACTCCATCTCCATGACGATAACAATGAGTCACTCCACTTCTCGTCGTCGCCTCTCACCCCTGGTCATCTCATCATTGCCGTGTATAAAGGTACTCTCAACGGTCCTCCGCTCATTTTATATTGAGCTCACATATTTAACAACAATGTTTAAATGTTTACCTGAAATCAAAATAAGTAAAAATAAGCTCAGCTTAGTTATTTAGTAAAAAGATTAGATAAATTTTTAAATACGAGGATTTAAATTAACAATAATAAGTAAAAAATTAATATTGATTTTAATTCGACGGCTAGTTGTTTATTTCTGCAACATCACTTTAATAGATCACATATTTAGTAAAACTTAGAAACATATTGCAGCTCATTAGATTATTTTCATTTGTTGAGGGTAAGTTTATAATAAACCTAAACTTTCACCAAAAGGTATAAAATGATTATAAGTTTCACAACTTGGGGTGTTCTCGGATCCACGTAGTGCTACAAAAAGACCTTGTTTAGCGTCATAGAAAGACAGACAGAGACTGATCAAAGAGACATTTCGACATTTCTAAAATATAAAACGCAAAAATATCCAAAAAGAAAATAATTATAGGCCATGTACAGACAAAATTATTCTTTTATTTATATTGACGATTGAACAGTACTGAGTATTATGTAGTTAACATTATTCACATTTAATTTAGTTGATATTCTTTATAAAATGCAGGAGAGACCAATTATACTATCCTTTATTAACTGTAATTGGGGTTAATCTGCCAAACATTGTATATGAATTGTTTAACATCAATCTAATTACATGTCAATAAAAGATCGAACTATTTGGTGTTTGTAAAGCTGTTATTTTTATCGCAACAGTGAGAAGAGTTAACGAAGTTGAACACCCGAAAATTCAGAAGGAGAAGTCATTCAATTTATGATTACTCGACAATCACTTGATAAATTGAATAAATACCTAATATATAAAGAAAATAATTCCTTGTTTACTCAATCGATTACGTATTTACGAATTGTACATTTTTCTCGGAATTTTTAAGCCTATAAATCCGATTATCAGTCGTTTTGACAAAGGTAATTGGTACGACTGAGTCGACTCGACAAAGGTGATTGGTACGACTGAATCGTCTCGACAAAGCTCGCTCAGCTCGTGGACATCGACTTTGAGTGAGAGTCTCACTTTGGCTCGACAGCGCCGCTCGCATGCCATCTCTGTCGCTACATATCTCGCTTGCTGTCACACACTCAGACCGAGAACATTTGATAATTGCGATGATCACGTTGCTACAAGGAATGTTCTGATTGGTTTGACACAAGGTAACTAGAAAGACAGAGGTATGGGGCGTGAACTAGAGGTAAGTCGGGACTGCAGTATCTGATACTTAGTAACATATACTCGTCAGTCCCGCGTGTATCGTGTATCTGATACTCAAAACCAAAAGTACTTGATACAGGAGTACTCGAGTACTTAACTCTTACTGTTTGAGTACATGTACCGCCGAACCTCTAAATCCAGTCCCGGGACTCGTCTCGAGTATCTGTACTTTGTACTTTTAACCAACACAATATATGATTCCACTGGATCGTCTGCTTAGGCTATGTTTAATTTACAGGCGATCCTGACGAAAAATAAATGGTTAGTTTCCGTTAATAATTAATTTTTTTTACGATGACTTAGGGATATTTATGGGAGGTTATGTCCCAATATAATTAGTCATTTTTAACTAAACCAATTTTATTTTATTTAATACGTACGTGACATTTTAATTTGAGTTTAATATTCTGTCCAAAAATACATAGGTAATTGTTAGTAAAAATAAAATCCACTTATTTATAAAAATTAGTTTAATTAAGTGATCTCTTTATGACAATAAACCGTCTAAGAACAGATAAGTAATCATTTTGTAAATAAACCATAAGTACTGCTAGTTGTATTAATACAGGTACACTGTAGCTGATGTACCAAATATCGTCAGCCGTGGTGAGTACTCCTGATACAATGTAATCACCAAAAGTATCTGATACTCGAGAGTAACAGTACCGGGAGTAATCAGTATCTCAATGTACTCATTTAGCCCATCTCTAGCATGAACAAACTTCCCGCCAAACATATGGTAGTTTCTGTCCAGTGACATAATTGTTTATTTATATAAGTAACTGAAGAACGTTTATTTTGAAATTTAGTCAACTTCTAAAATGTGGTAAATCCTAGTTTTCTATAGTTTAGTGTTTAGCTGTCATAAGCTGACTATTTGTTACGTGATCAATTGAGGCTGTAAAATCAATTAAATAGAGTTCCCATCGATGTTCTTTTGTCCTAATGTTTTCTCTTCTTGCGCTATCAGTAGATTCAGAGAAGCTTGTGTCTGAAACAATCAACCACTTAGGCACTACTATTAACTACGAATAAAATTAGTTTTTTTGGCAAAACTCCAAGAATGTACTCAGTTTTGGTTATGCTAAGTCTTTAGTTAGTAATACACGTAATAAGGCTGATATAATATAATTTTTACTTCGTGTATGTATCGTTCATACACTTAAACATTCTCACAAATATAGTGACATACAGACCTTAACAAACATAACATTTCCCATAGCTTGTTTGAAAATAAAATCCTGAAATAACTGAAAAATATTAATCCTGAAAATAACTTCTGCTACCAATAGTTTTATAAATTAATGAAATAAATAATAAAAATAATCCTAAGTAATACTACCGGGACGTAGCTCAGGGTGGTTTAAGTGGGTAGTTATTTGAAGCCGGAACCCCCGCAGGACTAGCGGGTCTAGGATGCCTAGGAACATCAGTCCACCAAGGGTAACGCTCTGGCCCAGTAAAACAAAGGTTGCTGGTTAGAAACCAGCGGCCGTTGAATCCAATCAGATCATGAGCGGTACCTCGCTGTCTTCAATTCACTCCACAGGCCCCAGGCCCATGGTGATGGGCAGTTGAGGTAAAAAAACTATAAAAGCATTAGGGATTAATTTATTATACACTTAGGAAATATTTTTCCTGTAAATTTCAGACCACTACTGTCCTAAAACCATTAATCATATACCCGGTTTCCCACGAAGAGGTCCCTATGTTTGACTAGGTGTTATTGACGTGTGGATCGCGCTACGGACCTTGGATGTGCAAAAGAAATACCCCCGAGTATCAGTTACAAAATAGCGGGATATTAAAGAAATAGTACCTTTTCGTTAAAGTAGTTTTATTTGCTTAAATGTTACAACATAATTACTGAATTTTAACGATGTTACTAAGCACTAAACGACGTTAGGGAATTAAAGATATAAGTAACTCATAAATAAATTAAATCTATTTGATCCATAAACCTTATTCAAACTGATGCCCATCGATCGTAATGCACTGATAGCAATGAAATAGAAAACAGCTATACGCTTTGCAGAACAACTCTCAAGGTATCAACAACAGTTCCTCTTCAATAATCCTCATTAGTTCAACGTTTGTCGCAATGTTATGGAAATAAACCTTCTCTTTCAAAAATCCCCACAGATAAAAAGTCACAAACAGTCAGGACTGGAGAGCTTGGGGCCAGTCCATGAATTTGCTGCCACGACCTATCCAACGGTTAGGACGATTTTGGTCCAAAACTGCTTTGGCCACATTAGAATAATGTGGAGGAGCTCCATCCTGTTGGAAAAAAATGTATTTCATTCAAGGCTGAGAAAGGTGAGTCACTATGTGATTGCTCAAAACTGATACATACCTTTCTCCAGACATTGTTTGTCGGCATATGTCTTAAGACAAAACACCATCCTTGGTAAGTGTGGATTAACGTCCGCACTATTGAATCCTGCGTTAATCCACAAATACCATCCACTTAATTAGACCAATTTGTAATTCAGAGGCCGTGGTTCGGATTCCACGTCAAACTGTAGGTCCATTAATTACCATCGGCTGTTGGGCTATTAATTAACAGTCCTGTCTAAGGACCATGTCAGCCTTAGTCAGTAACAAGACTACAAGATCGCGCCACAATCATCCTACATTCATACTTGGCTTAAAATTCCTACCTGGGTAGGTCGCCATTTCAGTTAAAAGTATTAAAGTATTAACGTGGAATTCAAGCCAAAACCAAGCATCTGAATTATTAACTAATCTAATTAAAAGGATGGACTTGGCGGATGGACGTAGTAATAGTGCAGACGTTAATATACACCAGGTAATATCACATTTATCGGCTATCACTTATATCGATTCCGTATCAATTCGTTCTCTCCAAGTAGTTTCCAATAAAGAATATAATTTGGTTTCAATTTTATTCGGTTGATTAGAGCACTGATCAGGACAAATGTTGTGGTGTGCTGCATGAAATCCTGTTAATTATTCTGGTCACATTCTGTATTATTACCTTTACCTTCCATCTTGAACTTGTTACCTTTACCAGGTAATTCTGGATTGTTCGTGTCAATTTATATATAAAAAGAAAATACCTGAAGTTAAATTTAATCACTCAATCTAGAACCTAGTTATCAGAGGCGGTCAGCAGGGAGGTGAGTGGCTCAGAGAGAAACTCGTCAACTGAATAAAAAGCAATATCCTTCAGCCACCGAGTCAAAACACGCTCAAAACTGTACTCCAGTACCTTAATTTTATCAGGAAGTCTGTTAAACATGCTAGCTCTCATTGGTGTTCACAAACATCAGAGAAACCAAGATGTAGTGTTAAGGGTCGGTAAGAGTTCCCAACTGGCGGAACAAGGGACGTCAGTGATCAAGGACACCACTGGATGAGATGGTTATCACGCCTGCCTTCTGAAGGAGAAGAATCCGATGGCAACCCGGAGCATGCCATACAGTATAAGTCCATAACTGATGTGGGTAAGGAACTGGGTATGACAGACTATAGTTAAAAATGGGAAGTGATCATACCCCGAAGCTTCTTGGTGTTGGTGTTTGAGTTACAGTGGCATAAAATTATTTGAACATTTACCAGAAAACAACAGAAATATTGCACAAATTTAAAAATTCAAAAGAGCCGTAAAATTGATTATTTTACAACTTGGATGATTTCCGCAAAACCTAAATCCACATTAAACCCAGTTTAATCCTAATGAAAAGCATAATTTGAACCTAATCTAACTACATCACAAGCCTTGCCTGTCAAACCCTGTTCTTAGCGTGTGGCTCGCTGTATCTATTGTGTGGGCCTGTTATAAGACAGAACACTTGACGCCTCCAGCACCTTCAGAAGAAGGACGTGGAGAAGAGGATATGTATGTATGTATGTTATTCCTACATTCTGTGATTACATGTGATTTCAAATCAAATCAAAATGCTTTTATTCCTGAAAAAAGAGAATTTACAAAAATAAACATAATTAGTCCAGGAAAAAATAATTCCCAAAAGGACTATACGTCCGTGTATGGGAATGAGTCAGTCCACTCACAAACAGTCCATTCACCAGAAAAAAAGTTTGTTGAATTCTTCTTGTGCTGGAATTAAAAGCAAATCTAAAGTAATATTTACATTTCTAAGGAAAACTTAAATATAAATAATAACAATGAATAAAATTAAATAAAAAAGTCTACTTAAACGTATGCAAGGTAAATTAGAACAAAACATAACATTTTTCTTTGCATAGCTCATAACTACGTGTTTTGTCGTGCATCAAAACATAACGAATAACAACCTGACACATGAACTATTTACATTTTTCATTAAATCAATAGAAAAATTAACTCAAAGAAAATTAAATAATGATAGTTGGTAATAAATTTAAGGGAATTACGGTACTGTTGCAAATATAGTTTAAAGAATAAATTTGTTAGTAAAAGCAATGATTAACTTGACTTAAGGTTAACAGTAGAGCGATTGGAGGAGGGCCTCTGATCGCTCGTGTCCCAAATCCAGAAGCCAGACACCAACCTTCCTCTTGTACACAGCCAAACTGTCACTTTCAGCCATCCTGATCTCTATTGGTAAATTTCTGTATATAATGTGGCATAAATAAAAAGGAATTGTTTTTAATGAAGAATGAGATAAAATGGGAATTGAAATACCGAGGTTTCTACTAATTCGGGTTGGATATTTATGATAAACTGGAGAAAAAATTGAGTTTTTATTTTTCTTTATGAAAACTAGGATAGTTTTTATGAAAAATTGATTTATGGATGATTTTGAGTAAGAGTGGTGTAATCTCAATGCGAATCTATGAAATCTTAAAAAATGTTAATGACGTCAAATAAAAGACGACAAAAAGCAACAATATGGTTATAACACTAAATGATAATGTTTATTAGACTTGCGAGCTCTGGTGGCACAAATGGCAACTTCAACACCATTGTTGTCCACAGCCGGTTGGAGTCTGCAATGTTATATCCGCAATTACAAGCCCGTTGTTTAGCAGGTGTTACACAACCCGACGGAAAGCAACTGGAACTCATCCAATTTAGAGGTGGAAGTTAATATTTTTCATCATTATCCCTCTTAAACGACTGGTTTTAAAACAACCCAAGGGTGAGTAGTTTTTTTACGCCTAGGTATAAAAAATAGTTACGTGCAGTATAGTTAGTATACGTAGTAAAACTTCTTATACGTCGATGATAAGTTACAGACAGTATCGAGAATTATCGTTCATTTATCATCCATGTAAATGCAACGTTGAAAATTTTATTATTCGATAAACAAGGCAGAAAAACTTACATAAAAGTTGATAAGTCTAAATAGATAATGAAGATTGTTTTATTTTAAATTTAACTAAAAGGTGAGTAAAAGTAATATATATTCAATTATATATCAAACAACACTAAGAAATATTTAACTGACAAACGTTTTTAAGGTATTGTCACTTGTTTTCGTTCGTTTTAATGCAATTTAGAATATAAAACTATTAAATTCAAGCTAAATATAGTAGCTATTAATTTCACGAGTTGTTGAGGAAAACAATTTCCAACCAAAGAATTATTTTATATTTAAAAATAATTAAAGGAATCCTGCTACTTCCATGTCAGAACTACTTGCTAATGTAACCTAACTAACTTTAACTGAAATAATAGTAAACATAATATACTTTCCCTACACCTACTACGTAAAGCCGTACTCTGGAATAGAGTAGAAAAAGTAATACTTTAGTCTCAAGGGAGGAAAGTATGTAGTTTTTAGTCCCAAGAGAGAAAAAAGTAATTCTATAAGAATAAAATGGGGAAACTGGAAACTCTCTGGTATGGACCATCAGAAATAATAGCAGCAGGTAGTCATTAATTTTTGAACGGCTCATAGTTTGCATTGATTGCTTTGATGTTATGATAACCAGCTTGGAAAATTTTAGTGATTCAGGGTTAGTTAAATGTGGATAATTTATAACTTTGTTACTTGTATGAGCGTGTGGAAGAAAAATTTTGTGAGTATCATGGGATTAAGTGCCACTTTAATTCCTTGTTGCACAAATAACAATTTCGTCGTACTGCTTCAAAAATTACCCTGTTTAATAGTTTGTATTATAAATGGCTCTGTTAAACACTCTATTGAACACTATGTTTTGTGGGTCGAAAGTAATCCTTTCCCACCCTAGGGAGGGAAAACATCAGCTGATGACGTGCATGTTATCGATAGTATCAAAAGTGGTAATCGATTATTAGTATTGACAGATAATCCGCCGATTGTTTAGAATTGCAATAATAAAATAGAATAAAATCCATTGTCTATATAAATCTTTGGTTTGTATAGTAGTTAGGACAAAATTTTATACAGTCTGACAAATAATAAAGTTCATATCAGGGGCCTAATGTTTGTTTTCGTTACCCGGTAAAAATTATGTCTGGAGACTCGGTTGTAAACTTTAACCTCGAACGAAAAGCATAATTTTTGACCTTTGCAATAAAATATGATATCGAACTTCAGCTTTAAATAGTTAATTATTATACATTTTTATGTAAGGAATGTTCATTATCATTTTTCTGTCCGGAATATTTCATAGAGAACTATACTAGTTCATCTTGATATTACATTTATATCATTAGTACAAGGCAAAGTTCTCTATCCAGCCTCACACAATCAGCTGAACATGAATGTTGCGAATCTAATTGGGATCTGCGTCAAAGAACAATGTCGGCTAATTGGCCTTCATTTGGTTACAACGGTAAAAACTCGTTTACTTTGTTTTACCCACTTAAATTAGAGAGATTACCTTCTCAAACGGTTAGCTGGTTATTCTTGGAAATGAGAATGAATTAGAATCATGTTTATTTCATTGCTGATTAATTTGCCATCCCCTTGTTTGCTTAACTCTCTTTTATGTTAATTTAAGAAAATACGTTTTAAGAAGTGTAGACTTTTAATAATATTTTCCAAGCTTTAAACTATATTATTTGAATTAAAATATGTACATCTTCGACTCATAAATTATTTGATTAAGCTTTTTAACTCATTTCACACTTTATTTAGAACAGTAACGAACACTTAAAGGTAGAGATAACTTTTTCAATATCATAAGCACTGTAATTTATAGAAGTTAATAAAATATTTTTTAATTTATTGTAATATTTCATAGTTATTTTATTTCAGCCTATAATGAAATTATTTCATGATAAAAAGCGCCCACTAATGAATTGAGTACGATTCGAAAATCCTTCTCCTTTTTTTATCTTGTGCGCCTTCACAAAGTTGACGCAATTTCGGCGCTGAGTTCATATTGCCTATCCCCGTTTTACAAGCACCTTATTTTTAATAATCTAATTCAAAATATTTCAAAACATATCTTTGGATCTATTCTACTTAGATCTATGTATTTATAAATATGATTTCAAAATTGTTTGTGTCACAATTATCTACGGATCTTTGCGATAGGATTTGACTTCTACATTTATAAGCAACGCTACTGATTTTAAAACACTTTCAATTTATTAGAAGAAATAATTTGTGTCCTGATTTAACCTCAGCGAGAATTTCCCTATAAAATAACCAGCTAATAATAATAATAATGATTCTTTATTTCCAAAAAAATTACAAATTTTAGAAAAGACAAAATAAACATGTGAACTGGAAATCAGTTCCCCGCAATGGACCAATACTGTGGGTAGGGAACGAGTCCTTAATATTTCCGCCTATGAAAATACTTAAAAAACATGAAACTAAAAAAATAAATAACTTAAAACTTATTTATGTAAACGAACAAAAATTGAAATTAAAAAATATGTGAATATACACGCATAAAAATAGTATATTTTGCTATCTATATAAAGAAGAGGTGGTTTCTGTATGTTTGTTTGTGGGTTTGTTGTGGCAAGTAAATGCGAAAAATACTGAACCGACCGGTTTGAAATTTTACACAAAGGTAGATCTTAAACTCATGCAACACATAGGCATATTAGTTCCCTTAAAATCCCCTCGGGCTACGCCCCATGAACGTGCTAAATTTCAATGTTTACATTTTCAAAGAATGAAAACATAAAATTACTTGAATGTCAACAGCTGTGAACACTAAAATTTGACAGTTCGGAAAGAAGAAGAAGAAAGAGCTGCCGTGACCGTCCCAGGTTTCATTGTTTACATTTTCTAATGACAACATCCGTTTGCACTATATTTTGACAGTTCGGGAAGAAGAAGAAATAAAGTTGATTTTTCAGATAAACTGCTGGATCGAAATTAGTGAATTATTTGAAATAGCGGAATGGTAGATTTTAAGTTTTTTTCCGACGACTGTCTCTATTACATTAATCCTTATCCTCTCCCAATATTTTACAGATGTTACTTTGAAATGTTGTAGACACTCGTGTTTTGTCATTTTGTAAACAATGATGAATTAATTAACAATAACTTAAATGTATCACTAGAGCCTACACCTTTCAGCCTTTTTAACCCGTGCGAAGAACGGGTACTTTGGCTAGTGTTATTATAAAATATATAAGTAAAATTATTCCAACTGAGAGCCCAGTCCAGTCACATACCACCCTTACCAACACGTCATCCATGCAACCAGTTACATAACACAGAACACACGCATAAACACACACACACACGCTCCAAACATCACACACCACACCAAACACCACACACACAACGTACTATTATCGCGCTTATCTACAGAAAACAATCCTTCTCACACAGGTATCCAAGCATTAGTTAAAATCGTAGTATTCACGAAAAATAGTGGTGAACAAAAAAAAGTATACCATACCTAGCCATTTTAGTTAGCTAGTTACTAAAATGACAACCTGTCCAGGTATTTTAAGCCAAGTATGAATGAGAAATGAGTGTAATATTATTGAGGCACGATCTTGAAGTCTTGTTACTAAGGCTGACATGTTTCTGAAACATGACTGTTAATTAATAGGCCATCAGTCTATGACATATCTAAGGGACCTACTGTCTAACGTGGAGTCCGAACCACTGCATCTGAATTACAAACTGGTCTAATTATAAGGATGGTATTTGCGGATGGACTTGGTATTCAGTAGTGTGGACGTCCCCATGCACCTACCATCATCGCTCACAATTATCCACAATTCGTGACCTCCAAGAAGCTGGATTACAAGACACACCACGGTCCTTTGTAACATTGGCCAAAAACGTACACATAGCTCTTCGTTTTAAAAATAAACATAACATTTCACATTTTAGATTATCCAGTTATTATTGTCGTAAAATTCAAAACTTATACAATATGACTATTCAAAATCAATAATACAACATTATACCTTATTTCACTTAAAAACAATTAAAGATTAACATGTTATACCAGTAAATTCTTCAGGCTTTATATGAGTTGCAGATAAAGAGCACCATATAGCATAAAACAATTCGGGGATGTGTTGTGCTGAAAAAGTTGCCGAAGTCAACAGAAGCGAATGTTAACTCTAATTGGAATGGTTTCAACACAAAGAACGTTGTATTCTACTAATTGCCCTCACTTGGGAGGGTCGGACACATGCAATGTTGCCGCCGGCTCTTGCAAGATGCGATCGCTGTTAGAGGGGTCTCTACCATTGGGTATTAGCGGCGTTAATTGAATGTGTGTGCTTGTGTAGGTAATCCATATACATAGTAATAGAGTTTCGTCTGTGCATTGCTTGGAAGATTCAATTTTCATACCCCAGAAAGCCCTAATGGGTCTTATATACAGGGTGTTCGTTAAAGTCGGGAACAAACTTCGAGGGGTGATAATACTCATCAAAATATAAAAAAAAATTCCATAAACATATGTCGTAAAATCCTTCGTTTAAGCGCTAGCCTCCATTTTTTATTTTATACAAAAATCGTTGTATCATATTAATATTTATACATTATTAATCTATTATTAATTAGCGTTTATATATTATTAAGCTACAGAAACCAAACTTTGCACACATCTTTATTGACTAAAGTGTAAAATATTCTCAAAGTATCATTTAATATATACGTTACCCGGGCTCATAGCATCATGGTGGCTAGCCCAGGGACTTGTACAAACAAACTAGAAACGTTTGTATTCCTTACTCACACAGTATTTCGTTTCAGTAGGATTTGTTGTTTAGGGGTGTTGTCCGGGGTTGCGGGTGACGTCACCCCTGTGACCACGGCTTACATGAAGCAAGAGGGAGGATATTGCAACCCTCCAGTCTCTGTCTGCGACCAGGTAAATATCCACGATTCAGATTAATCCAACAGTCAATACTACATTGTTTCAGCACGTACTCTCTGTGGTATACGCTGCTTTTAAAACCCAATAAAGTATTACCAGGATAATGTGTTTGTGATTTGTAATTGTTCTAAACGTATCTCATTTTAATAACTTGTTCACCTAAAGTCTTATCTTATACTTAGCTATGATGCCTTAGAATTTATTTACTATTCAATTCAGTGTTGTTGGGATACACCAAGGGACTCTACTACAGGCCAGAGTGCTTGTTCCGTGACGTCACACATAAGAAATGCACTACATTGCGCGCCATGACATTCGGTGCTTTAAAATGCTGTAGAGCCTAAACTATTTACCCTATTTAAATTAACCTTTCAACACATTCTATATATGTAATGTTTAATATGTGTACCAAGTTTCCAAGTTTTAGAATTTTAGACGAATATATTTTGGTTTATTCGATATAAAATATGTGACATTAGTAATACCTAGAAATTTTTCTATTTAACATAAATAAGTTATTAAAAAAAATATAAGTTAAAATATTTTCTATAGGCATGAAATAGAAAATATTTAATGGAAACTAATTTTAAAAAACTAGCCCCCACGTTGAACCATTGGTTTCTTAAATATGCCTTTGACTGATTGGATTTTAATTAACAGTTCTGTCCAAGTACCGTGAATAAATGAATTTATTTCCCAAAAATATACATATTACAATATCATTGTTTTTCTTGAGAGATTAACTGGTCACTTTTATAAGTAGTGTGACCAGTTTAATCATTAATATATAACAATATTTTTAACAATATAGAGTCTTCCGTAAATACTTAGTAATTCGCCTGCTGTGGCAACTTATGGCGATACAAAATTAAAAATAAAATAGAAAATTTTTTTATTAAAGTAGTTATTGCTAAACTATTACAATATACTAAACCTACACCAAAAAGTCATTAAAATATCTGACATCTTGCTGGGTGTAAAGCCAAGTAATTGTTTCTTTACAAAAAATGTTTGAGATTTCTTAAATTATTGATATGAAGCGGAAGTTTATTAAAATATTTTGGGCCCAAATACTGAAAAGAATTGCGGAAAGTAGTTTTGTTGGCTTTGGGTGATTTAAAAAATTTATTCGAAGTACTTTAAAGATAAACCGATTTCGAATTGGTAAAATACGCCAATCCTGATATGATGAAAATAACTAGTTCTTTTAGGTTTTTCCAAGAAAATACTTAAAACACATATCAGCCTTAGTAAGTAACAACACTACAAGATCGTGCCTTAATCATCTTAAACTCATTTCTCATTCATTATTGGCTTAAAATACCTACCTCGGTAGGTCGCCATTTCAAATGGTAATTTAATCTAATCTAATCGTTATGAGCAGGATAACGTAAAAGATTTATTCGTGTATTTATCTACGATAAATAACAATTACGAAACGAATTACTGAATAATGGAAGTGGAAAGAATTAATCAAAGTATAGCAATATTGCAGGTTCTTTCAAAAGTGGAACTCCCTGAAGGGTCATAAAGGTACAAATTATCCAAGAGAAACTGTTATACGTGGTTAATAAATATTTATAAGTACTCTGTGTGTTTAAAGTACTTTACCGTACTTACGTAAATTACTTACTTTACGTTACCACGATATTCAATACTTATTTTGAATAAGAATGGGCGCATGCGTAAACGTAAAAGATGGTCATGCTGATTCAATCTAACTTGGGCTGGAGCTCTGAACTTACAAACTGAACGAAGCTCACATAAATATGAGGATTTGACCGGTTAAGTGTTCTCCATTGTAACTTCCGTGTTTCTCGTGTTAAGTGAATTGGAAACAGTTTAATGGATTTGTGATACACTCGTAGTCAATGTAAGTGGGGCATTGCTAAGGGAATAAATGTTTTTAGCGAATTTCCCATAGGGAAGAAG
Source organism: Nephotettix cincticeps (assembly GCA_023375725.1). Classification (NCBI taxonomy): domain Eukaryota; kingdom Metazoa; phylum Arthropoda; class Insecta; order Hemiptera; family Cicadellidae; genus Nephotettix; species Nephotettix cincticeps. The sequence continues at coordinate 9,375,280 of CM041789.1, read as the reverse complement.
CTATTACCGTAGGTCTCATGGTAAGACTTAAGCCCGAGACCATGTTATTTTTTCGTCTTTAGGTGCCTAGAGTCCAAAAACAATAGTCGTTAAAATTTTTATTTATATATATATATATATATATATATATATATATATGTGTCTGTTAACACGATAACTCTCGTAAAAAAGACCAAATTTGGTAGAGACGTGTATTCCTACAAGTGCTCGGACGAGTTCGTAAACCAGACATATCGGTCAATGGGAACGGATAGTTTGGGGGGGGTTTGTACCCCAAAATCAGGTTTTTTGCGCTTTTCACATGTAATTTTAAAAAATTTATAATTTTATATTTCACCGTTAGAATCAGCTTAAAAACCTACACAATTAAGTTCCCTAAAGTTTTTCTCTATCTCCAATGGTTACCGAGATATTAAAAAATCTAAACACAGTACATTGTATTGTGGGGCTCCAATGTTAATCTTATGGAGGATAGTTAAAAATTAATATTTCCCATATTAATCAATATTTTTGTATAAAACTTGATATTTACCTTCATGTGGTTGGGACCCATAAGTTTATGCTTAAAAATCATAGTTTATGTGTTTATCATGGTAGCAAACCTGCATACTCTTTTCCCATGTTAATCATATGGAGAATAGCCAAACTCCTTTATTTATCGACAGATGTTGATGAAAGTTGATATAAATGTTAAAAATAAAAATTTTGATGGTATAAATGCCTACTCTCAGTGTTCCTCACAGCAGCAAACCTGCACACTCTTTCCCATGTTAATCTTATGGAGAATAGGAAAAAAATTCTCATGCTTATTGACAGATTTTGAGCAAACTTGTCATATGTTATTATTATTATTACATTTTTAATTTGGAAATTCGCTGAGTACGCAGGTCTGCTGTGACGGGGGTATTTTATTTATTTATTTATTCCAACGGGAAACCCCCAATAAATTTATACAAACATAACTAAAAGAGAAATTCGTTCAAAATGGCAAATACTAATAAATACGTATGAATAACAAACGCTGAAAGTGCGCAATAATTCTTACTACGTAAATAAATATAGATCAATACTATCAACAACAATAATAACAATAAGATTATATAAAAATAAACTGAATAATAATAAATAATAACTTGATAATAAATATATCTTCAGTAATCAAATATAAATACAGAGATAAATAATTCTCTGTAAGAAGCAAAACAAAATAGTAATAAATAACATCAAATGTAACAATAACAATAAATTAGTTTATAATAACAATAATTAAATACTTGTAAAAAAATGCAGATCATCCTCGTGAAGGTCAAGTACCCAACCAAAACAGCATGTTTAATAATGTATCAGAATATAAAGTTCAAGCTAAGAATTAAATTTGAACGTCAGCCAAAAATGGTAAAGATTGTAAGACTTACACTAGACAAATACATCCTATAAAGTAAAATAATGGAATATTTTCAGTCTTAATATTTCATTTATTCTTTTTATTTTACTTTGTTGCTTCCTGAGCAATCGAGTCCATTGCTGGCCGGCACAACATTAAGTTTTCTAAAAGATTGAAATGTTAGGCATTTGGGTTTTCAGTGTGTGTATTAAATGTCAAACATTATTGTAGTTAAGTATAATGACGAATCTAAATGAGGATAAGTTTTTGAACCTCCTGAAGATTAAACTCTTAACGCTTTGAAATACGTATCAACGAAACAAAGAACTGTAGACGGAAATCAAGGTATGTAACCAAGTTAATATTTAAAAAATGTTTGTATTTACTTCCCTATGGAAAATAGGTTAGATCATGGATATGTCTAAAGGGAATGTTTTCAATTCATCTAAACAGCTGTTCTTATTCTTTTATATTGAAAATTCAATACAATAGCCCTGGTAGTTTCTATGGAAACCTGTTACATATTTTCCATCTTAAAAATCACTAACACACCCCCAGAGCTAAGACATATCCATGTAAAAAAATGTGTAGTAACAAAAACGTTAGTCTAATATTGTAACGATAAAAATAATTCCTAGAAAATGTTAGTTATATAATTAGCTACAAATTGGTAAGTGTTTAAGGTATACTATTTTTAAATTTATAATTCCACCAATTAAATTTGTTCAATAATGAAAGGTTCTCTATATCTTATTTCGCCCAACAATGCTCGGTCACCAGGTACTGTTACTTCAACTTAAAACTCATATTTTCTCGTTGGATAGCATGAGTATATTATGTCTATGCACTTCCCTGATATTCTTGCAGCCACCAAAGAGCGGTCGTCGAGTCAATTTCACACACTGTTAACCCCAACAGACACGCCGTGTATACATCCAACTTGGTATACTCGTGTTAGCAAAACGTGCTTGCGTCCTATTTTAATCTTAAAAGTTCTTAATCTTAAAGTAACAGGTTTTTACAAATTCTGTTCTTGATTTATAATCAATACTACTGTATTAATTAAATAATAAATCTGGGTAATTATTACCAAAGGGACAACCCCCCTCCCGGTAATACCAAGCTTTTTTGAGTGGATTTTGTTTCGTGGTGTGATCTTACGCTGCATACCAAGTTTCATGGAAAACGCTTAGGAAATAAGAAAAAATTGGTTTTTTTAATCCACGTTTTTAAGAGTGGACGTTTAAAGAGAAATACAGTGAATATATAAATAAATCGGACCAACGGGGTCGGTTGTGGCTCTGTACTCATTCTGACACATGGCCAGATAGATATCACGCTGAAACCCACATTTTTGGATTCAGGGGACCCAAAAACGGATATATCCATTCTCAATCTTGCTTTATCTTATAATAAACGGCTGAAGCAGTTGATATCAATACCATTACACATTACAGATTACTACCGAAATAAAGTAAATCAGTTGTAAAAACTGTAATACAGTTAGAAAATGCATTCTTTGATTTCATCCACACTTAAGGACTCGATTTCCGTTTTAAATATGAAAATAGAATCTTGAGTACCAAAATTCGCAGTGTGGAGAGCGTGTCGGTTGTTCGGTTCGATAATGGTGGCCAATTAGAGGAAGGCTTTGAAGGTCTGGGATTAGCATTCGTCATTAGCTTTGTAAACCTCTAAACGGTCGACCGCTGAAATCTCCGTCCTTTGATTATACGGCTGCATTTTAAACCGCTCAACTTTATAATGAAGTGAGATTTGAAACGTCAAAACATTATGGAGTACATTTCAAGAGTCATTTCGGTTATTATTTTTACTGTAGAGATTTTCCAACATGTATTTGTAACTTTTGTCTTGATTTGTGGGCGACTACTGTCAGATCATGAGCTAGGCTATATGACTAGCTCTGCTAAGGTACCTATCTAGCTGTCTATAATTCACCGCACATTCCCTTAGCACATGGCGAATGGCAGTTGAGGTTAAAAAAATAATTACAAACGGGTAATTGAGAATATTCTCAGGATGTTGTCTAGGAAAGATAGCACTAATAACAGATACAGAAAAAATTGAAATTATTACAGACAAAATTGTTGGAATGTTGTTACATTAGTTAAGTCAGTAGTAAAATTAGTACACTCATTTTCCACTCAGAAAAATGAGTATAAGATGATGTAAGCCAAGTATGAATTACTTGGCTTTAAATACCAACCTGTATAGCAGAAAAGTAATAAATACCCAATTTGAATCACGGCACTTCCCTAACTATGATTCAAGTCACATGCCACATGTGAGGGGCATATAAAAAATTATACTTAGCTATCTTGCTATCTTGAAAATATTCTTTGAGTGGATTTACAGAAAAAAATAAAGTGAAATTATTAAAAACAAATGTGTTGGAATATGCTTACATTATTATATTAAAGTCGTCTCAGGCAAAGTTTTTGTTTTTACTGGGACGGTGACGTGTTCTGTAATCCAACAGCTTTAAGGTCACAAATTGTGGATAGTTATGAGCCATGGTCTGTGGCTGTGATATTCCCTCGTGTGGATTAACGTAGAATAGAATACTGCTTTCATACACAAGTACCTTCTTTTTAATTAATTCAGAGGTAAATTTATGGTACAGAACCTACGTTGGAATGTATATCTCCTATTAGGGTACTCTCACCTTATTATGTAGTATTTTACAACGGGGATTGTAACTAGTAAAATACTTAAAGCACCCCAGAAATCCTCCTACAATTCAATGTGGCTCAGCCCGGTTAACCCGTGTGCGTGAGGCGCGTGTAACGAGAGGGCCTACTCCCTGAGGAAGCAGGATTTTTTTGTGTTTGGAAACGTAAGAGGATTCCTGGGGTGCTTTAGGGTTTTTGTGACAATCCCCGTTGGAAAAAACTACGAAACAAGGTGAGAGTACACTTACTTACTTACTCCATGACGCTACAGCCGATTTAGGTCCTTGGCCTCCTCTAAGATGCCTCTCCATTCTTCTATATCGGTAGCTTTCCGTCTCCATCCCCTGACGCCTAGTTTGCGGAGATCATCTTCTACATCTTCCAGCCATCGCTTCCGTGGACGTCCTTTCAGCCTTCTTCCTCCTGCTCTGTTTAGACTTCTCACATTCCAGGTGGCAAGAAAGAGATCTCTGTTTTTACGGAGGGTTTTACGTTTTTCCATTGTTCCTGTTCCTTTATTAGATATCCGTCCATTCCGATTAATCCTGTCCCAATCCGAGGCATCTTTAGGTTTCGTAACGATAAAGTTTGACGAGACAAGGGTGTTAGCCTTGCGCCCAACCCCCAACCTGGAGGGCAAGGGTCTTTGTTTAGAGTTGCCATCTCCTAGGCACTTGCTTTCACTTCAGCTTTCAGAGCGTTGCCTACCCTGGATTTTGTTCGTTTTACTCCCTAGGCTCTTCCGCCCTCTCCGCCGTTGGGATTGCTCCTCATCCGCCTTCGAGACCGTTGGCCGCTTTTCACCCGTGACCCTGGGCAGGAGCCCTTACAGGGTGCTACCATTCGGAGCCAGATGGACGACCCCGGATTTTTAACGAGGTGTATCTATCTCCTCCTTCCCTATCATTTACTAGATAAGGTCCCGGGCTTGCGACCGGCATGGCGGAGTGGCGGTGAGAGTACTCTAATAATTTTTAATCACAATTTCCCCCTCACCAGAGAAACTTGTCTTTCAAAAGTTGAATGTAGATCTTCTAGATAACAGTTATTGTTGCTCTATCAATTAACAGTCCTCTCTAAGGAACATTTCAGAATTAGTCAGTAACAAGACTACAATATCGCGCTACAATCACCTTACAATCATTTCTTACACATAAGGTTTGCAATTTCAGTCCAAAAATGTACATCAATAAATAAATTTTAATTTCGAATTTTATTTCGAAACGTACATTTTTTTATTCTGAACTGGCGAGTCCGCGAGACAGGAAGCGGGTAAGTGATTGATGTGGTCGCAAGGATTCAATCTAACTTGGGCGAGCTTTGAACTTGCCGGCTCACATAAATATGAGGATTTGAACAGTTAAGTGTTCCGCCGTTGCAATTCGTTGTTCCTTGTATCAGGTCAATCGGAAGCAGTGTAATGGTCTGAGTAAACCAATTGGAGTTTCCGCAAAAAAAAACAGAAATTCAAAGTATATAGGCCAAAAAAGTATATTTTTTCATTGCTTAGAATTATATTTTTAAGCTTCATACTATAGAAAACCCAAAATTGGTCTCATCTAATTTCCACCTGTATATCTTTATTCATTTAATTTAGTTATTTTTTAGTTTGTTTTTTTTTTAATTAATTTTGAGTTAACTTTCCCTGTTGATTAAATAAAGTTTAAATCGAAATGACTACCATGCGTTGATACTTCGAAAACTTAAGTTGCTTGGATTTATAATACCTTTAAAATTATATGCTATTTGACATTTGATGATATTTTGACTATGTACATATTTTTAAAAACTATTTTTTTACTTTGTGTTTTTGAGATAGTATTGTAGTTTGCATATCAGAATAAAGCTTAGCTCATAAGGAATGTAATTGTTTAATCGGAGTAGAGTAATCTGCAATTTTAAGAAAAGTATAAGGGCTATCAAAAAATGTGATTTTTTACTAAAAGGATTTCCATTTAGAAAGGAATCGAAATATTCTAAATCTGATGGCGCCATAACATAACAAACATTTGTAATTCATATTTCCGAGATTCGAACTGGTTACTCTCATTTTCTAGAACACCCTGTATTAAAACAATATTTTTACGTTGTTACTTGGGATTGGATTATTGGGAAATAATTTTATTTCATCATTGCAGGACCAACGGTTTGTCTGGAATCAATATTGGACACTTTACGTGATTCACCCTGTATATGAAAACGAAAGCACCCAATTTTATTACATTAAAACCAAATTCTATAGCTTTTGGAGAAGTTGGTCTATGTAACGTAAATAAACAGGCTCGATGTCTAGGTAATAATAATAATAATAAACTATTAGTAATCATTATTCTTTAAAGAAATTCATTTAAATTGTTTGGTGATAAAATTCAATTGTATACTATTTAGGTTTGAAAAAATCTCTAACTTATTTGATTTAGTTGTTATTTAAATATGGAAGTCTAACTGACTGTGGTACCGAACATTTCAGGAGGTTCTGAACGATAATTGTTAATGTAGCGACAAAAATAGTTTTTATAATGGATTTAATAGACACGACATTAATTTGTAGAGGCGTAAAATACTAATTAACTTAGGTGGTGTACAGTTATTATTTCAATTTATATTTCCTTTAGCATCTATTTGTGTAAAATGCTATCGAGAGTAATTTACACTGTTGTTGTATTTGTTTTAAATTAATCATTCATTCTGAGTAATTACACATAATAAATTTTACTCTAATTAAAATGTTCAATAGAAAGGATAATTAGAAAGATAATTAGGTAATTACAGTTTATACCAGTCAGTTCATATATAATTTTAATATGACCAAATTTACGTTAAATTAGATTTTAAGGTGGTGAAAACCTAATATATTAGTGTGACATTAACTTAGTAGATTTGATGGTCAGTGTAGATTTTTTGTGTCACTAACTTCATTTTAGTTAGTTGCTGAAATGAAAACCTTTCAAGGTATTTTAAGCCAAGTATGAATCGGAAATGAGTGTAAGATGATTGTGACGCGATTTTGTAGACTTGTTCTTGTTAAGTTTCATTTAGGAATGCAAATGAAGCGAGAACATTGTACGTGGACTATGTTCTCAGAAAATGTCCAAGTGCCAAAATATGACTAGGATCGTGGCGTGTCCTGTAATCCAACTACTTGGAGGTCACGAATTGTGTTTAGTTGTGAGCTTTAGTCAGTGGGTGCGGTATTCTCTTGTGCGTTAATCCGCAAAGACCATTCCTCATCATTAGACCAGTTCGTAATTCAGAGGCAGTGGTTCGGACTCCACGTTAAACTGTAGGTCCCTTAGATATGCCATTGACTGTTGGGCTATTGATTAACAGTTCTGTCTAAGGAAAATGTCAGCCTTAGTTAGTAACAAGACTACAAGATCGCAGCACATTCATCTCTCACTCATTTCTTATTCATACTTGGCTTAAAATACCTACGTAAGTTGCCATTTCAGTTTAAAGTATAAAGTAAAAACACTTTCACTACTGGCCACAACCGTCTACACGCAACTGACAAGTTTCAATTGAGTATGGCAGGTACTTGTTTCGCAAAGTACAAAAAGTACAGTTGAATATGAAGAGGAATTTCTTGGTAGATTTGAAAACAAAACTCTCGTTCCAAGTATTGAACTGTGGGTAAACAAGGACTCTGTGTGGCGTCAAAACAATGTTACCTCCGAAAAATTATGCCCTCAACAACAACCAAGTTAGATAGATTGTTCCAGATGGATACTGCACAAACTTGAGGACGATCCAAGTTTTTTTGAAATCCGTTCTGTTTTCTGATGAATCCAGTGTTAACCAGGATACTAGAATGTTTGGGTTCCTCATAATCCATACAACACTCATATTTCCAGCAAGAACAACGACGTTATTGAGTCAATGACTCCTACATATCTTGTAATCATGAGAAACATACTTCCAGTACCACTCAAGACATCCTCTTGGCAAATTTGATGAACATGTTGGCTACGACATGATGGTGCCCCCGCACACTTTAGGGAGATTGTAAGGGATTTCCTCAATCAATATTACAGCTAACAGTGGATTGGTCATGCAGTACTAGTGTTGTGGCATCACGGTTGTATCTCCTTATGTTAGGGGGAGGATGAAGAAACTTGTATATTCAATATCTGTTGGAACTGGGCCTGATAGAAACGTTGAGGCTGCTCCGCTTATCCCAGAGAAAAATGAATTTGAACCTATCCGGAAATCCATGGCATCGCTATTCATGATATGTAATCTACTTGGTGGTTGGCACCAAAATGTATACTTGTAAACTTACTAACGTATACAAAACTATACTCATGATAAACTTTTTTAACTTAATCTAATTTGAAGTTAATTCTTTGAAACTGATAATTTACTTTCCCTTTCATTAATTTAGTTTGTTTCATACTAATTTATTTATTCATGATAATAATTATCTTGCTTCTTATACCGAGTTATACAATGAGTACAAAGGAAACTGCTAGTTTCATAATATTATTCTATAATTAGTGAATACTCTATGGAAAAGTGAGCTATTCACATGGCCTGCATGGTGACAACTAAGCCCAAGACCATTATAGTCCGAGCAACGCAATCGGACTACATTAACCACCTTTTCCGGGGGATTTTGTACCCCAAACATAGGGGATTCAATTTATTTACCTATATTTTTTTTTAAATCTAATTTTTCAATTTACCATTGGATTAAGCTAAAAATTCACAAAATTTAGTATTTTTAATCATGACTCTAGTCCAATTGATTACAGATATATTCAAAATAGTAAACACAGATGATTGTCTAATGTTAACCTTATGGAGAATAACTAAACATCAATAACTCGCTTATTTACTTAAATATGATTTAAAAATTTTGTATGTAAGTACATCTAGTTTCATCAATAAATCCATATAACCTCAAATTTTATTTTTCTTACTGCAGCAAACCTACGTACTCATTGCCCATGTAATTCTTATGGAGGATAGATAAATTGGTGTAACTCGTTTAATTGTCGACATAAATTCAAAAAATGTTTGTATTTACTTCCCTGTGGGAAATAGGTTAGATCATGGATATGTCTAAAGGGAATGTTATCAATTCATCTAAACAGCTGTTCTTATTCTTTTATGTTAAAAATTCAATACAATAGCCCTGGTAGTTTCTATGGAAACCTGTTACATATTATCCACTAACTTAAGAATCACTAACACCCCCCCCCCAGAGCTAAGATATATCCATGTCAAAATTGATATGCGTTTTTCCTTAGTTAACAGCCTTTTTATACACCGTGTAAAACAACCCTTATTGTAGCAAACCTGCGTACACGGTAATATTAATTTACTATGATGGGAATAAATTAGGTTCTAGGAAATTCGCTCTAATCAAGCCAGCGTGCTGCGTGCTATCTCGTTCAGTCAATTTAAATTTCCACGTATAGTGTTAAATTGACAGCAATTATTGCCATTCGAATTAAGTCACGAACGGGTTTTTAATCTAGGGAATCGTTTGAAATTGCATTCTGAAGCCGTAAACCAAATAACCATTTATTACAGGCGAGGATTAACGTAGGACGCAATATTGAACGTCCTGGCCGTACTGTTCGACAATGACCGAGGCTGAACTGGCCTATCAACGTGTGATACTCGTCTCCTTATATTCCATTCCACACAGAAAAAAACTCGAGAAACTTAGGAATCTAATTGCAAAAACTATCAAAAATAAAATACATCAACGGGTTAAATATTCTTGGGGCAAAGGAAAATTTACATTGAGAAATGCTTCCTTAATTATTTGAATTTTATACAATAATACTATATTTAACTCCATGATATTACATTATTTTAGTACTTTATGGTGTGTTTTGAGTGTATATAATCGTAATTATCAACTAAAGATCAACAGTTATGAGAGTAAGTGGAACTATTTTAGTGTTTTAACTGGTAAATTTTGGAAGACAAATATAGCAGCAACTATACTGCTGCTATAAATAATAAAATTTTGATATACGAGAAGACATACCAATATAAATCTCGTAATAGAAGACATTTTCTCTAAAACACTAAACATATTTATATAAATATCTTTACATTAGTCACAAATCAAAATTAATCAAGTACTTGGCGACGTATTTGAAGATCTAAAACTAAATAAATTTAAGATTTTGAGTTGATTTTAATACAAAAGTTATATTCAATGACAGGTTTTTATATTTAATTAAGTCTTGAAGCTTGAAATGGAACAATTTTTGTTATTTCAACTTTTTGAATCATATACATTCAGTCGTTAGGGGTTCACAATAAAACAAACTTATTGACATTGTTGATCAGATTTTGAGATTGTTTTGACGATTCAAATCTCACTTCATTATAAAGTTGAGCGGTTTAAAATGCAGCCGTATAATCAAAGGACGGAGATTTCAGTGGTCGACCGTTTAGAGGTTTACAAAGCTAATGACGAATACTAATCCCAGACCTTCAAAGCCTTCCTCTAATTGGCCACCATTATCGAACCCAACAACTGCCAGGGTCTTGTCATTCTACAAAACTTTGGTATTCAAGATTATATTTTCATTTTAAACCTCGAAAAACAAATATATTTTTATTCATGGATAAGGTAGCGGACTACTGGTAAGAATTATAAGATAAATACGATTGAAGGATGATGAATGCATTAAATTTCATGACATGTTACTGACAGAGACCAGCTGGTGAATTTTACAGGATCATTTCTTTTACAGTAAGGTGCCTATCCTTTTTTACACTTACTAGACCCAGTTTCAAGGTCTACAATGTTGTAAAGCATGATTTTCCAAAATAATTCGCAGAGCTTTACCGGTGCTGTATCCCTAAAGTATGAACTCATATCCCAACAAGTTTTCAAAGAATGCAAAATAAGCCAATTTCAGGTATTTGAAAGACACATGTTTTAAGATTAATCAACACTTACACTTAGATATCATCTTTCCAGGATATATATAACAATCTAACATTGTAAATATATAACAAGGAAGTGTCATCAGCATAATATACTATTGTTAAACATGAAAAATTGCTAGGGAGATTATTAACCTTTACAATAAACAGAATAGGTCCTAAAATTGATCCTTGTGGGACCCCTATGTTAACATATTCAATTTCAGACTAGTTACCTTTAACCAACTGTTTACGGCCAAAAAGATAAGATCTTAAGATGGAAAGCTCTTTACCATGGAGACCACAGAACTCTAAATTATTTATTAAAATGTCATGTTTCACGCAATCAAACACTTAACTCAGGTCACAAAGTGTGGCCTGGGAAAATCTACCCTCTTCAAGAGCTGAATGGATTTGATCATTATATTATCTTTTACAGCTTTTAATAGCTTTTACAGTAGATTTTTTAGAACAATAACCATACTCATCATTGCTAAAATTATTCAAATGTTCAAATGAGTACAAATTTGTTTTCTTTCAAATATCTTCAATATTACTGGGACACAATCTATGGGCCTATAGCTACTCAAACCTTATTTTATATACTGGTGCAACTCTAGAGAAATTTCAACACTGAGGAAAAATACCTTCTTCAATACAACAATGTATGTAATAGCTTGAAGGACCTAAATAATATCCATCAAAGATTTTATTAAAATACTGTTTACACCATAAACATCTTTGGTACTGGTATTAACGACATCACTATTTCTCGAACCTGGGAGCAGGTTGGGAGATACTTAATTATTTAAATTCTGATTTGCACTAATTTGCCTTTTAACTGAGCGATTGATTTTTTCACTTCCCTCACAGAAGACAAGAAGTAGTCGTTATGTTCGTCTGGAGAAATGCTACTGAAGCTCTGAAGTATCACTGACCAGGCTGCTTGATATTTGTTTGAAGACCTCTCAATAAATTCATTCTTCGCACGCTTAGCTTCTTTTGACAAATCACTTTAGGTAGCTTTGAGTTATCGTACATGTCCTTACATAGCAGGATATAATTTCTTATTTCTTCTAATTCTGGAGTAAACCAGGTTTCCCTTATACTTGCAATTATACCTTGTTCTGCTATAAACTAAAGTCTTCACTCTCTTTTTGAAGATGAAAATATAGTTCGAACACTGATATAAAATTATTGAAAAATGTACTAAGCTTATCTCCTGCTGTTGAAATTAGCAATTTTAGGTTTAAACACTGGTTTCAGTGTTTAAACTTTCTAGCTTACTTCTAGCTAACTTCATTCTGGTTCATTAAATAGTTTATATTCTGAAATCAATAATAAGTGCTTTATGATCCACCATTAGGTGCTCTAAAACCTCAATCGTAAAGTCATCCATACACAGTTTGGTAATAATTTTGTCCAGACAGGCTGATTCACGTGTTGGCTCGCAGATGGTAGAAAACATATTGTATTGCCTGAGAAGAAACTAAACCAGTCTGATTGCAGTTACCTCAAAGTTTCTTTTGTCCCAAAACGAAGTGAAAATTTGTTTTACTAACTGTGATGGAAAATACTTGCTATAGCAATCTAAATAACACGAAATCATTATCACTAACAATGAATGTCGTTAAAAAATCATATCCAAGCAAACTAAAATAAAATTATTTAAAAGTTTTTCGTTAATACAGAAGAAAATAATTGTCTGCCCATCACCGCTCGTTATAATATGTAACTTCAACTGTTAAAAATATAAAGGTGCATTTATTATATTTTAATTACTAAAGGTATAAAATGAACCGGTGTGGTGAGTAGTCACAAGACGGTCCCGAGAGGCAACCGGACTTGTTTGACGTGCATCGTCTAATCATCCGGTTGACTGGGGATGTTTGTCTTTCATATAATCATCTCCCTGACGAGAAAACAAACCTATATTAATTATCGACGTTTTAAAATGGTAGATAATCTGATCAGATTAATCACCATTTTATATAGGATGTCCATGAAAAACGTTTTAGGACTTCGGTGAGTGATTAGGTACATTAAAAGGAAGAAAAAAGTTCCAATAGAGGAATAGCCTAGAACGCTTATTTTCTCAGATGTCCGCCATTTTGAATTTTCACAAAATATTTTTTATTTCAAACATTTTCTAACGGATTATTTTCAAATTTGGTAGGTGTTTTACACTAGACTACTATTATTAAAAAAATAACTAGCATGATCCAAGCTCAAAATCCAAAACTTCCTTCTTTTCTCCTATTTTTCTTCCTGATGTACCTAATCACTCACCGTAGTCCTGAAACGTTTTTCATGGACACTCTGTATAATGACAGGATGTACAACATAATTCCGGTTCAGCCCATGTTCTCAGTAACATTTGTTGTTGTACAAAATATACGATTTCATGACCGATCACAAATACCAATCTCAATTCATCCAGCAACGGGTTTTTGGTTAAGGATAATGAAATTCTGGTTTAAATTCTTATGAAGCGTTTTTTTAAACTTATTAGGAAACAATATTTCAAATCTGTTATGGAATTGGTTGTTTTAGCAACTTTCACTTAGGAAAAAATCTATTGCCGTAGGTTTCATGGCAATATATATGACCGGGACCATGTTACTTTTTCGTTTTGAGTTGCCTAGAATCCAAAAAGTGTGTGCGCGTTCGTTGAGTGAACTATCAGGCTAAATTCATTTACAGATATAAGTATTTAATATTCTACACTATCTACTATTGATAGGTGCAATATACAGGGTGGTTTCAAAGTCCCTCTGCCATACCTATTTTCTACAATTTACATTTAAAGGCATATTCAAATATGAGATTCGATAAGAGTTTTCTGAGGGAAGATTTAGGAGTGAACTTAAAAATTCTTTATGAAAAGCTTATTATGCGATATATAAAATAAAACTACATTTCTTTCCTGAATACAGTACCGCAATCGAAATACAAAAAGCTTGCACTGTTTTAAAGATATCCATAGGTGTAGGATGTAGGAGTCAACATAAAAGTTTTCATTTGAACCTTGTATATGACAATAAAATATACTGCTTTTCCTCCTAATACAGTTCTGCAATGAAAAATTTAAATTTTGGAAACTAATTTGGTTTCTGTTTCAATAATTCATGATAAGTCTACGTTTCATGCCCAATACTTTGCACGAACCCGTAGGATTTAGAGTTGAAAAGGTCATTTTATATTTTTCAATAAGAAAGTGCAGATGATCTAATGAAGGGCAGGGACAACTAATCACAGTCTAAGAGACGTTTAGTCTTGACTCTGGATCCTTCGACAGAGGAAATTGCCGTCGCCCCACACGATCTCAAGCCGCTCGACATACTGAGACGTCAGATTACAGAACTGAGATTGGAAAATGTAGCAAGCTCAAGTTCATTAAAGCACGTACACATAATTTGTGCAAATGCATTTTCCAAGTCACGATACAATTAATCTCCTTAAGTAAATTAAAAACGACAACCTTTAATAAAACTCTAATACCTATAAAGTTCATCTAATTACCATTAAATAATTTATTGTTAAAAAAATCCAATTTCTGAAAATTACTATAAGAGAAAACTAAAATTAATTGTTTTAATTTCATCGGGGGCATCTACACCCCCCGCCACCCGGTATTCAAAACGTTTTTGAATGGGTTATGGAGTGATGTGACCCTATACTACATACTAGGTTTTATGGAATACGGTTGGAAATAAAGAATACATTGATTTCTCTATTATAATATTATTCAAGAGACCGACTCCAATATTTGGTATTTGCAAAACAAACACAGGTTTAAAAATACAAAAAGTAGAACGTAGGAGATTATATGCAGAATATATGATTTTTTATGTCACACTTCAAACTTGACTAAATATTTTGAAGCTTTAAAAAATAGTAGATTAGATTAGATTAGATTATTTGAAATGGCGACCATACCACAAGGTAGGTATTTTAAGCCAAGTATGAATGAGGATTGAATGTAAGATGATTGTGGCACGATCTTGTAGTCTTGTAACTGACTAAGGCTGACATGTTCCTTAGACAGGACTGTTAATTAATAGCCCAACAGCCGATGACAACTAAGGGACCTACAGTTTAATGTGGAATCCGAACCACGGCCTCTGAATTACGAATTGGTCTAATTATGAGGATAGTCTTTGCGGATTAACGTAGTATTCAATAGTGCGGACGTTAATCCACACAACAGAACACCACACCCACCGACCATCGCTCACGACTATCCACAATTCGTGACCTCCAAGTAGCTGGATTACAGAA
Source organism: Nephotettix cincticeps (assembly GCA_023375725.1). Classification (NCBI taxonomy): domain Eukaryota; kingdom Metazoa; phylum Arthropoda; class Insecta; order Hemiptera; family Cicadellidae; genus Nephotettix; species Nephotettix cincticeps. The sequence continues at coordinate 9,360,025 of CM041789.1, read as the reverse complement.
TGACGCCACCATTCCAGTCGTATTATAATGGTAACTGTCAGGTAGGCTATAACTAGGATTGACCGAAACGAAATACAGTATAACCTTTACAGAGGGACCATCATGCTTAAAGCAAAATGCGATGTGGATAACAACTACGGGCTGCCCTCCGTTAGAGCTACCCCTTGGCGAGTGTCGTTTCCTGCATCGTGCACGACATCGCGACATAACCATCGGCTTGTTATTTTGTAGTTTGTTCCACACGAGTCTCGCGTCATTTAAGGTCTTATCGGTGGTTAGTAGTCAACGAGAGACACTTTTTTGTAATTTATATCGGTGAGAACGTAAAATGTTATTTAGACTTTTATTGCGGACATTTTCCATCACTATTTTATGTAAAACAAAGTTTTACGACGTTTCGGGATCTGGAATCTAATCCCGTCCTCAGGCGAACTAATATCTAATATAATACAATTAACACATAATCCGGACTAAGCCAGTATAAAGCTGAAAACATAAAAGTTTAAAGCAGTCAAACAAACCATTCACTAACCATTACACACATAATATACCAAAGACAAAGACTAAGTTGTCAACTCAGTTGTCTTTGAGTCTCCGTGACGAGTTGACGTGTTTGGTTATTAATTTTTTTTTACTGTTTTTAACTTTTAAGTTTTCAGCTTTATACCGGCATAGTCTGGATTAAGTGTTAATCCAGGCATATTAGAATATCCATGTCATTAGAATATGATGAATATTTTGTAGACACCCGGTATTATCCGTAACTATGACAATATTATCTGATTGATTTATCGCCAGAAAGCTCACAAATAATGCGTTGGGTCAGTAATTTGAACAACACCGGCTCAAAACCAGTGGTGGGCACCTCTTGTCAGATCGTGATCGGTTATCTACTGAAGTCCATTTTTTCTAACTTCAGTAAGCTACAGGTTGTTTTAAATTGCACAGTACAAATGCATGATAAATATACATTTTTTATAGAAACAGACAATTACGTCCAAAAAGACAAGTAGTTTTTGCAGGAGAGTTATAAACTATTAATTATTCGTAGAGCGGTCAAGCATAACTTGGTGCCGTTAGTGGTAATGTGTGTAATTTCATCCTCATTTGGCTCACAGTTGTAGCCACAGCTGTCGCCATTAACATTAACAATCATTGAAACTAGAGTGAGGTCTTAAAACACAATAGAGGCTTAATCAAAGTTTAATTGTGACTTAACTAATAAATATTAAATACGTAAAGTTATTTAAGTTACAGAAATGTAAGACATAGATACAAAAATTTAAGTATATTTAATATTTTTTCATATTGAAGACATTTTCAATTTTTAGAACGATACCTTGAAAAAACCTTACAAAAAAACTTATTTCTCTTGACTAATTTATATTTAATATGAGTTTTTTAGCCCTCTATTAAATGTGTAAACTGAACAAAATCCTTATTTACGAGCACATATTAGGAAATGTAAGATTTAACTGTTTAGAGATTTTACACTCTTACCACAAACGGACAACATGAGGTAGAACTAAAATGGCGTTATTTGTTGAGAGAAAAGAAAAACACGCACATGGACAGAATACCGATCGCAGAGCAGCAGTGGTGGAAATGCGAGACGATATTAAATATAAGGATCGCCCTTGTTGGCATCTCTAACTGGATTTTAGTGATTCAGAGATCGCAATTAGGCACATCAAACTAGAAGCTGCCAAATAACTGGTAAGTCCTATGGATATCCAGTGACAGGCTTCCCTCTCACCTAAGATTCTCCTCGTCTCAAATGGAGGCTTGATTGCCTCCCGGTTGAGCTTGAACACCCAGGATGTGTTGTCCAGTTCGACCACAATTATTAAGAGTGGTAATTCCTCACAGCTCACCTGGGCTCCTCAGGGGTAGTTGGGTTTCGACTACACGCGAGGTCTCTCCTTTTCGGCGAGGCTGGCAACCCCGAGTTACCCTAGCCAAACTGCTAATTGTCTGTCCTTCCAAAGCGACGGCTTTCTTTTCTCTTTTGGTTTGGGCCTTAGCTCGCAATCTTTATTCTTTTCTGGGCTAAACTTGTCCAACCTCTTCCTCTCTTCTACCCCGCATTTCGGGTGTATTTCCTTTCTTCTTTCACCGGCGCGCACTTGTGCGCCCTGGGAGTGTCCCTGTTGTCTGGCAGGGCTGCTGTGTGTCTCGCACCGCCCATGTGTATCTCTGGTGTGCAGCCAGGAGCCAGCCCCCTCGGACCCTGGTCAGGGAGTCCCACATGGATGCAGAGGTTGGGCTCTGCATTGTGACGGGCGACCCCCGGCATGTCTGGAATCCGGTGGTGGGCAAACGGCCAGGCCTCAGGAAACTGGGGCAGGGACTTTGTCCCCGAGGGTATACCCGCTCCTGGCTTTTCCAGACCGCCATTGCCGCACTATGCGCTGGTTAATTCTTAGCATGAAATTGAACCAAAGTAAAACCTCCCTAATTGCCTCGGACTCACCAGCCTAAAATCTGGAGTTGGATGTGAATCCATTTGAGAGATGAGCGTGCCTCTCGGGATCTCAAATCGGGAAATCGTCCCCGGTAACGATGCCAGAGGCAGACCTGAAGGTTCTGGCTCCCCTCAGGATACACCGCCCTGCGAAAACACCACTGAGGTGGAGTCGCCTTTTGAGGCCGTAATCTCTTTGGCAAGGTCCGACGAGGAGGATCTCTTGACACTTTCCTTATTTCCATCTAACCGTAAAATCTAACAATTAACTAATATTTGCCTGTTTCCATGGTAAATAGTACCATTTTTATCAAATACTCAATACGAAATGACCGTGTAAAGAAGTTTATAAAACAAATAATTATTATTTTTTATAGTAAAATCCAATAAAACGCCAAATCTTGAAGAAAGTGTATGGATAACTACAAGTAAATACAGTACTGTGAAAAGCGTAAGATCCTAGTGTTTTGGAGAACAAATAGATGAATCAAAACATTTCTGAACGTATCAAGACTAGAAGTGATGTCGAGAGGAAATAGACCTGCCATGAGATGACCTGAACATACTCAGACAAGAGGAAACAGCGGAGCATGAAGTGAAGATACGTTTTGTATTGTAATTAGTATAGTCTAGTTATAGTAGGCCTGAAAACCAGGCCGGCCATTCCGAGGTAAGTTTGTATGGTTCCTTACCTCTCTCAGGCGAATGCCGGAATGGTTCCCTAAAGGGCCATACCCCGCCAGGACACATCCTGGTTTTAAAAAATCCCCAAAATTCCAATTGGCTATTACCTATATTATTGCTATGCAAATGTTTTGTAATTGCATAGGAATAATATATTTTCTGAATAAACGGTTTTTTTATTTCTGCAAATAATTTGTGATTTCCACATCAGTATCTTGTATCTTGATGAATCTAAACTTTGATACACAAACACTGATACATAACTTGAAGAATAAACTTATAATACAAGGTTCTTCTAGGGCTGATAATTTTCATAAAAACAAAAAACTTGGTGCCAGACGCTATTTTGTAATTTTTTATAAAATATTTTCATGGAATGTGAGTTAAATTACAAATCCAACGGTAATTTTCTGTATTTTTGACAAGTGGAGTTTTTGATTTATTTTAATAAGTTATATTAGTCCTTAAAGTATGAAGTTAGTCTGTAGTCCCAAGTAGGCTCTCTGGGTTATACTAATTCTGAGATCGAAATTGGTACGTTAAAATAGCAGCTATCAAAATTACTTGTCCTCTATAATCATAAGTGTTTTATCAATTTCCTCCTTATTCCTGTGACTACATTGACTCCTAGCTGAACTTAACTCCTAGACTGACCTGATATCCTGAAAGTGGTGTATCTTCGGTCTGTTCCTCTGAGGAGAGTCTAAGCAAGAATAGTCTCAGGGCGTGTACCCTAAAGTGAAAAAATAAGGGCTCCCTGGGGTAGACAGTTTCTTTATCCGGGAGACTGGGGAGTTTTGAACTTGAGTATGAGGTAACTAATGTGTTTAACGGCCCGAGCTCGGTTCGGGATTAACTTGGAGGCTTTTTGCTTTTCTAAAAATTAGGTAACTGTTGATTCCCACCGTTGTTAAACTTACGAGTACCTTATTTCTGGTATCTAAACAATATTCTGTAGGAAGGCGTACTTGGGCAGCTTAGGGAACTCATAATCCTTCAGAATCTAACATCCCTCATATCCAGATATGTCGTACTAAATTCTCTGCACCAACTTCATACCAAAACGTCCTAGCCTCCTAACGACCGTCCCTCAACGCCATTCAGGTCACGTGACGAGAGGCACGTATCTAACGACAGTTGTCATTGCACAACGAGACATTAAAACAACAAGTGTGGTCAGATGCCTCTTGTATTCAGCTGTGCTAATGTCCCACGTTACTGGGTAATGAGGCCGTTGCCAGCGGCCGGTGAAATATTGCACTAGTTGCGGCCGCCACCGCCAGGCTGCGCTGTTGTTGCGGCCTGTTAATTTTCCATTTTGACAATTTGCGTGCGTTAAGTGAGATATTATTGGGGTATTTAGTTGAGTGATTTATTAGGTCTCATATGTGTGATACCCACCTACCAAAGTGGGTGTTTTTAAGAGTTAATGGGTTTGATTTAGCTTTTTATTATCGAAAAACTTTTTCAGTCATTATGTTTTACCGTATTTTGCGTGGGGCTTATGAAAGGTAGCCGACACAGTTCCATGTAGACCTTTACTGATTACCTTAACTGTTTGGCAACTCCGGGATCCAAGCCAGGGTCATCTCAGACCTAGGTTTGTATAACCAGAGTCATTACTGACCTAGATTTCAATAACCAGAGTCATCGCTGACATAAATTGGATAACCGGGGTCATCGCTAACCTAGGTTTGGACAACCAGGGTAATCTCTGAACTAGGATTGGATAACCAGAGTCATCGCTAACCTAGGTTTGGATAACCAGGGTCATCGCTGGCCTAGATTTGGATAACCAGGGTCATCTCAGACCTAGGTTTCGAATGACTAGGGTCATCTCAGACCTAGGTTTCGAATGACTAGGGTCATCGCTAAGCTAGGTTTGGAGAACAAGGATCATCGCTGACATTGGTTTGGATAAGAAGGGTCATCGCTGACCAAGGTTTGGATAACGAGGATTATCGCTGACCAAGGTTTGGATAACAACGGTTATCGCTGACATTGGTTTGGATAACAAGGGTTATCGCTGACCAAGGTTTGGATAACCAGGGTCATCGCTGGCCTAGATTTGTATAACCAGGGTCATCTCAGACCTAGGTTTCAATCGACTAGGGTCATCGCTAAACTAGGTTTGGAGAACAAGGTTCATCGCTGACCAAGGATTGAATAACCAGGGTCATCGCTGACATTGGTTTGGATAACAAGGGTTATCGATGACCAAGGTTTGGATAACCAGAGTCATCGCTGGCCTAGATTTGGATAACCAGGGTCATCGCTGACATAAGTTTGGATAACCAGGGTCATTGACCTAGGTTTGGAAAACCAGATTAAACGCTGAACTAGGTTTGGATAACCAATGTCATCGCTGACATAAGTTTGGATAACCAGGGTCATTGACCTAGGTTTGGATAACTAGATTAAACGCTGAACTAGGTTTGGATAACAAGGTTCATCGCTGACCAAGGTTAGAATAACCAGGGACATCACTGACCTAGGTTCAGAATTCGTAATTTCGTCATTCGTCACAATACAAACTACACCACCTACATACTTAATAGTCTAATGATCTTAGTAGCAATTATTATTAGTTACTTCATTACGACTTATTTCTTCAGTGGTAAACTAACATAAAATTGAGTTAACCTTGTTTCAGAATCCAACCATCGACTGTGTAGCACTGAATCACGCTCTCAATTTTAAATGGATCTGTTTTTACTGTCAAATTAATGGTTGCTGTTTAGCTATTATAGATCGGTCTATTGTTTTTAGCATGAAAGTATAAAGTAAACATCTATTTCATCGTTAAATGATCACTCTTCGCAACAAAACGCTTCATCGCATATTAGGGTTTTCCAATACTGTCAATCAAAAGATTAATAGTTTGCAAATGGAACCGGCTACATCTATTTATTTTCACTTGTATGAACGAGTTTATTGAATAATTTTAAACGTTAATAGTTTATTCATCTAATAATATTTTACTCTGGTGGTAACTATATAATTTTAAAAAAGATTAACAATAAGAATAACAATGACTTCGAATAGTGGTTTTCACTTTATCGTTTCATAAGTTTTGACATGATTATTTCTGTTTTAAACAATTGGATGTATTTTTAATTATGATGTTATAGGATTGAAATTACTTGGATACGTCAAAATATGTTTAACTTAATATGTTTCGTCAAAAATTTTTAACTTGTGGTAATAGTTCACTCTTTACGACATTTCACATGGAAAAATTTCTATTATCAAAAATTGATGTTAAATTATAAAATCATCGCTCACATAGATTCAAAAAGTTTGTGTTATAAGCTCTACATTGCACCAACAGCCAATTTCACAGAAGTGGCACTTTACTTATACTTTACTTATATGAACAATTTACTTCTGGTATTTCAGAGAGATATCCGTAATTAATTGTGTAGTTACCAAAAGTGTAATTCCCAAAATTAAAAATTAAACAAGCCTAGGTAAATAATGTTATTTTTAAATAGAAAAATTTCGATTTTCACATAAACACAGATAAATTATACATATTTAACATAATAGTGGCAAAATATAATATTACATAGACGATATACAGGTAAGATTAAAAATCGAGTTTTGTCTCGTGCCATTTAATTGTGTTTGTCAATTTACTATCCACTATTTTTAGTTTGTTTCATTTTAGTTTACAGATCAGATGAAAAGGAGGACAGCGTTATTTTAATATTCATGTCAGTAAAAAACGATATCGCACGCAGCACGCTGGCGTGAGTAGCGCGAATTTCATAGAACTTATATTATTCCCATTATGGTAACCGAATAGTACTGAGTATGTAGGTTTGCTGCAATAAGGGTTGTTTTACAAGATATATATGGCTATTAATGAAGTAAAAACAAATACAAAATTTTTTGAAATTATGTCGATGATTATGTTATACCAATTAACCTATTCTCCATAAGAATTACATAGGCAATGAGTACGTAGGTTGGCTGCCATAAGAAACATTAAATTTGAGGCTTTTATGGATGTATTGATAACACTTAGCTAGATGGACTTGCATACCGAATATTGGATGAATTTAGGTAAATAAGTGAGTTATTGATTTTTAGTTATCCTTCATGAGATTACCAATGCACTGTGTAACTAATTGACCTAGAGTTAAGATTCAAAATATTAAATTGTTTTTTTAGCCGAATCCAATTGTGAAACAAAAAGTTTTACATAAAAAATTGACCCATTTTCGGGTACAGCCCCCCCCAAAGTGTAGTTAATGTAGTACGATCGCGTTACCCAACAAACCATGCAAGACGTTACAGAAAGAAATAACTCCACTGAATTTTATAATAATCAGACAATAATTACGGTGCGGCCGTTATTGTGTCGATACATGTATATGCTGAATGACCCAGCAAACGTGTTCAGGTGGTGTTGTGAACTTCTATCATGGTCCCGGGCTTAACTGTCACCATGTGGGTCATGTGAATGGCTCACTTTTCCTTAGGAAATTCGCTAATTAGCTATTTTTTATCGTTTTCACTATGCGGATTCTTATTTTTATATTTGAGACACTGACTGATCAAGACGTGGGTATATTAGGGTGAATACGAGGGAAGGATGGTGTGAAAAATTTCATGTATTTTATAACATGTAAATTTGTTACTAAAAAGATCAATTGATTCATTTCGGTTTGGAACGTATTTTTTTAGGTTCCTCTTAAACAACTGTTCTCTCATAATCATATATGACGTCACTTCCGATACACCTTTTACATCTTGCAAATTGCTAACACCCCTAGAACTTGGACACATGAGCTTTAGACACATTGTAAAAATAAAACAATCATATCTCTATTAGGAAATCACTTTACTAGACAATTTAACAGGGATATTTTATTTTCATAGTGCTTTATCAATCGAATTATAAGGTTTGATTAGATTAGATCATTGAAATAGCAACCATACTACAATGTAGGTACAGTATTTTAAGTCAAGTATGAATGAGGATTGAGTGTAGGATGATTGTGGCGCGATCTTGTAGTCTTGTTACTGACTAAGGCTGACATGTTCCTTAGACAGAACTGTTAATTACTTTTACTTTTACTTTTAACTGAAATGGCGACCTACCCATATAGGTATTTTAAGCCAAGTATGAATGAGGAATGAATGTAGGATGATTGTGGCGCGATCTTGTAGTCTTGTTACTGACTAAGGCTGACATGCTCCTTAGACAGGACTGTTAATTAATAGCCCAACAGCCGATGGCAACTAATGGACCTACAGTTTAACGTGGAATCCGAACCACGACCTCTGAATTACGAATTGGTCTAGTTATGAGAATGGTCTTTGTGGATTAACGTAGTATTCAATAGTGCGGACGTTAATCCACACAAGAGAACACTACATCCACCGACCATCTATCACAACTATCCACAATTCGTGACCTCCAAGTAGCTGGATTACAGGACGTCGCCACCGTCCCAGTCAAATAATATTTATTTATATTTATTAAATATTTATTAATAGCCCAATAGTCAATGGCGTATCTAAGGGACCTACAGTTTAACGTGGAATCCGAACCACCCCCTTTACTTACCGGACACTCTGTATTTTTCGCAACAGGTGTGCCGGAGGAGGTGACAGTCGCTGCTACATTTACATCGACACCCTCCAGCTCCGCACAATCACTCCACTTTTTATTGCTCCATTTCGACAATCGTTGATGACATTTGCTTTACAACTCTGATAAGTTTTCAATTTGCAGTAAACCGAGTAATTCGCTACAAAAACAAAGAGTTCGCGCGGCCTATTTTTAGAATTCCGGATTCGAATTTCCAACGCCAGCGATGTTGAGAAAATTGTTATTTTTTAAATCCTAAAGTATACTTTTTTGTAAAGCTATGTTTGAGTTTTTTGTTATTCATTAAAATCGTATTTAAAACTAGCAGTAAGCCCGTCCTTGTTTAAAGAAGAAAGATCATCATTACAAAATGTAAACCTGAAATCCTAAACAAATCAATACAAAGAAAATAAATCAATACCCTGCTTTATTATTTAGCATTACTTTACAATTAAATAGATTAGAACATTAATACCATTATTATTATTAGTTATACGTTAAAATAACTTTTTAATATAGTATGATTTCGAAATGGGTTTGAAATCAATGACCAATATATATTGATTTGACAGCTGTTTGTTTTTATTTCTATTAAATCTTTAAACTACAAAGACAGCTGATTATTATCAGTAGGTTATTCATTGAAAACTGGATCAAAATGCGAGTAATATCGCGTAAAAGTGGGTTTTTAAATGCTCGTTATTTACTTTTCAAGGGGCGGCGGGCGATTTCAAGCATTTATAAACCTTCTCTGGAATGTAGAGAATGTATGAAATAAGTTTCATTGTAATCAGTTCTCCCGTTTTTTCTGAGAAGACGGCGTAAAATGCCTCCTGGAGCGTCACAGACAAACGGACAAAAATTGAGATAAGACCGGTTTCGGCTTCTCTAACGCACGAAAAGTAAAAATAACTAAAAAATTAATAATTCTGAGCAATGTACAGACAAAACTCTAATTTTATTTATATAGATAAGTATTGTGTTGGCTATAATAATGTCACTAATATTGGAAAAGTGCTAAAATACTGGTACTAAGATATTTCCTAAACTACTTTCAGTTTGGTTTTTTATTTGTAATGAAATCTACTTTCATCCTTCTTCCATACATCTCTTGGAGTATTCAATGATATTTCAGGAAAAAAGATTTTTTTTCTTCATGACAAAAACAGCATTTCAATAACTTTTCACATTCAAGTAATAAAACCAATTAAATTACAACTAACATACCACCACATTTCTTTTATTTTAAATCACACGTTCAACAATTGTATTAAAATTTACAATAGCCTTTCATCTATGATGCGAAAGAAATATTGTTCCATAAAAAAAGGTAACACTGTTCCTTCTGGAAAATCGCTCCTACAAAGAGAAAGATTTCATAGTTTTAAGGAAATATTTCAAGCATAGAATTATGGATAGTTATGAGCGATGGTCGGTGTATGGGATATTCTCTTGTGATGATTAACGTCCGCATTATTGAATACCAAGTCCATCCACAAATACCATCATCATAATTAAACCATTTCGTAATTCAGAAGCAGTGGTTCGGAATCCACGATAAAATTCAGGAATTAATAGTACTAGGTGTAGTTAAGACTAGGTTAGTCATCATTTGTTCATGTGTCTTGTTAGTAGAATTTTGTGTAGGAATTTTATTTTCCTAATTTATTTCTACATTTATCGATGGTGTGGATGTTTTACTTGGTGTCTCTTGTGTGTTTCTATTGCTAAGTTTAGGTCTTCCTCTTCTAATAAAGACTGATTTAAATTTTCTTCATATAAATTAAGGTCACTTTCAGCAATTTGATGTTTCATCTCTTGGAATTTAGTAGTTGGAGTTTGTACTTTATTTGTAAACTTAGCCAAAATACTCTTATAAACATCATCAAATTTACACTCAGATAAATGACTTACCCTTAGGCTGACATGATTTGTTTTTGCATTTATTTTTGCTATCTGTGCAGGTGAGGCTTTCTCCTCCTTACTAGCTTCTTCCAAAAGTGTCTGAATGTTATCAATTTTGGCTTCAACTTTATCAAATTGCTCTTTTATTGATAACTTACCATGAAGGTGGGTTAGTTCTGGGTTAATATTGAGATTTGCCCTCAGCAGTTTTCTAAATGAATCCACATTTTCCCCTTCAACCTCTTTACCTATAACCAAAAGTTCATAAATAATTTCTTCCCTCGTAAAATAGTTAAGATTGTATTTTTTTCTTGCAAACCATAGAAATAATGATTTTATCCTAGGTTCAGTAATTTTTTTATTTCCATAAACTGCCCTATTTTCAAATACACATCTGCAGCAGAGTTGCGCAATATTTCTGTACTACCTTAGTGCAAATAATAGTACAAATTTTTGTTGATTAATGTTTATTTGAATCTCAGTTCTGAACAATCACATTTGTACACCCGAAGCCGTCTGTGAAACAATAAGCATACTTAATACATTTGCAGTTACTTATTAAAATCAATTATACAATGAAAAATTAGATATTTAATTAAATATAATAATTTAGTTATAGATATTTATGTTTAAATGATTGTTAAAGGTAATATATACATAAAGTAAATATTTTAAAATTTTCTACGGCTATTTCTTTCCTTATGAAGTCCAGATTGAATGTAACGTTCGTTAACAAAGTATCTACACTTGAATTTGATCGTTGGCCAACGTAACAACGAAAAATTAACTGTATTTTGATTAAAATTAGTACACATAATAAAAAAAGAATATTTTTTCACCAAAATCAGTATAATTTGGTACAAAGGAATCTTTATTCCAAATTTGCGGTTTTTTGTATTAAGCTATGGTGGCTGCCCTTATCCCCCACTATTATTATTGTAAAAAATCCCTATTGTTATTATTCATATTATTAATAAGTATAACTGAAATTTGTCATTAAGATGTTATTGATGGTAACCGATACGTTTATAAAACTTGGTGGGGTCACATGTAAAAAAACTGTAACAAAAATAAGTTAATAAAATATAATTTTTTTTAAAGTTTGTGAACATTTTTCAAAAATAATTTATAATATTCTTCTTAGTTGTTTTTTTGTACTATTGACATGTGAAACGAATTCAATTGCAAAGTATTTAATCAATACAATGTTTTGCTAAATTAACTCGAAACGAACTCGGAATTCAAAAATAAATTTACGAGATTACTCCAAATAAAAGCATTTGGTATCAGTTGCAATAAAACCTGGTAAAGTATTCTGCGCTGACGTGTCTATGCACGTGATCCATGAAATATTTAGTTATAATACATAAACATGTAATATTCATGACGTTTCCATTTGTTCAACTTTCGTAATGGAAAATACATAATGGAATTCATTTAGGTGCAGTGTAGAAGTGTAAAGTTCTGTATTTTTAATTTTTCATCAGAGTAATATGGGTTGAAGTAGTGTGCTCTTTTAAAACAAATTAAAATCCAGTAGACATTTGTATTTACATTTGCTGCGTTCTGACTACAGTAAAATATTACACGTTTGAATGACATTTTTTTAATAAAGACTAATTACTTAATACTCTTTAAACTAGTGTCTTAGTAAGAAAAAAATATAGTAATAAACCTGTCAGCTTTCAATTTGCTAGGCGAAATAACGGAAATTGTAAATTTTAGAACCACTTAAGTGGAAGCCTTAGTTTATTTTAAAGATCGGTATTTTCCTTTTTTATTCACCATTTTCTAATACGATATATAATACTTGAATTAATATTTTTAATCTTTAGACTAAAAATATATGTATAAATTAAAAGTTATTAAGTTAACTGGTACTAAAAATTACCAAAATGAGGGATTATAAGGCTATATTAACAATGTTTTATATTAGACTTAAGCATCTTATACAGGGTGTTTCAGAATTCCCTACCAATACTCTAGGGCATTGTTCCTTGGTAAGAAACATATCTAAATATCATATTTAAATTGTCCGGAAGTCCTTAGTTACTCACATAGCCTCCATTTTGTTTTTTCATTTAAATTTTTTTTCTGAATAATGGTTAAACGTGCGGAATTGAAACTTTGCACAAACATTTATTACAAACACAAAAACATTAAAAACAAACATTGTAATTACGTTACCTAAAAAAAGGTTATTCTTATAAATTTTCTATTAAATCAACGGTTCATGAGTTATTTGAGAAACAAAATTTTAAATGGCCGCCATATTTTTAGACCTTTTGTATTTCAAATGAATCACAATGGCTTTTCGCTATGTGATAATTAACAAATAGTACCAATTTAAATCCGCCGCTTTCAGTAAAAAAAAAAATAGCCGCCATTTGGTTTTATGAATTTGAGAAATTGTCATAATTTTTTTTGTAGCTTTGTCTATTTGCCCATTAATGTTTGTTCAAAGTTTAAATTCCGTACGTTTAACCATTATTCAGAAAAAATGTTAAGTGAAAAAACAAAATGGAGGCTGTGTGAATAACTAAGGACTTCTGGACAATTTAAATATGATATTTAGATATGTTTCTTATCCAGGAACAATGCGCTAGAGTATTGGTAGGGAATTCTGAAACACCCTGTATAAGAAAACTATTTTTATGAGAAGAAATCTTTAATGATTGTAATAACAAACAGCATTTAAAAAAATTTGATATTTTCTTACACAAAAAAAAGTATTGTAAATTCTGAAACACCCTGTATAAGAAAACTATTTTTATGAGAGGAAATCTTTAAAAAGCTAAAAATGTCAATGTACAAAGGACAATAAAGATTTGCCTTTTTAATTTATACAGGGTGTACCATATATAAAGAGCCAAATTCTGTTAAATGGTTTTATGGGTCAAAATAAAAAGAAAATCAAGAATAACATTTTTTCGCAAAAACGCTTCGTTTACCAGACTTCCGCCATTATATTTTTGAAAAATAATTTATATCCCAAGAAAAATTTGTCCGATTGAATTCATACTTGGTGTGGTTCTTACTTTAGACAAGACCTAATTAATAAAAATAACCAGCTTATTTGAAAATTATTTCAAAATGGCGGCCATTACGTATACACAACACCATTTTTTTTCTAAAATAGCTCTCTTTAACCCTAATTATTAATTTTACCTTAATTATTAATAGTCATACTATTAATTCCATGGTTTTCAAGCTACTGATCGAACTAGATCCGGTCAATTTTTTTGACTACATATTCAATATTAAAAATAACAAATGGAGCTACAGAATGCTTTAATTCTTAACATTTTTTTATGTAGTTTTCTAGTAAGTTTGATTTAAAATGGCCGCCATTTTGAAATTTATAATCAAACTAATCTGGTTATTTTTTTTAATAATTATGTCTTAACTAAAGTAAAAACCATATCAAGTATGAACTTAATCGGTCAAAATTTTCTTGAGATATAAATTATTTTGTAAAAAAAACAAAATGGGGGATATTTGATAAACGAAGAGTTTTTGCGAAAAAATGTTATTCTTGAATTGTTTTTATTTTGACCAATCAAACCATTTAACAGAGTTTAGCTCTTTACATGATGGGACACCCTGTATATTAATTTTTAAACTTACGAAAATATTAAAAGTAAATAATATTTGCAAAATGCATTAGTTAATCTTATAAAAAATTTACCAAAATTAAAAGATATTTCATCACCGTTGTCAAAACGTAAGTCCAGCGAAATTAGTCAGGATGTAGTCTAGTCTAAATGGGCCGTCGTAAATAATCCGTAAGGAGGTAATAACCGTTAGCAAATTATCACACCAGGTGACAAATTAGAGATTAAAATAGCCTTGGTATTGACGAATGGGAGCATTAGGAGAGTTACAAGGGCGCAGCTTGTAGCCGCGAATGTTACTCACAAGGATTACACTTTCTGACAGAAATACTGGACTAGCTGAGTTCAGAATACTGCTGTTAAAAAAACAAAATTCCTCAAAATTTATGAGGTTAATTTAACTAGTAGCAGTTAGCGTCCATTTTACGGAATGAATGACTCATCGTTAAGATAAAAGATATTTATTTTTAACAATGAATGTTTACCTGATATCAGAATAAGGAAATATAGGGTATAAAACAAACAGGAAAAAATCCTCAGCTCAATTATTTGGTATTATTTTAAAATAGGTCAAATTATAAAATGTAATAGTGTACAAAATTTTTAAAGATAAGATAACATTTTAATATAGTATAATTTTAAAATCAATCACATATTCATATTAGTTAGACAAATTTTACTTTTTTCCAGTTAAAAACTTGAGTTAGAGAGTGTGTATGTATTGGTATGAGTGCGCGCACATGCGAGTGTGTGTATTTACCAGGTAACATGAGCAAATGTACGCTGGTGTAAAATAGTTTGTCCGTCACTATTTATCAAATTCACATGAATACACTCGATTCTTATTCTGTACATACTTTGACTTAAAATACCTGGAGAGCCGCCATCTCAGAAAAATAATAATAATTATATTATGTTTCATATTTGTCAGCGAGAACCTTATTTATCTATTTTGTACATCGTAGCAACGTGCGACGGGTAACGCCAGTTTAATTAATAAAGTGAGCATAATGATCTACAATTAGTTACAAGAGTGTGTAGAAATGAGGACTTTTGCCGGCTGTTAGGTCAAACACCACGGCCA
Source organism: Nephotettix cincticeps (assembly GCA_023375725.1). Taxonomy (NCBI): domain Eukaryota; kingdom Metazoa; phylum Arthropoda; class Insecta; order Hemiptera; family Cicadellidae; genus Nephotettix; species Nephotettix cincticeps. Next base: position 9,344,672 of record CM041789.1, on the reverse strand, counting down.
AGTACCTGGCCGGCGACGTAGGCCCGACCGGCAAATTGGACTGTCCTTCTCTGATTTATCTGATTCCTTCGCTCGAGTCCTTTATATCCTGGGCTGCAGCATCGATAAATTGATTGTCCAGTCCTTGGTTAACTTCGGGTTTATGGTTTCTGAGATCGAATCAAGACATCGGATGTTCAACTGCTTTTTTACTTTTAGAGATTTTATAGCAACAATTTCGCTGAGGAAACTAAATAAGTAAGTGTATCATTTAAACATATAAAATTATAAATTATAAAAATATTATAATAAATTATTGTAGTTTATGAGACAAAAAATTTGTTAAAAACATATATCCATTTAAATTTTTAATATTAGTATTTTATTTTATATTTTAAAAAAAACAAATATTTTTTATTTAAATATAAATACATATTTTATAATTTTGTATAAATGCTCATATTTATAAATAATGTTACATTTATTGATTAATTTTTTTATTATTTTAAATTATATCTTCTTTTTGAAACATTTAAATTTACATTTATATTTATGAAATCTCAATTTTTAATAATATATATATTTTTTTCAATTAATTCATAAGAAATTTATTACAAAATTTAAAATTAAAATATCAATATCAATCAAGCATCTTTACAATTCATTTTTTTATTAAATTCTTACTTTATAATAAATATACACATTACCATTTAATTTATTTGTTATACATTATAATAATTTAAAAATTTAATTTAATTAATTTTTTGCGTACTTTTTAAATAATGTTAAAATATGTACAATTTTTTTTCAATTTTTTAATTATTTTATTTTAATATTATTATTTCAAAATATTTAAAAAAATTAAAAATATTGTTTATACATTAAATATCTATAAAAAAATTTTGTTCATATTTATATTATTTATTAAAATATTTTCTTTTTTTTATAAAAAATATTTATTAATATTTATATAATATAACCTAAATACTTGTTATAAAAAAAACTTAATATTTGTTTTTAATTTGTTATTATAAATTTATATTTTAAAAATCTTTTTAATTACAGTTTTAAAATTATTTTTTTTACGGTTTCAATAAATATCTATTTCTTAGTTATTTTGAATTATAATTCGTATTTATTTATTATTTTTCTAAATAAAAATATTTTCATCAATGTACACAAATTTAAATAATTCTTATAATACAATAATATTATTGTTAAATTTAATATATTAATTTTTTATTTTTTTAAAGTTATAATTTATAAAAAAAATAAAGATTATTTTATAAAAACTCTATAATTTTTCTATTACCTAAAAAGTTTATAACACTTTTATGTTGCTATTAATATTAATAATAAATTCATTTCTTCTGAGTTTTTAAGTAAAGGCTAAAATGAAGCTAAATATTAAAAAAAATATTGATTTTGTTTATTTTTAAAAAATTGAACATTTTTTAAATTTTTTTTTTAAAAAAAAATTTTAAATAAGTGTTTTTTTAGATAATAAAATTTTTTTAAAGTTTTTAAAAATTTTAAAAACAAAAAAATACAAAAAAAAATATTTATTGGTAACTGTAGCTGTAAATATTTCAGGTCTCGATACATTTTAAATATGTTAACAACAAAAATTCTATTATTAATATATTCTTTATTGTGTTTAGGGCTTAAAAATTAAAAATTAGTATATTTTTTTATTTGTTAATTAATTTTTATTTATCAAAACTTTTCGTTATATTAAATGAATTTGTAAAAATAATAAAATATAAAATAAAATAATATAAAAAATATTGTAATAATAATTAAACCTTTTGAATTTTTTATAAAATATTTTAACAAAAAAAAAGGTCGTTATTCATTTAATTTTTTCATATTAATTATAAAATATTAAAAAATTTTATATTGTCTGATTTGAGATCATGTTTTAGTATAGAAGTAATTTCTTTTTGAAAGAAAAGAAATAATTATCTATATAAATATTTGTATTTAAAGTATGTAGTGTGTGTATGTTGAAAACATGGAAAATGTTAATTTGAAATAATAGCGCTGTAATACTTATGTTTGACCACACATATTGACTTTTGTGAAAGTTAGTACAAAAATGCACTTTGTCTTACATCCGAGAAAATTCATGGTTTATAGTGCTTAAGGTCCCAACTAATAGGACATTACCCGCAAGCCATGGTAAAAGTTAAAAAAATGTCAAAATGTTTTTTAATTTTTCGGTAAAATATTGAATTTATAAAGTTTGTTCATCTTCATTGTAACCAGCTCAATAACATAATCAAATTATTATTTCGAATTAACGATAAATTGTATTGTTTCAGAGAAAACCATCAAGAACTCTCAAGAAGGTCTCTGAGAAGTTCAGAGAAGAGTAGTGCCCAGTAAACACAACACGTTGTATGTCGTTCCAATGTTGTTCTTACAGAGAATACTAATAAATAAACTCATTCATTATTTATCATTCGTATTTTATAATACATTGTAAAGTCACATCACCCGATAAAACCAACTCAAAAGGTTTGTTATTACATGGTGTTTAACTTTACAAAAATAGTTTTCATTTTAAGTGTCTCAGTTCACTAGTACCATGACTGAGCGAAGTAACAAAAGCATTTCTAAATTTCTAAGTCTATAATTTTAAACTCGGTTAAAGTGTTTGTTTTAAGATTAAACAAAAAACCAATAACGGTTTTAAAGTGCCCTAAAACATTTTCTTCTCACATTTTTGCACGTGGTACTGTGTGCTACAAGTTGGGTTAGGTTTATGACAGAAAACCCCTGAAAAACACAATATTGAAAAAAATGTGGTGAGGGGTGAGCTGGCAGACGTTGCATCGACATCAGGAATAATGTGGTAACTTAGAAATAGCTGTGGGGGATGGAGGACAGGGGATAATTGGTAGTAATTAATGATTACTTTATTATAAAAATTAGGGCAGTGGCGTAACATTGTGTAAACACGAAGTTATTTTTTATACAAATTAATTATATAAAACTCATCAAAAGGCTGGGGATCGATTGCCGAGGTAGGAATTATTGCTGGATCCACGTGGGTCTTCAGCGCTCCACAGTGTTATTTAGTAAATATTGAATAATCATAAACTTATTTTGTTAATAAGCAATATCCTATCCAACGAAATACTAAAGTCGACCAGTTGAAATATCTGAGTTTGAATTGTTTATTTTGAAGAGGTAAAAAGTACAAAGAGATTTAGAAATCAAAGAAATAGTATTTTTTCAAATTCTTTTGTCAACGCAGAATATATTTTGGCTGCAGTAACAGTATACAACTCACAATTATTAAAATTAAATTTAAGTTAACTATAGTACTTCCTAGTAAACGTAGTAAACGAAGATAAAACTCAGTATATGAAGATATATAGGGAAGAGGTAAATGAAGCAACACCATTAAAAGTGCTGAATTATAGCTTTAATTTGACCAAAGAATTTTAATATTTAGGAGTAACAATAGTTAGTAGTAATAGGGAAGAAAATGAAATTCTTAATAGAATAAAAACAGATGACAGGTGCTATTGGGGTTTGAACAAACTGCTGAGCAGCAAACTACTAAGTAAGACGACAAAAATCAGAATTTATTAGACCATATTACAACCAGTAATTCTGTATGGCTGTGAAGCTTGGGCACTTACAAAATCCTCAGAAAAAAGCTATAAGCTTTACCTTTAAGCTTAGCTTTAAGCTTCAAAAGTTATAAACTTTTGAAAATAAAGTTCTAAGAAAAATATTTGGACCTATTTATGAAGCAGGAGTTTGGAGAATCAGGAAAAGTAGAGAACTAAGAGACAGCTATCATTGAGAAGAGACAACTCCAGCTTGATAAAACAGGTTTACAACGGCAGGCCCGATGGTAAAAGACCTCTTGGAAGACCGAGACTGCGGTGGAGAGATCAAGTGTTTAAGGACACAAGATTTTTGGGAGCAACAGTGGAATTGGCAGAAGATAGAGAAGAATGGAGGCGAGTCGTTGGCGAGGCTAAAAACCATCTTGGGTTTACATGGCCACAGGAGTAAGAGTAAGTAAGTATAGTACTTCCTACTTTCCCAAACAATTTTCAACACTGTAAAACATTAAAAACCTTATAGTTCCCCATATTAGACACCATATACTTCAAACTAATGGTAACTGGTACACACCACTAACAGTAAAACAACACACCTAAAACAGAGCGTTAAATGGATGAAATAAGGAAAGCAACCTACAAAATAAGGCTCAAAATTTGCAAAGTGAACTTAGCCCAATCGTCCTGCGTGTTATTTTAAGGTTTGTGAAAGACGTAGTCTCAAAAGCGTTTGGAATAAACTTATTTCTTAAGAAAAATATCAAACAAAGCTTTTTAAGACTTAACTTTTCATTAACTTAAATACTGTTCTACGTATGAGTGTTCAAACAAATAGTCTAAAGTACAACTACACTCAATCACCAGTGATTATTTAATATCACCAAATTGATTTCTTCTTCCCAATTAAGTTTTTAAGTTCCGAACAACTTTTAAGTGGAAAGTAAAGCGGAAATCGAGCTGCAAAAAGCTTTTATAGGAAATCCGCCCAACTGTCCAAGTCTAATCATTGACGACAGCTCTACATTTATTTCTCGACTTGTCAATTAATAATTTCTTTCTTGTGAGAGCTTTTTTGAAATGTACTTTGTTTTTATTTCAGTTAGCATCATGTTTGATTTTCAAGTTTTGTTTGCATATAACAGTCAATCAGAGATACAGGGAAGCTTAAGTATTCTCAGATTGTTAAAAATACCAGTAGTTTTTTCCGATTTATTTATCAAGGTAAAATTACATTGCACAGACACAAACACGGAGTTTAAGGCTGAATCCCCCCTTTAGCCCTAAATTTATAGATGTATACCTGAATTTACAACTTTTGAAAAACTTTTCAATTCAAATATACCCGTTCAGATATTATTTACACCACAGTAGAACGAAATATAGTTTTCCAATTTTTAAATCAAGACTTATTTATTCTGTGAATTATTAATTTTGAATTCTAGACATAGCAGCCAATATTGAATTACCCTTCAGTTTACAGCCCTCGTGGAATTTCAAGGACTATAATGAAGGGTCACTAAATAGAAGCTGCTAAGTCAGGCATTCTTTGAAATTCAAAATAGCTTAGCTTGGGTGAAAGAGCTCTTATTTCACAAACATTTCAAATTTAAGATTTTCAAAGTTTAGAATACTTGCCATTTAGGCTAGAATTTCAACCTAGTGTCTACCTCGGGGTTGAATCATCGGATTTCTTTGAAAATCCCACCCTCAAAATAAGAATTCACTATTTAAAAAAATAAGTAACCCCCTACTCTATTTGTAGATTTAAAAACAATTTCGATGTAAAACAATTGCCAAAAATCAATGCCGCAAACATAATATTCCTATCTATTTCGTATATTTTTCTATTTATCTATCTACGCCGTATCTATTTTCTACTCTGTATACTGAAATAGTTGATGATAGTTCTTGAAGATGATTCATTTTCACTTTAGAGTCAGCCGAGTAACGTTGAGTCCATGTAGAATTTCTGAGTCAAACTTTTACATTACAGGACTCGGCTGGGGCAAGGAAGCCATTTATTGGAAATCTTTCCAACTGTCCAACTCCGCTCAAACTGGCCCCGCACAATTTGAACCGTTTTCATTTTCACTTAACTGTAATGGATTAAGTTTCCGCTAATAGATTTCTTCAGTTTACCTTTGTGTGACGCTCAACATGTTTCATTACTTATTTGTTTTCTCCTTCCTGGGTTTGTTTCGTAAAACTTTTCTAATATCTATTCTGTACAATAAATACGTAGTTTCTTGTGATTGAAACTCCTCTCTTATCGCTGGACTGATTTTAATCTGTCAAAGGAAGTGTCTTCCGTGTAGTTGTGTATAACGGGTTTCTTTTTTAAGCATTTTCATTCTGATAGATATAGAAATATTTAAGTACAGCTTTCAAGGAAACCTGAAAAGTGGTGGGTTAGATAGGACCCATTTTGGATACTAGTCTGTAAGACCCATAAACGCAATACTTTTTAGTTTTTGTGAAACTGCATTTGTTTATGAAAAAACATGACGAAATAAAGAACAAGATTGAGTTGAATCCCGAGTTTTTTCAAATGAGAATACAATTGATATCTATCTAAATAAGATTAGAGTTTTGTCTGTACATTGCTCAGAATTATTCATTTTTAGTTATTTTTACTTTTTATGCGTTAGAGAAGCCGAAACCGGTCTTATCTAAATTTTTGTCTGTTTGTGACGCTCCAGGAGGCATTTTACTCCGTCTTCTCCGAAAAAAAACGGGAGAACTGATTACAATGAAACTTATTTCATGTATTCTCTACATTCCAGAGAAGGTTTGTAAATGCTTAAAATCGCCCGCCGCCCCTTGAAAAGTAAATAACAAGCATTCAAAAACCCACTTTTACGCGATATTACTCGTATTTTGATTCAGTTTTCAATGAATAACCTACTGGTAATAATCTTTGTAGTTTAAAGATTTAATTTAAACATACAGCTGTCAAATCATTATTAGTTTGTTTCTATTGGTCATTGATTTTAAACCAATTTCGAAATCATACTATAGTAAATAATAAAGCTGGGTATTGATTTATTTTCTTTGTACCGATATGTTTAGGATTTCAGGTTTACATTTTTGTATGATAATCTTACTTCTTTAAACTAAATCCTACAACCCGTACAAACGGGCTTACTGCTAGTTTACAAATAAAACACTTACCGTTAAACAAAATTTTAAACAGCAGACCCGATGCAAATACCTAGCAAATCCCTCGTTCCAAGGCGGTAGAACAGAACTGATCGCAATTCACGGATTGGAAATTGTTGCAACAAGAAGGGAAGAATATATCACAAATCCGTCAGCAATATAATGGGAATGTGGCCAATATGGAACGTGCCTGGGCCCGTCCCGCACCCCACCTACTGTGTGTGTGTGTGTGTGTGTGTGTGTGCGTGCGTGTGTGTGTGGGTCTGTGAGTGATATTTATGCTTAGTGCTATCTGTCCTCCACTTTAGAGTGGCGAATTTAATTAATACTAGCTAAAAGGATGATTTTGGTTCCCGACAAAACCATATTTCTGTCACTGGTTTTATTCTGGATTTGTTTGTGTCTTTCCGTACTTCTCTGCATTTTTAGCGAATTTTCCATAGGTAAGAAGTTATTACTGTAGGTCTCATGGCAAGACCTATGCCCGGGACCATGTTACTTTGTTTTGAGGTTATGATATAAAAGGTTATATGAAAAGATTATAAAATATTTTACATATCAATCAATATTTTTGGATTACACTTGGTATTTACCTTCATGTGGTTGGGATCCATACATGTATGCTAAAAAATTATAGTTTATGTGTTCCTCACAGCATCAAATCTGCATACTCTTTCCAATGTTAATATTATGGAGAATAGGCAAACTCTCTTATTTAGTACAGATATTAAGAAAACCTGTTACATATTATTATTGATTTGTAAATCCGCTGAGGACGCAGGTCTGCTACGACGAGGGTATTTAATATTTTGATGGGAAACTGCCCAAACCCCAGTCTTGTTACTACCTAACGTCGACCTGTTGATAGGAAGCATAATTAATCAATATCCCAATGACGAATCTGGGTCCAGATTCGACTCTTGCGGAGTTCGATCCGGCGTTCTTAATTTTATAAGGCAGGCACAATTTTTTCCATCCAGCCATCTGGTAAAATCATATATCCTTTGCATCGACCTTTTATGGTTGGACCTTCAACATTATTTTTAGTTTCAACCACATACAATTTGATGTACATATCAACCAATGCCTACCTTTAAGATTTTCAAACTACTTCTCATGGGGATGCCCCAAAGGTGACATCCGATCAACACGTACACAAAAACGTAGCTTACTTACTATTATCAGAAAATATATAAAATTCGGATGTGATATATTTTTTTCGTTTTAAATGTTTAAAGTCCTTCTAACTCTTAATTGTCACCCTGTATATTACTTTGATTGTATAAATAAATGTATCAGCTTAAAATATATTGTATTAAATTTATGATATGCATAAACGTGCGTAAAACATATCATTGAGTGTATTTTAACTGTAAAATTATGATATTTAGAGGAAATTTTAATATTTTGATAAGTGATTTGCCGTAAAAGAGAGTTAACAAGTATAGTTGGGCGCTGAGATAATGTGAAAACATATTTCTTTCCAAAACAATTATCGGTCCAACCAAACATAGAAGAAAAGAGATCACCTCAGTTCTCAAGGTGGTGTTCTATATGTATTCATTTATTATCTAATGTCGGTTACTCAATATTATTACAATTAGGTGGTTCAATGATTACTCCTAAAGTAACCATTTTTCAAGTTTAAGTACTCAAGACTTATTTACAAATTTTAATTCACTCTAAAATATAATTAAGATTTTCCCGCTCCAACTGCTATAAAACAGTCGTAAAGTGTCCGAGAAAATTAACTGAAAATTATATCAAAACAGGATCAAATTAGAGACATAACCGAGTTAACTGCTCGGCGGCGAAGATCTAAATGAAATCAGAGCAGTTCCGATGATAGCTCCGTTAATTTTGAACCCCAAATTTACGCGCTATTTCCGACTATGAAACCGTGTTTAATTTGTTGACTTATGGGCAAATTTATTATTGAATGCAATAAAAACGATTCATTACCTTTGTTGGTTTGGATTAAAATAAACGGTACCAGTGGACTGACACATACTTTCTCCCTTAAGTAAATTTAAAAAAGACAATCTGTAATAAAACTATTATGTTCTGCAAAGTAATTCTAAAGATCATTTAATAATTTATTGTTCAAATTGTATGGGGGAACCCCCCCCCCCCGGTAATACCAAGCTTTTTTGAGCTGGTTTTGTTCGGTGATTTGACCTTACACTTCATACCAAGTTTCATGGAAAACGGGTGGAAAGTAAGGAAGAAATTGATTTTTTTATATTTTCCATAAGAATAACATTGGGCGCTTTCAGACAACATACTGCGTTTATCGTGGACAGTAAATTTAACTTTTCTCTGGAACCGTTAGTCGTAGACAAATAATTCAAAATACTAATTTGTTTAGTTTTTTAAGCTGGTTTCAATGGTACCAGTCAAGTTATACTTTACTTTTATTGTTTTCGCTAAAAATTTAAAAATTTGATTTTTTTTGACATTTAAAAGCCCATAACTTTTGAACCGTCATTTTTACAGACATGCGAGTGGTGTCAAATTATTTAGTACTCTGTGCACTATAAACTATCAAATTTTAATCAAAATCGTTAAAGCCGTTTTTGAGAAAATTGGATTTTTCACGTTTTTTAAGGGTTTTTAGGGGTGAACTACCCTTAAAAATAAAAAATTCAAAAAAATGAAAAAAACGCCTGGAGATACGGTGACTATATATATACATGCCAAATTTCATCTAAATCGGACAAACGGGGTAGGCTGTGGCACTGTACACATCCAGACACACACACAGACAGACACACGGACGGACAGACATCACGCCAAAACCCATTTTTTTGGATTCAGGGGACCCCAAAACGGATATATCCACCCTCAACTCAAATTCGAAAATTTTGACGAAAACAATACTTTCTCCATATACTATGTATAAGGGGAGAAAGTAAAAAGGCTCAAAATCGCTAAAGTATGTTTAATTTAATTGAATACGTTTTGTCATTTCAGTTCGCATGAAAGTTTATTTGCGTTTTTGAGTCACTAATACTTGAAAATTTGGAATATTTTTTGGATACCAACAGTTTTAATAACCCGTGTTTTTATACTGTATTCTAAAAAACAAATTAATTTGATTAAGTTAAAACATATTTTACTTCCCTTTGTGAAATAGCTCAGATCGTAGAATAACTAAAGGGAATGTTTTAGTCACTTTCTGTCCCTAAAACCACATGACGTCACTTCCGTTTCAAATTTTGGTCTGACGGATCGCCAATACAACCCCCCTAAAAGCTAAGATATAAAAAAAATGTGAAGAAGAATATTGAACAAAAATATTGGTATGGTTTAATCTGTGTTTTGGGCTCATGAATAACTATAATAATAATAATTCTGAAAGGATAAAATAAATACTCATGTAAACTTGTTTAATTATAACATGTTTAGTTTGTGTGGATTGTATATACACAAACCATGTGTAACTTTTAACTGTGTGTTTGTTTTGTGTGTGCTATATTATATAGTTAAATATAGACTTTCACAACACCAAAATCTAAAATGTGTCCCTGTTGTTAAAATAAAAACTAACGGTTTGTTAGAGCTTCGTCGAGAACTCCTACAACATTACAATGATGGACACAGACGCTCAATGAAGAATCAGCTCGGGAAAAGCCGGATATCAAAAGGAATAGTGAAGGAAGGATATAAAGGAGGAATCAGATAAATCAGAGAAGGACAGTCCAATTTGGTGGAGAGTAGCTCCCCCCTGCCCGCTGCCCCTCGCCACCCCTGACAGACCATCTAAGGCTAATGGTCATCCCGCCTTACACTGAGAAAATTGAGTGAAACACCTCCCTTTTTACTTGTAGTATGCATAATAAATCTACTCCCTTTAGAGGAAGGGATAAAAGCTTCAATCCATTTATCCATCCTCGAAAAACAATTTGTTAAGTTATTTCAGCTAACATTTTAAACCAACATAATGGAGGTTTTGGATTGGATTATTTGAAATGGCGACCATACTACAAGGTAGGTATTTTAAGTCAAGTATGTATGAGGATTGAGTGTAAGATGATTGTGGCACGATCTTGTAGTCTTGTTACTGACTAAGGCTGACATGTTCCTTAGACAGGACTGTTAATTAATAGCCCAACAGCCGATGGCAATTAATGGACCTACAGTTTAACGTGGAATCCGAACCACGGCCTCTGAATTACGAATTGGTCTATTCATGAGGATGGTCTTTGCGGATTAACGTAGTATTGAATAGTGCGGACGTTAATCCACACAAGAGAACACTACACCTACCCACCATAGCTCATAACTATCCACAGTTTGTGACCTCCAAGTAGCTGGATTACAGGATGACGCCACCATCCTAGTCATGTAAAAGTTAACGTCATGTGTTTCGCCACGTGTTTTAATTATATTTATTAATTAATATCATCAAATATTAAGAATATTTCTTTAATATTCCTTGCATATAAATTTTATATATTGTTGTTTTGTAAGAGTGTGTCGGAATAAATAGTACAAGAGCTTTTATATAATTAGCTAGGAATAGAATTAAAATGAAACCGTATCGTTGAAAATAACCAAAATATGTTATATATTATTTCAAAATCTTAACTTCAAATAAACACATACATATACTCCATCCATCTCTCGTTGCGTCGGTTCTATTTTTCCCAATCAATTTTATTCAATGTTGACTGTCACACAAAACCATATTTTCCACCAAGACTACGCACAATTTCAATAATTTTACAATAATCAATACAGTACGAAATAATCACTTAGCGAAAAGCCATTGGTGACTGGCAAGATTTGAACCCGGAGCCTTATGTACCAAAGTCCCGCGCTCCCCTTACAACACTCATAGCTCATCTACATAGCTTTTTTAAGCTCATAAAAACTAAAACTAATCTTCAAGAGTCTACAAATAGTATAGACTCACACATAGAGTATATAACACACACACACACATATATACAGGGTGGTTATAAAGTCCCTTCCCCCTTTATTGCTTTTTTTATTTGATAGTAGAAATAAATAACCTTTCGTAAACCAAAACTTAACCCAAAGTATCTCTTGAAGTTATCGAAACATTTTGAGTGCTCCGCAAAAATGGGAGATTTTGGGGGCAACTAAAAATTTTAAAATGTAAAGCCCCATCGAGATGTGCCTCATTTTAAAGGTCTTGAAATTTGAAGACAATTGGCTTAAATTGGAGTCTCTACCTCAACCCAGTACAAAATGGAACCATTTTGTAAACTATGACCCTGGGTTACATTAAGTCCCTTCCCCATTGGTTTTTGCTACAATTTACATTTAAAATGATTTTCAGTGATGAGATTCTTTGGAATAGGTACATATTCTAACTTTTGTAGTAATTAAAAATGTTGGGAGGTACCTAAAGTCTTAGATGTAGGAGTCAACATCGTAATTCCTTATGAGTGCTATTTGATACGTCGGATGACTAGCTTCTCATAAGGAATTCGGAAGTTGGAATACATCTCGGGCTTTACATTTAAACATTTTGAGTTGTCCCCAAAATCCCCTATTTCTGGGGGTACTCAAAAATTTCGATAGCTTTAAAAGATACTTTGGGTTAAGTTTGTGTTCTTTACGAAAGGTTTCTTCTAACAAATAAAATAAATAGGGGGAAGGGACTTTATAACTACACTGTACAGTACATTAACACATTACAGCCTTTTCCTTAATCAATCAATTGCTATGTCAATAATGAAAACGTTTCCTTTTTTTAAATAGTAAAAACCACTACCATGGTAAGTGTTTCACTAATTGGAAGGAATAAACTTTTTAAATAAAAATTTTCTCCGCAACGTAAACGACATGAGCGCGATGTAAATATGAATGATACACCGAAAAGAAGGAGAACTTTGTGAAGTTTAATGGAGAAAGTTTGTTATTAGCAAACGAGTCTAAGAGGTTTCAACATAATTGGTTTTTGCACCATTTGTAATTCCGCCAGAGTTTATAAACAAGTATAAGTGATCTAGAAAGTTGTAATTGGAAATAACAGAGGAGTTGGAATTGCAACGCCGCCAACCCATAAAGAACCGAGCTGCTAAAAGTCATATTAAAATTAATCGAATTTCTGGGTAAGCCAGGAATATATTTAAGGAAACGAAAATATTAATGTTTTCGCAGTAAAAACAACTTGGAGAGGCTTTTCTGGAACCGTAGCTTTCGTTTTCTCAAACATTTTTATTCTAGGTCAATGTTATTTGTATTTCACAGATAGTGTAAACCTAGAGCAAAGAACAATTACTAGGCTTGCTTCGTTCGAATACACCCTACTAACATAAAACTATCATTACAAATAGGCCTAATAGATTAAGTTTAACCAATAACGTTCATTAGGGAATATTTTCATCGTGATCTCTTAATCAAATCTTTAAATGGAATGAAAATCTTGTGGAGGCTTTGATTCAAGATGTCTTTCCATGGTTCGCACTCCAAATTTAATGTGATTGCTATATGGACATTAAATAAATTTAATAGATATTTTTTGTAGTTTAGGACACGTAATTTGGACGAGAATTAAAATTTAAAATTCTTGAATAATAGATTAACATAAAAACATACATAAACAACAGATTTAGTATTTTCTTTTGTAATCTTGTTGTTCAAAAATTACATTCTTGCAGATTAATTTAAATAAGTAAGTTCGTATGAGTCGTATGAGTTAAAACTTAATAATTAGTATGCTATCTAAGATATATCTTAAACATTTTGATTCAAGTACACTAAATATAAAAAAGTAGTTTCTTAACGATAATCAGCCAACAATTACATTAACCTACGCAATTTCGTATAATTTATTAATGAATATTACCTTGTTGAAGCAGAATAGAGGGAACAATGCCACTGACGTCACAACGTAAGATAAGAGATAAGAGATCGCGGGGATACGCGGACAGAGGGCGGTAAACTGGCGAGAACGCGCGCGGAAAACGCCTGATAACTGCGGGTTTGGCGGGAAAATGCGACACCAGCGCTGCGAGCGGCGCACCCCCTAACCAGCGCCACCCCCGCCATTATTACCACCTGATTTATCGTGTTAAATTGCACTCATTACTTCAACAGAGAATAATTGTTTGGTTTTATTACCTGGTTCGTAATTTGCCCCTGCAAAAGACTACTTTGTCATTTGCTTCCTAGTTTACCGGTTAATAATCCTGCAATTTCAAGATTAATGATGTAGGTGTATGTTCCAGTTTTATACCACAGTTGTTTTGACATGGATATATCTTAGCAATTTGAGCAAAACAATTTTAAACAGTGACGTCATATGGTTCGTGACGTCTTTTGGTTATAAGTACGGCTGTTAGGCAACTGAAAACACACCCTTTAGAATCAATCATTTTTATTTCATAAACTGGTGTTTTCAAAATCGAACCGGATTTTTTTATTATGCGATTAACATATTTATTGTTTTGTCAAACTTATCATTATTTACATATACAGGGTGATTGATATAAGTGTGCCAGCTGTTTTATTCGACAATTATAAGAGATATCCAATTATCTTAAATTGTAACTGCCATGGATTTTTTTTAATTTTTTGTTGACTTGAAAAAAATGTTCCCGCCATTTTTCCAATATGGCTGCAAACTATAATTTTTCTTATGGAACACTTTATATTTTACAATGCGTTCCGGTATAAAATGTAATTTTAAGACAGTTTTATTCTTGTACATTTTTCAATAAACCTAACAGTTTTGTATATAATAATGGTTAAAGTTGTAAAATGTCTGCATGAAGGTCAGTTTTCGATGTAAGCGCGCCAACTGTTTTACTTAAAAGTTTTAAGAGATAAGGGGGAAAAATTGTAACTACATTGGATTTTTTTAATTTCGGCTGATTACAAAAATACCGGCTGAAACCATATCTCTTATTTAACCTTAAGCACATATTAAAGCTGTTATCATCTATAAAACGGTTGGGTTTTTGGAAATATACACAAGACAAGGGTAAAACCGTTTTAAAAATACATTTTATACCGGAATTCATCATAAAATACAGAATGTTCTATAAGACAAGTTTAAGTTGGCGGCCGTATTGAAAAATGGTGGTATTTTTGTAATCAACCGAAATTAAAAAAATCCAATGTAGTTACAATTTTTTCCCCATATCTCTTATAACTTTTGAATAAAAAAACTGGCACGCTTAAACCGAAAACTTGCCCTCATGCCGACATTATACAACTTTAACCATTATTATCTTCAAAAGGGTTAGGTTTATTGAAAAATGCACAAGAATAAAACTGTCTTAAAATTACATTTTATACCGGAATACATTGTAAAATATAATGTGTTCCATAAGAAAAATTATAGTTTGCACCCATATTGGAAAAATGGCTGGAAAAAAATTTTAAAATAAAAAAAATCCATGGCAGTTACAATTTAAGATTTTTTGATATCTCTTATAATTTTCGAATAAAACAGCTGGCACACTTATATAAATCACCCTGTATATGTCTTATTCGTGATCATAATAAAACCGTTAAACTATGATACCATTTTAGATTACCATCACCACTTTGACCTACCCAGGTAGGTATTTTAAGCCAAGTATGAATGAGAAATGAGTGTAAGGTTATTGTGCACGGTATTGTAGTAATTTATTGACTAAGGCGACATGTTCCTTACACAGAACTGTTAATTAATAGCCTTCTTTCGTTTGTTTGCTTACATTCTCAGTCATTCCGTTACATCTTTAATTAACTGTTTAGTCCTGTTTTCAAGATTATTTCTGCATTTGTTTGGATCCTCAATTTGAGACATGAGGGTATTTTTGTCACTATCACATTGTATTACTAAGCAAGCTTTAAATTCATTGTTTATTTTGCATTAGAGATAAAACTTGTGCATTTAATCCCATAATTTTATCTTCCAATTCTAACTGTGTTTCTGTTTTGGAATTTTTTAATGTGTGGATTTTTTGTTTCAAGATTTCAATTTTCCTTTAGTAGAATGTTACCCGTTTCCGCAACCAATGTCAATGATGTATTAGGATCAAAATCCTCGATTGAGTTCATAAGTTATTGATTGCATTTTCAAGATGAAGACTGTCTTTATTTATGAGAATTAATGAGTTAGAATTTGTGCAAACATTACAGATCCAGTCCACTAGTCAGCCATTAACAATAAATAACAAGCTAACTGCTCCCAACTACAACCATGCATTTAGGACTGAAATGCGCTTCCCATTATAATGACTGAAGAGAACCAGTACAGTGGGAGCAAGAGACAGCTCGCCCAGTTAGTAAGTGAAATGGCGACCTACCCAGGTAGATTTTATAGGCCAAGTATGAATGAGGAATGAGTGTAAGATGATTGTGGTGCGATCTTGTAGTCTTATTACTGACTAAGGCTGACATGTTCCTTAGCACAACAGTCAATGGCAATTCTAAGGGATCTACAGTTTAAGAGTCTGCATCAGGGGTAGCCATCTTGGATTTTAGTCCCGTAAGAGTAATGTTAAATTCTGGCGCCTATATCTCCTTGACCTATTGTCATAAATTAACGGAAGAGGTGTCAAATTAAAGGTATTACAGTCATCCAGGGCACCACCTTACAGAACTTCTTATTTTCGCTCTCAATAAAAAAAATAATAATGATTTATTTTGTAAAATATTCCTTGATTTTTGTTTTTATATCAAGTTAAATTTTTGAACAAATTAAAAGGTCATGACCTTGAGCCACATCTCATCAATGTACTTCCAAAGTTTTACATTGATACTTTGATAATTAACGCCACTACAGACGCCAAAGTGAAGGTATGTTCCGCCAGAATTTAACATTGCTCTTACGGGACTAAAATCCAAGATGGCTACCACTAATGCAGACTCTTAACGCAGAGTCCGAACCATTGCTTCTGGTCTATTATATTACGATCTAGTCTAATTATGAGGGTGGTCTTTGCGGATTAACGTAGTATTCAATAGAGAGGACGTTAATCCACACAAGAGAACACTACACCCACCGACCATCGCTCACAACTATCCACCATTCGTGACCTCCAAGTAGCTGCATTATAGGACACGCCATCGTCCCACACTAAATAAAAACATATTTAAAGCTATTCGAAAATACAGTGTTAATAGTCCACACAAAATTCTATTAACACATACTGACAAAACACATTAAACTGGATATTATATAAGAAAGTCCACATTCCAAGTCACTCCCAATTTTCAATTCATAATCATTTATTTTGCTAGAGAGCTAATAGTTATTATTTCATATTGAGTCACTTTAATAGATCATATATTCTAAAAATTTAAGAAATATATGTCTAATATTGGTAAAAACTGGGGTTTTCAGAGATACTTAATTTAATTCCATAGTTCGTGGGTCAGTTTGAAGTAAACAGAAACCATCTTCCAAAGGCATAGAATAATGGAAATAGATTTAATTAATGTGGGTGCTTTCGTGACGTGAAAGTGGGACAAAAAACTTGCTTAGCGTTACAGACAGAAAATTGAGTGAACAACCAATTCGTTTTTCTCGGTTTTAAAACATAGAAATAACAAAACTCCGATTTATACAGGGTGTTTCAGAATTCCCTACCAATACTCTAGAGCATTCACAAAACACACCCAAACTTTTTATATGAGCTGTGGTAAAAGTCAAAATACTTTTTTACAAACTAATCATCTGATTTTATTCTTGCCTGAAAATGTTATTATTTTATTCATTGTAGTCAGTTCCTCTACAGTTATTCTAAACCTATGCTAAGACCAAAATGGTTATGTGACATTTTATTATTGCTTGAAGTTATCTAAAATAACCTACTAATAGCATACAAAGCAGGCGGAGACTGTTGCATTGTTGTGGCAGACTTTCGTCCCATGCCTTGACATGCACTGCAACTAAGCTCTAGCGGTCACCTATCACTAAAGCTGCCATATCTCAGTTAATATTTGTCTAATTAAAAAAATTTTTTTAATCAATTTGGTGTCAATCGATTTGTTACTAAACTACCTAAAAAAGGTTATTCTTGTAAATTTTCTGTTACATTAACGGTTCACGTGTTATTTTAGAAACAACATTTCAAATGTCCGCCATTTTGTTATTTTTAATTTGAGAAATTGTCATGATTTTTTTGTAGTTTTGTCTAGTTGTCATGAATGTTTGTGCAAAGTTTCAATTCCGTACGTTTAACCATTATTCAGAATAAAAATTATAAGTGAAAAAACAAAATGGAGGCTGTGTGAGTAGATATGGACTTCCGGACAATTTAAATATGATATTTAGATATGTTTCTTACCCAGGAACAATGCCCTAGAGTATTGGTAGGGAATTCTGAAACACCCTGTATAGATTATGAAACAATAAAGAACGTAAATTTTAAGAGAGAGAATATAAATATTACTTAACCTTTATAACTGCACGACTATCAAATCACCACGAATTTACAATAATGCTCAACAGGAGGAAAGATAGGCGGATTGTGTGATCAGAGTTGAACACAAATTAAACACGATTGTTAGAAACAATAACCGAGCTGGAGGGTTCAATAAATCCAGCGCCAATACGGCTTGTCGTCTACTCCGCAGATTGCAATCAAATTCCATTTCCGAGCCGGGGTCTGAGGCGGCTTTCGGTCCAATCACGGCCAAGTTTGACGTTATCCAGTTACAAGACATGTTAGGTCATTATGATTATGACACAGCTCACGATAATCCACTAACGTTTTTTTATTGGAATTTCCTAATGTGATTTGTGGATTAAGCTGATGAATTTTAGGATCACATGTTTTAGGTTACCATGTTACTTTTCTGGTGGTTATAAAAACAGCTGTTTAGATGAACTGAAAACGCGAAAACTTTCTCTTTAGTCTTCTCCATTATTCAACCTATGTCCCACAGTAATTACTTATAAGTAGGTAAGTACAAACATTTTCTGTGTAATATATCTAATGTGAGTGGAGGGTGAATGTGATGTATTAAATCAAATATAACAAGTATTTTTGTTACTGACAAAATCCAGCTGATTTTATTTTACAATCAGTAAATAAAATTAAAATTTGGAATTATGAGGTTTTTGGTTATTTTTAAGTTTTTTATCACCGGAAATCCGAAGAGGGTCTTACATCAATGTCTATCTGTCTGTCTTTCTGTAACGCTGGACAAGGTATTTTTACTTAAATCCAAATTATACTATATAATATGATAGTCATACTAATACGTATTACGCTTATTAACATAAGGTCACACAACCCGTGGAAAGCACAGGGTTACTGCTATTCATTAACTAATATGCAATTGTAGAAGTACTCTGTGGCTCTGGAAAGGAATAAATACCCCCGTCGCAGCAGACCTGCGTACTCAGCGAATTTCCAAATCAATAATATAATAATAATAATAATAATATTTGACAAGTTTGGTCAAAAACTGTCGATAAACGTGAGAATCATTTGCCTATTCTCCATAACATTAACATGGGAAAGAGTGAGCAGGTTTGCCGCTATGAGGAACACTAAAAGTAGGCATTTATACCATCAAAAATTTTTATTTTTAACATTTATACCAACTTTCATCAACATCTGTCCATAAATAAAGGAGTTTGCCTATTCTCCATATAATTAACATGGGAAAAGAGTATGAAGGTTTGCTGCCATGATAAACACATAAACTATGATTTTTTAGCACAAATGTATGGATCTCAACCACATGAAGCTAAATATCAAGTTTCATCGAAAAATATTAGATAATGAGTGAAAAATTAATTTTTCCTATTCCTCCATAAGATTAACATTGGAGCCTCAAAATACAACGTACTGTGTTTAGATTTTTTTATATCTCGGTAACCGTTGAAGATAGAGAAAAACTTTAAGGAACTTAATTGTGTATTTTTTTAAGCTGATTCCAATGGTGAAATATAAAATTAGAAATTTTTAAAAATTACATGTGAAAAACTCAAAAAACCCCATTTTGGGGTACAAAACCCCCCCAAACTACCCGTTCCCATTGACCGATATGTCTGGTTTACGAACTCGTCCGAGCAGTTGTAGGAATACACGTCTCTACCAAATTTGGTCTCGATCGGACCATTTTTACCATTTTTACGAGAGTTATCGTGTTCACAGACACACACACACACACACACAAATATATATATATATATTTTAACGACTGTTGTTTTTGGTCTCTGGGGCACCTAAAGAAGAAACAAATAAAGCACAGGGCTTAACTCTTGCCATGAACTAATACGTAATAGTCTGTGGCTCTGGAAAGGAATAAAAAGGGTTAAAAAGTATAAAATTAACTATTTGATTCTTCACAGCACACATCATTACAAATCCAATTGCAACCTGACCACATATTACCTGTACCGAGGGAAGTGAACTCTTACAGGAGCATGTTTATTCTTATAGCAGCGGCTCAGTAGTTGACACAGCGCGTAACAGATTGCGCCAGTGTTCCCTTCTATTCCATTTCCCGCTCAATTTGAATGGATTCAAGGTGTCACATAAATATCAGACTCTATTCTAAGGCGATGTGACTTCTTGTTTCCCATCAATACGTCCACATGCTGCAACTATGAAGCCATTCACAGAATTACGTCTGTGTTTTACGTTGCTTCCATCGCACAAACAATTTTGCTTTATAATTTAGAAAGAATTTTGTATAGATACATGAAAATTGTTTCAAAACTTTAAATTCATGGATAAAAATGTATTATATCTAGATGGATTATATGATATATGATTATGGATCATATGATTATATGATTTCTTTGGTTTAAACTTCATTGATGCAATTGTTTTGATAATAATTGTTGTCAGCGTTAATTTCAAATTAAACCTAAGTAAAGTATTTTTATAAAAATTTTAATTATCCTGTTGTGAAAAGATAAAAGTTTGAAGTTATATGTTAACAAAAACATAAAATAATAGTACTATCATGATTAAATCCATGCAATGGATAATACATGTTTGAAAATTGTATTCTTTGTACTTTTAAAGCCATTTGAACCTATTTACACTTTGTTAAGGAATGGACCAAACTTTGGTACACTACAACCTAACTTCAACCTATTTTTATTTTATTTTTAGATAGTGAATTAAGTAATGACAATGGATCCGGATTTGAAACTTCAATTATGATGACAATCCTTTCCTTCCCATATAGACTACAAATCTGAGTGAGAGAAATATCCATAAAATAGGGTTGTTATGCTCAAACCTATATTTTCTTGATACTTCCTTCGCTCAGATATGTACTCTATACGGTCTGGAAAATAATATGTGAAAATAAAATTCACAGCACCATGTAAAAGTACAAATGATTGTATTTACTTCCCTATGTAAAAAGGTTAGATCATTGATAAGTCTTAAGAGAATGTTTTCAGTTTCTCTAAATAGTTGTGCTTATAGCCATATTTGTTGGCAATCGTCAATACCCCCCGCCCACCAGAGCTAAGACCTATCCATGTTAAACCCCCCTCCTTTTTTTAAAGACTTCCTAGTGGGAAATAGCTTAGATCATGGATATGTTAAGGAGACACACAGACTAGTTAACAAAATTTAAATAAAAAAATTCTTCTAATAAGCGTTTTTGTTTCTCTAGTAACTTCATTACTTATGGAATACAGCGTAACAATTAGTATTTCAGCGATTTGCTTACAAAATAGTTAACATTTGACTGGCATAAACAAAAAGTATCCGGTCACGTGATCAATGGCGTCCGTTACACTTTTTGCGTCTCGCAAATTCACACACAGCGCCTCTCAAAGCTTAGATATAACCATGTCAACATTTTTCATCTCTAGGATTTTAATAGCCATCGGTTACTCACGGTCGGAGTTCGACAATACTACAGTACTATCAACAACCCCCCTCACAACTCACGAGATATCATTAATAAACCTAGCCATTGACAAACAATTTATAACCCATAAGCATTGAGGTTTATTTTAAATTAAAAGGTTCTCGAAAGATTGAAGACTGTAATGCTTAATTGCGTTCATTTAACATTCAGTTCAATGTAACTGGTGTAATAGATTGCCTTAGTCAAACCTTCCGTCGGTACAACCCTTTACACTCAGTCGCTGTAATACACGTCTCCAACTGAACTTTGTTGGGCTCAATACTCAATGCTCGTGGTTAATTATCCTACAAATACTTCACTCTCATTAAGTATCAATTCACGCTATTGAAATCGTTCGTTTACGAAAAGTTTACTTTAAACTATGAATTAATGTATTGTTAACAAAACTTTTCTACTCATTTTGCACTGGTTTAAAAAGTATATGAGTTTTAGTTTTTTATACCGTTATTGAACAACGGAAAACACTTTAATTTTTTGTAATTACTTAATTTTAATTTGTATTTGAATAACTTCTTGATTAGCATTATACGTGTTGGTTTTACTATAGGATGAAGTTAAAACTCGCGTCTTCCAACACTACTTAATATATTTACACTTATATTGTAATGATATATAACGGTAAATACATACAAAAGTTGTTAAATTGGCGATCAATTTCGTCCAGTTACACCGAACATAATCAGGCTCAAAATGTCCCAAAATGCCCATTTTGGGCCTGATTATGTTCGGTGTACTGGACGAAATCGATCGCCAATTTAACTACTTTTGTATACATTTACCATTGTATATAATTACAATATAAATATATTAAGTAGTGTTGGAAGACGTGAGTTTTTACTTCATCCTAATGTGTATTTGTTTTAGTAAATAAACCTTTATTTTCTGTACATGTAAATACATTTATTTCAATAAATAGGTTTACTGAAATTACAATTAACTAAATCCAGACTGACCTCGACAGTAAGCAACCATAGTACAGGAAAATAGGCTCCCTAGACAGTCTGATTGGAGATTCCTTTATAAATATATTAATATACTAAAATGAGCTCTAAGGAGTGTGAGTAAACTTTATTATATTACGAATAGTGCAAATATATAAATAAAACAACTATTAAATTTGTATATAAACAGACATGACAATAAAAACAACAAGAAATACATTTAAATACAATACGTGTCAGCTTCAAATAAACAAATATAAAACAATATCCTGTAATTTAAACATAATGATAATGAACATATTAATACATTGAATAACATATACATATGAATAATAATAAATTTTAAATTGAAGTTGAAGTCAAATAAACATAATATTAATGTTCTATTTAATAATAAAATGTAAATGGTATGAAATAGCAAACATATAAAATACACTAAATTATAAAACTAATAATAATATAAATAAAATAAAACACTTCTCAGAAAAAATGGTTTCCGAATCATAGATTGTTAACAATGTTTATTTACCTTTCCCATGAGCAATTTATATATTTCAATAAAGGTAACTAGTTTTGGTCAAGGAGACGTAAAGGCTTTTTATACTTACTTCATATTTCGATCATCAGTTAGAGAACTGAACAGTGGACAGGACTGAAATCGGGGGTTAGAATAAAATTTAGTCATATCAATGGCTCCAGGGTTAGGCGAAACTATTTAGGGTCAAAAAAACTTAGCAACTACTTAAAGCACATTTTGGCAAGGTAATTAAAACTAATTTAGTGGATTTTATGTGTTTATATTTTATTTTTCTTATTTTTTCAATGTTCAGAAGCTCAATTTTCAATAGTATTTTCAATGGCCAATAAAAAAGTTTACAATAATTTACAAATTTAACGGTAAGACTATTTATACAATAATATTGTATAAAAACATAAGTATATTATACTTATGTTTTTGCTCACTCTATATGTATATTTGATTATTGTTTATTTTTAAAATAAATAACATTTGAAATCTATTTTTAATCTAAAATAGTGTACATGTAAAAACTGAATGACACCGGAAAGGTTACTATAATTTGGTGACGTTAGTTTCTGTGAACTGATTAAAATCATATTTACTGTCAATTTTAGCATTTCTCTTTGTAGTTCCGAACTCTGAATTCAATTTATTTATTTAAAATACTATTATTTCCATTGAAAATAATCTTAGATCTAGTAACCAACCGAAAATGTTAGCTTTACGAGAAGACGCGCTAGCAAGTAAATAAGATTTATACTCGAAGCAGAATTGTGAGTAAGTGCACATTTTTCAACATATCCAAGAAGCACGGACATTTCCCACACCCGGGGCTGCAGTCAAATACAAAATGCAGTATATCCGAGAATCCCGGGTGCTTATATCACAATTCTCTGTCGTTATTGAGAGATAGGGTCCATCTGGGACCTGGCGAGGACGTCTATACGTTGTCTCTCATCAGCTCAGGTCTCCACCCGGCAATGGCGGGTGGCGCTACTTTTTTATTAGACTTTTCACTGGAGAATCGTTAAAAAGATCTCGTTTAGAGTTCCAGTAAGATAGACAGACAGAAATGGAGAGAAGATCCGTAGAAATACACAAAGTAAAATAAATACAATTACGGGTTTTCAAGAGTGTGAAATTTTAAAAATCAATAAATGTAATCAGTCCAAGCAATGTACAGACGGAACTCTAATATTATGTTTTACCATCGTATACACTAGAAGTCACTTGGTTAAGACGAATCTCTTAGCTACTAAGCTACTGGGAACTTTAAACAACCTAAAAAACAATCTCTCCCATATTTAAATCTAATGGATCATGGACGAAAAGTAACAAGGAGAAAAGTGAATTTTTTTCTGAAAATTTCGGAAATAATTTTAAGCCTAATGATACTGATTGATTTTTTTATTTTTAGCCATTTTAGATTTTGAGCTTGGACCATGGTAGTTATTTTTTTAATAGTAACCAACTGGTGTAAAATACATACTGAAAATAATCCAATAAAAAATGTTTAAAAAAATATTTTGTGAAAATACAAAATGGCGGACGACTAGGAAACAAGCGTTTCAGGCCATGCCTTCATTAAAACCTTTTTCTTCCTTTTATACCTAATCATTCACCGAAGTTCTTGGACACCCTGTATAACTTATTTTCATAACTACCATTTGGAGAAGGCTTTTGTATAGCTTAGGCTGACCCACAAACTTTAAGGAAAGGTTACTATAATTTGGTGACGTTAGTTTCCGTGAACTGACTAATATTTACTGTCAATTTTAGCATTTCTCTTTGTAGTTCCGAACTCTGAATTCAATTTATTTATTTAAAATACTATTATTTCCATTGAAAATAATCTTCGATCTAGTAACCAACCGAAAATGTTAGCTTTACGAGAAGACGCGCTAGCAAGAAAATAAGATTTATACTCGAAGCAGAATTGTGAGTAAGTGCACATTTTTCAACATATCCAAGAAGCACGGACATTTCCCACACCCGGGGCTGCAGTCAAATACAAAATGCAGTATATCCGAGAATCCCGGGTGCTTATATCACAATTCTCTGTCGTTATTGAGAGATAGGGTCCATCTGGGACCTGGCGAGGACGTCTATACGTTGTCTCTCATCAGCTGATGTCTCCACCCGGCAATGGCGGATCCTCACTACTTTTTTATTAGACTTTTCACTGCAGAACCGTTAAAAAGATATCGTTTAACGTTTCAGTAAGATAGATAGACAGAAATGGAGAGAAGATCCGTAGAAATACACAAAGTAAAATAAATACAATTACGGGTTTTCAAGAGTGTGAAATTTTAAAAATCAACAAGTCCAATCAGTCCAAGCAATGTACAGACGGAACTCTAATATTATGTTTTACCATCGTATACACTAGACGTCCCTTGGTTAAGACGAACCTCTTAGCTACTAAGCTACTAGGAACTTTAAACAACCTAGAACAACAATCCCTCCCAATGGTTCAACATCGTACAGGAGATCATAAAAGGCGATAATACGAACCTCAACAGAACATCACGGCAGCTTATCGGAATGTTAAAAACACTTAAAAAGTGGTTTAGGGGTGTAAAGAAAATCTTTCTCCCACTGAATCGACCAATTCATTGTGGAAAGCTACTATGAACTTTAAACAATCAAGAACAACAATACCTCCATCTAATACATTTTCATGGCGAAAAACATAGTTACGTGTGATGATCCTTCAATAAAAACCATTTGCACAATAGTTTGAAAGTACATCGTGTTGTGATTCACCATCGTATAGAACATAAAGGAAACCCAATACCAAATTCATCATTTTTTTTAATTTCATCAATCCCGGTCTGGCTTTCAAACTCCGATACGAACAATTAAAAACCACCAAATCATCAACTATTTAATGTTTATAAGGCAGAAAATAGCAGAAAAAAGGCGATTGAGGAGAATTTGGCAAAACACTACAAGTCCCTTGGATAAGACGAACATTAGCTACTAGGAAATGCTAGCTACTAAGTTACTAAGAACTTTAAACAAACTTTAACAACAATCCCTCCATCTAATACATTTTCATGGTGACAAACATAGTTAAGTGTGATGATCCTTCAATAAAAACCAGAGAAGAGAGAAGATCATAAAAGGAGGCCAAGACCAAATTCATCAATTTTTTAGCGAATTATCCCATAATAAGCTTTACCGTAGGTCTCATGGCGAGACTTAAAGCACCATGTTTTTTTTTCTTTTTAGTGCCAGAGTCCAAAAAACAATAGTCGTTAAAATTTTTATATATATATACATATATATGTATATATATATGATTTTTTTTATATATATAATGTGTCTGTGAACACGATAACTCTCGTAAAAATGGTCGATCGAGACAAAAATTTGGTAATCATTCCACAATGCACGAGTTCGTTAACCAAATAGGTCGAATGGGGAGTTTGGGGGGGTGTAAAATTTTTTTCTTTTTCACATGTAATTTTTAAAACTAATTTTATATTTCACATTGGATCAGCTTATCAAACTACACAATTAAGTTCCTTAAAGTTTTTCTCTATCTCCAACGGTTACCGAGATATTAAAAAATCTAAACACAGTACGTTGTATTGTGGGGCTAATGTTAATCTTATGGAGGATAGGGAAAAAATAATATTTTCCATTAATCAATATTTTTGGATAAAAACTTGATATTTAGCTTCATGTGGTTGAGGTCTATCCATTATGCTTAAAAAATCATAGTTTATGTGTTTATCATGGTAAACCTGCATACTCTTTTCCCATATTAACATAGTGAATAGGCAAACTCCTTTATTACAGATATTGATGAAAGTTGATATAATGATGAAAAAAAATTAAGTTTACACTAGAAACTACTTTCAGCGTTACAGCAGCAAACCTGCATACTCTTTCCCATGTTAATCTATGGAATAGGCAAATAAACTCGTATTTATTGACAGTTAATGTAAAAACAAGTCATTTATTATATTATGTTATTGAGGAAATTCGCTGAGACGCAGGTCTTAATATTTTTAGTTTCATCAATTCTGAGAGTTGAGCTAGAGTTTTCTGGCTTTCAAACTTTGAAACGACCAATTAAAAACCACCAAAACCTCAATTAACCAATGGTTATAAGGCTGAAAAGAGGCGATCGAGGAGAATTGTTGTTATCACAATGGTGATAAACATTGTTAAGTGCGATGATCCTCCCATAAAAACCTGTACAAATGTTATGGACATCGTATAGAAGATCATGACAGGAACCCAAGACCAAATTAATTTTTTTTTTTATTTCATCAATCCTGGTCCTTCAAACTCCGAAACGGATAGTTAAAAACCACAAAATCATCAATTATACAATGTGTATAAAGCAGAAAATAGGCGATTGGGGAGAATTGAGGAGGGGTTACAGAAAATCTTTCTCCCACTGAATCGACCAACTACTCATTGTGGAAAGCTACTAGGAACTTTAAACAACCTAAAACAACAATCTCTCCCATATTTAAATCTAATGGATCATGGACGAAAAGTAACAAGAAGAGTGAATTTTTTCTGAAAATTTCGGAAATAATTTTAAGCCTAATGACACTAGTATTGATTTTTTTTATTTTTAGCCATTTTAGTTTTGAGCTTGGATCATGGTAGTTATTTTTTTAATAGTAACCAACTGGTGTAAAATATATACTGAAAATAATCCGTAAAAAAAAATATTTTGTGAAAATACAAAATGGCGGACGACTAGGCAACAAGCGTTTCAGTCCATGCCTTCATTAAAACCTTTTTCTTCCTTTTATACCTAATCATTCACCGAAGTTCTTGGACACCCTGTATAACTTATTTTCATAACTACCATTTGGAGAAGGCTTTTGTATAGCTTAGGCTGACCCACAAACTTTAAACAAAGTAATGACCTTTCGATGTCAGAGTTTTGAGAAATATTATACACATTTTCTTAGTTATTTGTGTTCAACCGACACAAAAATTCACCACCTTGTATTTTTTTAACGAAACAAGAACAACATGTTATATACTTAAAACAAATAATAAATATGTATTAGATACAAAATGATGAGAGGCTTATCCGTACAATTGTATGTTTGAGTTCTATCAGTATTTCAAAAATTAAATCTTTTGTTCTTGTTCACAGAAACAAATTTTTAGTTTTAGAAAAATTTACAAACAAAACTTCAAAATCAAATTTTAATTAATGGTTGATTAGTAACAAACAGCAAAGCATGCAAGAGACGTCAAAATCTACGTCAAAGTGTTTAAAGCTCTTTTATTAATTGTCATTTAAATAATTGTTTATTTCATAATTAAAAGTTAAAACGGTTGATTTACTTTGATATATCAATTGTTTTAAAATCAAAGTAAATAAAGTATTTTAAAATCAAGTTGACAAGTGCTTTAGTAAAGTTTATTTTCAATATTATGAAACAAATGAAATCAATAAAATGAAGTTCTCTGACAAATTTATATGTATCGTTTTAGTTACGACAATTAAGTCGTTTTAAAATTTGGTCAACATAAAAGTATTTTTCATTGGACAAGATGTGTCCTAAACGCAGCAATACTAATACTTGATATAATGTTGGATAGATTTTCATGAATGTCAACTAAATACTTTATGTATTGGATTTATAGTATAACAATTTATTAATGACTTACAATTTTCACCGATGAAGTCACTGTCGCTTAATTGAAGTACAGAAGACAAAAATGTTTGATGGACTTCGTAGAAGATATTTTGATAAGCACTACGTGTTTTAATCTGATTTATAATATTATACATGAAAATAATTACCTTAACTTAAAACATGTTTTTTTAACAAAAATAATCGTAGTATTGACCATCGATTATTAAAACTACTTTTACGCAAAAATGTCTAAACGGGCTTGTAACTTCTTGTGACGTTGTCCTCAGACACGATAAATTCCGAAAGCGCAATAAAGAAACTTTAAAGGAACTAATGGGAGTGAAATAAATTAAAATTTATGAAGCAAAGAGGTAATTTAGTATTTTTTGTAGCATTAATCTTGGCTTAGTTCATTAACGGCGAGTTTTCTTAGCTGGAGTTCATTTTTCACCGCCTTAAACAATGTTTATGGAGCTTTAATAACAGTAACAGGTGATGAATGGTCGGTGGCAGCAGTGTTACCACTTGAGGGATATTTATCCCGATATCAGGGATAATTTCAGTAGCAGTATTCACTTAGATGGAAATTTAATCGTAAAAAATCCCTAAGAGTTGATTGAGTTAAAGGTGAATTTTGCTATTTGATCTCTTGTAGATTAATATCAAAATTTTTTTGATGATTTGATTAATTTACGTCAATATTTTTGAAAATATAGTTTACCGTCAGATGAATAGTTTAAAAGATGACAATAACGTAATGGTTGGGTATATCAAAAAGTACTCAAGCATAATAAATGTATAGGGTGTTTTATAAGAAAAAACAAATTGACCGCCATACTAAAAAAATGGCCATATACATTAATTTTAATTTTATATTTTTAAACCTCTAAAAATAAGGGAAGGTTTTCCATTTAAATTTTACCGTCACATATTTAGTCTACAGGATACCAATGGTGGCACAGTTAACAAACAATAACGTTAACATATCGTGAATCCTTCTGCAACACATTTTCCAAATTGAATTTTTCGTGTTTATACTTACAGTTCTTTGTCTAGTCAATGTTTGCAATTTGTAAGATGAAAATTTGTAACAGGTCTCCACAGAAACTACTAAAGCTATTGTATTGAATTTTTAATATATAAGAATAAAAACAGCTGTCTAGAAGAGGGTTTCTCAACCTGGGGGTCGCGGGGAAGGTCCCAGGGGGTTGCGGAAGCCCCGAAAATAAAAAAATAATGAAATTAGACCCGATTTATCAAAACAGGCTTAGATACTTATTTTTCTTCTTCAATATAGGAGCGGTAAACTGTTGAGCAATAATTAATTGTAGATATAAATTTTTTTATGGTGAAAGGGGGTCCCCAGCCTGTTCAAACCTAAAAAAAGTTAAAAAAGGGGCCGCGGGCTCAAAAAGGTTGAGAATCACTGGTCTAGAAGAACTGAAAACATTCCCTTTAGACATATCCATGATCTAACCTACAGTCATGTGTAAATTAATCTGAACAGCATTGTAAATTTGCGTTATTAGTGTTGGCACCCTACAGATGTGTTTGAATTATTTTCACATGTGATTTCATTGTTGAAACATATCCTGTGACACATTTAAAAATTATATTTGTGTTTTTATTTATTTATTTTGGTTATTACCTTGGTTCTTAGTTTTCAAACATTTTAAAAACAATGCCCTGTTTTCCAACATGACCTTGTCATGCTTTCCAAGGCAGTAAGGCAATTTATGGAGGAACAAGGTATTTTATGCTTGGAGTGGTCTGGAAACTCACCAGACCTGAATTCCATAGAAAATCTGGACAATTCGCAAGAAAAGATTGGGGAAGAAGGATTGCACAACAAAAGAGAAAATGATTTCGTCACTTATTCAAGTTTGGTTCTGAGACCCTGAAGTACAAGAAATTTGCAAAAAGGGTAGTAGACCCAATGCCAAAATGACTTAAAATACTTATTCAAGCAAAAGGAGGTCACACTAAGTACTAAATTGTATACTTTTGCCAGAAAGTATGTAATTAAGCTAATAAATGTAAAGTTAACGGTAATTCGTTTTATTCAGATTAATTTGCACATAACTGTATTTTTGAAAGGGAGCAGTCGGTTACTGTTAATTCGCAGCGTTGTGTGAACATGATTGAAGAATTTCTTCCCCCTCAACTTGAAGAGAACAATTATGTCATGGACAATATGTGGTTCCAACAAGACGAGGCGACTGTACATACCACTAGGATATCAATGTAAGCTTACGCACTGTTCCCTGGCCGTTTGATTTCCCGTAATGGAGATGCCCATTGGCCCTCGCGCTCACCGGACCTCACGGTAATGTGACTTTTTCACAATAATTCACAACGAAGTCACATTCCTGGTGATGTGATTGATCCAAGAATGCGTCGCTTGATAAGGAGGGCATTTGATGGATGTAATTTTAAAAACTAACTTAACTGATTTTATTTAGATTTTTATTGCGGACACTTTCCATCACGAAAGTTTAACGACGTTTCGGGATCTGGAATCTGATCCCGTCCTCAGGTGAACTAATATCTAAAACATAGCACAATTAACATACAATCCAGACCAAACCAAGACAACCAAGAGACTCAAAGACAACTAAACTGGTTGTCTTTGAGTCTCCGTGACGAGTGGACGTGTTTGGTTTCTTTTGTGTGTAATGTTTAGTGAATGGTTTGTTTGTAAGTTGTTTTGACTGCTTTAAACTTTTATGTTTTCAGCTTTATACCGGTTTGGTCCGGATTGTATGTTAATTGTGCTATGTTTTAGATATTAGTTCACCTGAGGACGGGATCAGATTCCAGATCCCGAAACGTCGTGAAACTTTTTTTCCATAAAATCGTGATGGAAAGTTTCCG
Organism: Nephotettix cincticeps; assembly: GCA_023375725.1. Taxonomy (NCBI): domain Eukaryota; kingdom Metazoa; phylum Arthropoda; class Insecta; order Hemiptera; family Cicadellidae; genus Nephotettix; species Nephotettix cincticeps. Next base: position 9,313,165 of record CM041789.1, on the reverse strand, counting down.
TAATAAAAATCTAAATAACATCAATCCACCATCACCAATAATGAATTTCAAACAAAGAATTAACTGATTTGTTGATAATAAATTTCCTTTGTAACTACACCTTTTGCACTTTATTTCAATCCAATACCTTTAAAATTGACGGTTTGACAAGTATTTCAAAACCAACTGATCCATCTGCCCTACCCTGTATTTGGTTAAAATATTTCCTGATAGAAGGGTTAGTCTGGATGAATTCTTTCAGTTTACAAACGTAATATAAGAGATCCATGGGCAGCTTACTGGACACTCGGGTGGACCCAAGAGGTATGCTAAACACTGACCAGCGCTGGAAGAGGATATCGCAAATACCAGCTGAGGGAATTGACAAAGATCCCGAACAAAGTTGGCATATGGGATTTGAAACAACGATTTTCCAACTTTTTTATGTCCAAATTTATCATTTATAAAAGTTTTTTTACTTACACTCGCTATTTTTCCGTCCTTTTCACTCTACATTAAAGGTTAAAGGTATAATCGTTTATATATCATGTGATAAAATTGTATCCATGGGTGATACTTATAGTTTCAATTTAATTTTCAAGCCAAGTATTGATGTGAAATGATTAGATGATTATGTTATATATTCTTGTTACCGACTAAGGCTGACATATTCTTTAGACTGAACTGTAAATAATTAGCCATCTAGGGACCTGCATTTAAACGTGGGAACAAATCCAAAATTTTACCCCCGAATTACGAACTGGTCTGAATTATAAGGATGTTATAAGGGACTTTGCGGATAAATTTAGTACCTCCAAGTAGCTAGATAACAGGCCAGATACCGTCCAAACAAGTAAATACTATAAACGTCCTAACTTTACATAAAATACAGTGTTCAAAAGGTTATAGGCGTGTATTGTACCTGTAATTAACAATTACGTACAAGGTATAAAAATTAATTATTTATTTTGTAATAATTTAATAGTTTATATACTTTCATTTACGGTTTACCATACACTAGCCAAAGTACCCGTTCTTCGCACGGGCTAAAAAGGCTGAAAGGTGTAGGCTCTACTGATACATTTAAGGTATTGTTAATTAATTCTTCATTGTTTACAAAATGACAAAACACGAGTGTCTACAACATTTCAAAGTAACATATGTCAAATATTGGGAGAGGATAAGGATTAATGTAATAGAGACAGTCGTCGGAAAAAAAACTTAAAATCTACCATTCCGCTATTTCAAATAATTCACAAATTTCGATCCAGCAGTTTATCTGAAAAATCAACTTTATTTCTTCTTCTTCCCGAACTGTCAAAATATAGTGCAAACGGATGTTGTCATTAGAAAATGTAAACATTGAAACCTAGGACGGTCACGGCAGCTCTTTCTTCTTCTTCTCCTTCTTCTCGAACTGTCAAATTTTAGTATTCACAGCTGTTGACATTCAAGTAATTTTATGTTTTAATTCTCTAAAAATGTAAACATTGAAACTTAGGACGTTCACAGGGCGTAGCCCGAGAGGATTTTAAGGTAATGAGTATGCTTATGTATTGCATGAGTTTAAGATCCGCCTTTGCCTAAAATTTCAAACCGGTCGGTTCAGTATTTTTCGCATTCACTTGCCACAACAAACCCACAAACAAACATACAGAAACCATCTCTTCTTTATAATATTATAGATGACATAAGTTCTAAACTTAAACTCATGTTTTACCAAGTTAATATGTTTAGAGATTCAAAATAAAGTTCACAGTTTTAATTAGTTTTAAAGTGGGGATAGGTTATTTTAATTTTGACATCTCTCTAGAATTGAAAGCTATTGCAAGGCAACAGGGAGCAGTATCGCCAAGACTCCCTGGCCGTCGCCACAACCAACAAGCATCCATTAGCAGTACAAACACTGGCGGCCAATACATCGCACAGTCGGCAAACTCGGCGATAATTAGCCGTCGTATGTCTGATTGTCTCTTGTGTTGACCTCGTGGGCTTCTGGACCATTAGGGCATTATATGTCAGTAGGGACACCTCGTTGTATTGATGTGACGGTTGTCTGGACCATTAGAGCATTATACGTCAATAAGGACACCTCGTTGTATTGATGTGACGGTTGTCTGGACCATTAGAGCATTATACGTCAATAAGGACACCTCGTTGTATTGATGTGACGGTTGTCTGGACCATTAGAGCATTATACGTCAATAAGGACACCTCGTTGTATTGATGTGACGGTTGTCTGGACCATTAGAGCATTATACGTCAATAAGGACACCTCGTTGTATTGATGTGACGGTTGTCTGGACCATTAGAGCATTATACGTCAATAAGGACACCTCGTTGTATTGATGTGACGGTTGTCTGGACCATTACAGGCATTATACGTCAATAAGGACACCTCGTTGTATTGATGTGACGGTTGTCTGGACCATTAGAGCATTATACGTCAATAAGGACACCTCGTTGTATTGATGTGACGGTTGTCTGGACCATTAGAGCATTATACGTCAATAAGGACACCTCGTTGTATTGATGTGACGGTTGTCTGGACCATTAGAGGCAGTATACGTCAATAAGGACACCTCGTTGTATTGATGTGACGGTTGTCTGGACCATTAGAGCATTATACGTCAATAAGGACACCTCGTTGTATTGATGTGACGGTTGTCTGGACCATTAGAGCATTATACGGCAATAAGAACACCTCGTTGTATTGATGTGACGGTTGTCTGGACCATTAGAGGCATTATACGTCAATAAGGACACCTCGTTGTATTGATGTGACGGTTGTCTGGACCATTAGGGCATTATACGTCAATAAGGACACCTCGTTGTATTGATGTGACGGTTGTCTGGACCATTAGAGGCATTATACGGCAATAAGGACACCTCCTTGTATTGATGTGACGGTTGTCTGGACCATTAGAGGCATTATACGGCAATAAGGACACCTCCTTGTATTGATGTGACGGTTGTCTGGACCATTAGAGGCATTATACGGCAATAAGGACACCTCCTTGTATTGATGTGACGGTTGTCTGGACCATTAAGGCATTATATGTCAGTAGGGACACCTCGTTGTATTGATGTGACGGTTGTCTGGACCATTAGAGGCATTATACGTCAATAAGGACACCTCCTTGTATTGATGTGACGGTTGTCTGGACCATTAGAGCATTATACGGCAATAAGGACACCTCCTTGTATTGATGTGACGGTTGTCTGGACCATTAGAGGCATTATACGTCAATAAGGACACCTCCTTGTATTGATGTGACGGTTGTCTGGACCATTAGAGGCATTATACGTCAATAAGGACACCTCGTTGTATTGATGTGACGGTTGTCTGGACCATTAGAGGCATTATACGTCAATAAGGACACCTCGTTGTATTGATGTGACGGTTGTCTGGACCATTAGAGGCATTATACGTCAATAAGGACACCTCGTTGTATTGATGTGACGGTTGTCTGGACCATTAGAGGCATTATACGTCAATAAGGACACCTCGTTGTATTGATGTGACGGTTGTCTGGACCATTAGAGGCATTATACGTCAATAAGGACACCTCGTTGTATTGATGTGACGGTTGTCTGGACCATTAGAAAATTCTACGTCAGTAAGCACACCTCGTTGTATTGATGTGACGGTTGTTTAGACCATTAGAGGCATTATGCGTCAATAAGGACACCTCATTGTATTGATGTGACGGTTGTCTGGACCATTAGAGCATTCTACGTCAATAAGGACACCTCGTTGTATTGATGTGACGGTTGTCTGGACCATTTAGATCATTATACGTCAATAAGGACACCTCGTTGTATTGATGTGACGGTTGTCTGGACCATTTAGATCATTATACGTCAATAAGGACACCTAGTTGTATTGATGTGACGGTTGTCTGGACCATTAGAGCATTATACGTCAATAAGGACACCTCGTTGTATTGATGTGACGGTTGTCTGGACCATTAGAGGCATTATACGTCAATAAGGACACCTCGTTGTATTGATGTGACGGTTGTCTGGACCATTAGGGCATTATATGTCAGTAGGGACACCTCGTTGTATTGATGTGACGGTTGTTTAGACCATTAGAGGCATTATACGTCAATAAGGACACCTCGTTGTATTGATGTGACGGTTGTCTGGACCATTAGGGCATTATACGTCAATAAGGACACCTCGTTGTATTGATGTGACGGTTGTTTAGACCATTAGAGGCATTATGCGTCAATAAGGACACCTCATTGTATTGATGTGACGGTTGTCTGGACCATTAGGGCATTATACGTCAATAAGGACACCTCGTTGTATTGATGTGAAAGTTGTTTGGACCATTAGAGGCATTATGCGTCAATAAGGACACCTCGTTGTATTGATGTGACGGTTGTTTAGACCATTAGAGGCATTATGCGTCAATAAGGACACCTCATTGTATTGATGTGACGGTTGTCTGGACCATTAGGGCATTATACGTCAATAAGGACACCTCGTTGTATTGATGTGACGGTTGTCTGGACCATTAGAGGCATTATACGTCAATAAGGACACCTCGTTGTATTGATGTGACGGTTGTCTGGACCATTAGAGCATTATACGGCAATAAGAACACCTCGTTGTATTGATGTGACGGTTGTTTAGACCATTAGAGGCATTATGCGTCAATAAGGACACCTCATTGTATTGATGTGACGGTTGTCTGGACCATTAGGGCATTATACGGCAATAAGAACACCTCGTTGTATTGATGTGACGGTTGTTTAGACCATTAGAGGCATTATGCGTCAATAAGGACACCTCATTGTATTGATGTGACGGTTGTCTGGACCATTAGGGCATTATACGTCAATAAGGACACCTCGTTGTATTGATGTGACGGTTGTTTAGACCATTAGAGGCATTATGCGTCAATAAGGACACCTCATTGTATTGATGTGACGGTTGTCTGGACCATTAGAAAATTCTACGTCAGTAAGGACACCTCGTTGTATTAATGTAAAGCTTGTCTGGAGTTTGAGCCATTAGGGGCATTATATGTCACCAGAGAAACTTCGTTGTATTGATGTGACGGTTGCCTAGATTATAAGGACATTATATGACCGACATATACGAAAAGTTAAGTATCGAAAAGTTTTATTTGTAAATTGTAAAGTTAAGTATCTTTTATTTTCGTATTGTGTTGTTCGTGTTGAGGTTGTAATTACCTCAAGAACTTATATTGTGCTTAACCGGAGAAAGCGTTACATGTGTTCAAATTTTAAAGAGCAGATACTGTACAACTCCTCATGCAACATTGTAAAATAGACAAGCATACATAACCAAGCGAGCATGCATAGTTTGAATCTCTCAATTAATTTTCTCCAGACAATTTGAGTAATACAACTTGTATAATTTAATTAACTTCACACGATCGGTGACTTAGTAAAATAGTGCTCCGAACCGTTGTACTTAAAGTTTAAAGTTTTTACTTTAACAAGCCTAGATGAAGATTTTTACTTGAACTTTTATTAATTTAAGTTCAAGTTTTATGGCGTTCTCTTATGGAAATAGTTTTATCTCGTATTTGTGCAGTTCAAAATTTATCCATTTCAATTATTGCTATTCGGTTGTCTGAGGCGATAAAAATCTGGATTAAAAAAAATTGTTTTTGCTTTTGATATACAATTATTTGCCTTCTACTCTCATGTTTTCAAGTATTAACGCCAAGCTACAATCGAATTTATGTGCACTTTAATTGATTATATTTCGGGGAAATAGTCTTAATCATATTTGACTACTACAGTTTATAAGCTATTGTTTTACATACAAATTAATTAGTAAAAGCTATGAAAAAGTTAAGACCTATCCAACAACGACTTAATTTTTATTTTAAACAATTTTACACCAGGAATTATTTAGGTGTACTTTGACAGAACCGTTTCTGTTGGACAACAGATTTATATTGTTTATCTGTTGGTTAACAGATTCTATGTAGTTTGTTAGTTCTATTATTGTTTGATTAGATTAGATTATTGAAATGGCGACCATACTACAAGGTAGGTATTTTAAGCCAAGTATGAATGAGGTTTGAGTGTAAGATGATTGTGGCGCGATCTTGTAGTCTTGTTACTGACTAAGGCTACATGGTCCTTAGACAGAACTGTTAATTAATAGCCCAACAGCAGATGGCAACTAAGGGACCTACAGTTTATCGTGGAATCCGAACCACGGCCTCTGAATTAAGAATTGGCCTCTAATTATGAGGATTGTATTTGCGGATTAATGTAGTATTCAATTGTGCGAAAGTTAATCCACACAAGAGAACACTACACCCACCGACCATCGCTCACAACTATCCACAATTCTTGACCTCCAAGTAGCTGGATTACAGGACGACGCCACAGTCCCAGTCTTTGATTTCTATTTCTATAGATCGTTTCTACTGGTCATAAATTAAAAGATGACAAATAAAAACATAAAAAATGTAATTACCGAAGATAACAACAAAAGTCCCTTTAAAAATGTTCAATCAGCAGATATTAATAACCATACTTCTTAACATAGATTTATTTCTTAAACACCATAAGTAACATAAGTTTATTTTCGTACTTTCTTATATGACTGAACATCTACACTCTGTTTTCTATAATATTTGGTTGCCTAATTGCCCAAATACTGCTTTAAAGCTATAAAATAATTCAACGAAGAAAAATGGGACATTATTTAACTGATCTGTAGTCGAGGGTTAAAAGCGATTCTTTGTTGGAGTCAGATACGTCCCTCAGCGCGACGAAACAAGGACTTGCACTAGGCGCTTAAACGGGAAAAATGACTTGTCCAAGCATTACGTCCCCTCCCTCAACCCTCATATTGCGGCTTTAAGACAGATCTTTGGCACATTAATTGTTAGACCATAGATATAGAAATTGTATAAAGATAGTGAAAATGTTATTTTCACGATCCAAATACGTTGGTAGGAGATTAGGATTTAAGTTTGTATATAACCACAAAGTTAATTCTTTGGTTGAACTTCATTGACGGTGATGGTGGTTTTGGCAGATATTTTACATTACTATTATTCAACAAAAGTTTTACTACTACCCATGGACCACAATGTCATCCGATCGCCATGTACATGAAGATTTAACTTACTATTACCAAGAATGGTGAACCAAATTTGGTTGCAATATTTCTTCTTTTTTTAAATCGTAAATTGAATTGTGTGTGTAACGTAAATTGTAAGACTTCACTGTCAACCTGGTTGTTAAGGCTTCATTGGACCACACAGTCAATTATCATACAGTTATAGATTTATACAGGACGATTAAATCTCGTTAACACATCTTACTGTTCCAGGAAGGTTGTGAATTAAAGTGTTGAACTACTACAATAATTGTATTATTTTACGTTGGCAGAATTGATCACAAGGAAGAATGTGTACTTGACATGATGCCCGTATACAGTGTGACGTAATCTAGTGACGTAATCGTTGTAGCCACTCAGATCCTACTGCTGTCTCCCCCACAAAGCACTGGCCATTGTCCTGTTAATTACTCTATTGTTCTTTGACTGAACATGCGGAAATGTGTAATAATTGGTTCTGTACATGAGTTGTCAAAATTTCGATACTTTATGACAAACTTTATTATTTTTTAAGGAATATGTTAGTTCATGATGAATTGTACTTTAGGTAGTTAAATGCATCTGTAATTGGAAGAGGGTATTCTTTTAACTGTTCATAATTAATGAATTCAGTTCTACAGTAGTATCCTAATTTGACTAAATGAATCCATTCAATGTTTACCGGAAAAATTGTAGAATTTTGTAATCGAAGTTAATTAAAAGGGGTTTTGACCGAATTTAGGGATGATGTTATATATTTTACATTTAATGTCGTTATTTTGTTGAATACGTAATTTTAACTAAACATTTTAAAAATTTGGTATAAGAAATATAAGTTCTCAGTTGTGATTTATATGTCAATATAGTCATAAGTTATGACTAATGTAAAGCTAAGACCACAATTCGATTATTTATTTCTTCAACATCACATAGTTACACTTCAACACTTGTCAACAAAATGTAATCTTGTACCCGCGTCACTCAACGGCAGTTTGGACGATTTGTTACAAAGAGCTGTGAAACCTCTCGGCTTCGTAGAACAATGCTGCGGGTACACGACTTGTTAATTATCTTAGTTAATTAAATTAGCCAAGCAGCGAGAGATCGTATTTCATGGCAATATGTACCGACTCGGCGCGGCAAAATAACTGCTTACCTCTTCGACTAGAGCGCGCTAATGTTACGTGTTCGAAGGATTTTTCAGGATTGCCATCTTTTTAGACATTTTATTTAGTAAGTGTTAAAAATTTATAAGGTTTGTTTCTTTAAAATTTTTATTTTGAGTTATTTGTTCCTTAAATATCAGGATCTGTATACCCCCTCAAAGTTATTTGTAACGAGCCTACTTTGTGGGGGGATAAAATATTCCTATCCTAAAGGATACCCGGTGAGTTCAGTTGAGTTGTACATGTACAACCTTCGTGTGGTCCTAGGCCTGGATAGCCTAGATTAGGTAAACAAACACACAACTAAGGAAGGTGGTTCAAACTAAAGGATATGTATTTCAACTGGGTCCCCATTGCTGTGATGACGATTTTACAGCAATAGATATTAAATCAACATGGTTTATTTAACACACCGATACTTCGACATAACCTCAAACGCCATGTTGACGAAACATGACAGCAGACGACGAGTGACATGTGTCCTTCTCCAGCAGACGTTTTCCTGAAGAAGAAGAAGATTTCCAGATGGCCACCTTTTTACTTTCTCCCCTTATACGTAGTATATGGAGAAAGTATTGTTTTCGTCAAAATTTTCGAATTTCAGTTGAGGGTGGATATATCCGTTTTGGGGTCCCCTGAATCCAAAAAAGTGGGTTTTGACGTGATGTCTGACCGTCCGTGTGTGTGTGTGTGTGTCTGGATGTGTACAGTGCCACAGCCTACCCCGTTGGTCCGATTTAGATGAAATTTGGCATGTATGTATATATTCACGGTATCTCCAGGCGTTTTTTTTTCATTTTTTTGAATTTTTGATTTTTAAGGGTAGTTCACCCCTAAAAACCCTTAAAAAACGTGAAAAATCCAAATCTCTCAAAAACGGCTGTAACGATTTTGATTAAAATTTGATAGTTTATAGTGCACAGAGCACTAAATAATTTGACACCACCCGCATGTCTGTAAAAATGACGGTTCAAAAGTTATGGGCTTTTAAATGTCAAAAAATCAAATTTTTAAATTTTCAGCGAAAAAAATAAAAGTAAAGTATAACTTGGCTGGTACCATTGAAACCAGCTTAAAAAATTAAACAAATTAGTATTTTGAATTATTTGTCTACGACCAACGGTTCCAGAGAAAAGTTAAATTTACTGTCCACGATAAACGCAGAACGTTGTCTGACAGCGCCCAATGTTATTTTTATGGAAAATGTAAAAAAAATCAATTTCTTCCTTACTTTCCACCCGTTTTCCATGAAACTTGGTATGAAGTGTAAGGTCAAATCACCAAACAAAACCAGCTCAAAAAAGCTTGGTATTACCGAGGGGGGGGGTTCCCCGATACCATTTGAACAATAAATTATTAAATGATATTTAGAATTACTTTGAAGAACATGATAGTTTTATAACAGATTGTCTTTTTTAAATTTACAAGGGAGAAAGTATGTGTCAGTCCACTGGTACCGTTTATTTTGGTAACCTTTCGGGAAGCCCGGTGACCGGAAATGTGGACACCGAATTTTGTTCTATCAGGAATGATGGCCAAGGTGTGTGATAAGCCTACGACCGGCACTTGTTGGTGACCATTCAAGCTGTGGAGTGCTAGTGGTGCGCTTACGTCCGACTCGCTTTGCTTCACCGACGACTTAATAATCAGGTGCGTGGCCGATCTATGCGATACGTACGTTTATTTAGTTGAGTAGAGAGAAATAAACTTTATTCTTTTCATTTAAAGTTTGCTAAGGACCGGCCTTAGAGCCGCCCCTCACCAATCGCTAGCAACCAAGCCCGTGCGTGCTTAGTGACGATTGATACTCTCGTAATAATTTCACATGATAAAGAGCTGGTGATTGGTTTTGACCTCGTCAAAATAAGTTATTATTTTTTAGTTAATTTTAATTACCAGAGTTAGTTTCCTGGGTCAACCCGGTTGTTGGACCAGTTCCAACAGGAGTGCAGCTGGTCGGGGACCGACACGTGGTGTGTGGAGTTACAGTTTTCATTTTCTTTCTTTATTCATTTATTTATTTCTTTTATTTAATTACGGTCAGGTCCAATCTCCTATTCTGCTCTTGTAAGTGAACATTAACCTGCTTCCTAGGGTGAATCTCTTTTTTTATTTTCAGTTAGTGTAACTAAACCCGTTTGCTACTGTGAGACTTCGACCCTGGATTTAATCCGGCAATCTAGCTGAGTGATTCCCAGGCAGCAATCGAAACGTAGCGTGACTTACCCATGTATCTCGTAATTATAAAATACTAGGACAAACGTTCGTGGGGAATTCACGTTACATATTTATTTGTTCTTCTCCACAGATTTTTTCATTACTGGGGCCATAGATAGTTCTAATAATATTATTTCCGAAATCCGAAAAGATCTTGACATAATAGCTTAAATAAGGATTAGGGGGCTTAGATGCCTGGCCATGTAAATAGAAAAGAAGATTCAGTGCTGAGAATGACAACGGAGAATCTACCTCGAGGCAAGCGACCGCTAGGACGACCCAGGATACGATTGCAGGTCCAGGTGCGAGGACCAGGGAAGCTAAGAGCAGAGTCGGATTGGTTACAAGACAGGGAAAGATGGACACTTGCCACACAGCGCAAGATAGTTTCGGACACATTTCAGAAACCATGACACTGAAATATGTCAAAGATGTTACACTGTTATGTTTCAGCTACGTAACAAAAGTTATATACAGGGTGTCTCACCTAAAGTAAACCAATAGCTAACTTTTAAACCATGCATATGGCAGCTAATTTCTTATGAGGGACACCCCTTTATTTTCTTAGAGGATTTTAAAATTAATTTCGAATCCGTAAAATATGGCCGCCATTTTCCAATATGGCCGACAACTTGATAATTTCTTATGGAACACCCTATATGTTATGGTAGTTTTGGATAGAAAAAGTAATTTAAATACTTTTTTACTCTTAATAATTTTGGCGTAAATGTAACCGTTTACGATCTATGGCTCAAAAACATTTTCCGTTTCAAACCACAATCACCTTAAGTGAACCAATAGCTAACTTTTTATCTAGACACATAACAGTTATGTTTTATGCTCACTTCAGTGGTGCAGCATTTTGAGAAAATGTACTAAGTTTTTAAAACAAAAAATAAACATTAGTTTTATAACAAATAATTTTTATTAAATGTGAAAACTCACGCTCCAAGCAACTATAAAAAGTACAATAAATGCTCAAACAGATTTCCGTCTTGTTCAATGCATTTTTCTAGACGTTTTATTTGTGCTCTATATACAAGTGTTAGCGTTTCTTCACTAATAGCGTTGCATGCAGCTTGTATTCTCAACTTCATCTCCTCAGGAGTTGTTGGTCGGATTTTGTATACTTGATCCTTCATTGTGTTTGAAAGTCTTTGTTTGAAACAAACCAGGGGGCATTGACGATTTTTCTTAAAATTTTGGATTGGTATCTTTGCATAATATTAATATTAAATTTAAATGCAGACCCCCACAGCTGTACACCATATGTCCAAATTGGTTTCAAAATAGATTTATATGTCAATAATTTGTTGTTCATGGTAAGTTTTGATTTACGTCCCAGAAGCCAATTTATTTTCATTGTTTTTAAATTTAGTTGTTGTCTATTCGTCCAAATATGTGTTTTCCACGTCAGTTTGCTGTCTAAATGTATGCCTAAATACTTTACTTCTGCAGCGTGAGGGATTTGTGTATTGATTAATGTAACAAGGGGACAAGCATTTAGATTAAGTGTGAATGTAATGTGTGATGATTTTTCTTCATTAATTTTGATTCTCCATGTTCTAAACCAATTTGAAATGTTATTAAGACTCTCTTGTAAATTTAACGAGGCCTGTACAGGATCTGAGGGAACGGCTAAATTAGCTGTGTCATCCGCAAAAGTAGTAATTTGAGTGTTCTCATCTTCTGACATGTCCGCAGTGTATAAAATGTACAAAAAAGGTCCAAGAACACTTCCTTGAGGAATTCCTGATTCTATCCTCTGTCTCTCTGATAAAACGTCTTGATATTTTATTTGAAAAGTCCGATCTGTGAGGTAAGATCGCAATAGAAGAAAAATTGAATGAGGGAGAAGTTTTTTAATTTTATATAATAAGCCAACGTGCCATACCTTATCAAAAGCTTAGCAAAAATGAATGGGTCCCAGCTCTTCAAACTACGGTTAGCTTTGGAAACCGTACCAATAACCGTTTGGAATCGATAATTTCTAAAGTCATGCAGGTTGTACAACGTAATTCTCGTCTTCCAGATCTCTTTGAAAACCTGGACAATTTATTGTTGAGTTTGAGAACAGAGCGGGATGCAAAAGCTGCCAAAGTTCAGCTGAAGGTCCCATTAAATGTTAATATTATCCACGATGACCAGAACAATTATCTACAGGTTCTAACACCTTATGCTTTTGGTTTGGTGTCTGATAAATTTATCCACAAAGATAAAGTTAAATTATTTGGTGAAATTTCAAGTAATGTATTTCAAATTGCCTCATCACAAGGACTCGTAACTACTTCAGATAGTAAATGTAACTGTAATATTTTTGTTCCTTCCATCTTCCCTGCCTTCATATTTTCTATGTTCGGGAAAAATTGGAGCTATCTCTGTTTGATTTATCTATAATCCCCTCAAGATGGAGTAAGGAATTTTACTTGAGTAATAGTCGTTTAACTTTACCTGCACAAAGCCTCTCGGAAACTACTGTCCTACAGTCCTCTGTTCCAATGAAAAAACTCCTATCCCAAAGTGATAAATTCCGTATTGCAGCTAGAAAAATGCAAAGAGTTGCTTCACTTGCTTCAGAGGTATCAAGCAGGCTATTTACTCAGAGGATGCATGTATTGGACAAAATAATTAGCCTGTGGGAACTTGGAAAAGAGGTTTCTGTGGTAGAGGTTGCAAGCCTTGTCAGCAACGAAGAAGTGGAAGAGGTTGTAAGCCTTAAAAGCAACGAAGACGTGGAAGAGGTTGCAGGCCTTGATAGCAACAAAGAAATAGAGCCACTTGATAACGAACTTGACGCTGTTAATCAAGAAATAATTACAAAAAATGTTTACCTTTTTGATCATGACTATGCATTACCGAAAGGAAAAAAGGAAATTTGCAAAAAGAAACCAATACTCCTGGGGCAATCAACAATAATTAACAAAAGATGTGATATTTTTTTGAAAAAAAAAAACATCTCAAGAAGTGACAGTTGAAGGGACTTTGGCATCTTTGAACTAACTTATCTGTCAGACATTAAAAAACCAAGTGGAGAAGAACACATTCAAGCCCTACAAAATTTACCCGTCATGCCCAACAAACTGAAGCGGAAAGGAAGACCAAAAGGTTTGTAAACTTTGTCCTTATTAAATCTGTTCTATTACTCTTGACTAGTGTTTATGACGAGGAAACCAAATAGAAGCAACTAAAGAGTGATTATATTCAACAATTTATTGTTTATAAATAAATATTAATAAGTAATGAAGTGCAAAATACTTAACCTTATGACAAAGAAAGTGCAATATACTTATCACTAATACAAATGGAGGCCCCTTCTATTCACTTACTTCGACCATCTTCTTACTGTATTTAAATATTGTAACTCACAATTAATTTAAATTTCAAACAGCTAAGCAAACATGTACAATTATTTTACAAAAAATCCATTATTCACAGAGAACTACTAAATAAAATAACACAATGCAAAGTTTTTGTGTTTTCACAAAATTATTGTACAGTAAAAAACTTCAGTTATCCGAATTAATTGGGACCGAACACGATTCGGATAATTGAAGTTTTCACCAAAAAAGGGGTTTTCATCAACTTCATTAAATATATTGTAATATTTATTTACAACAGGTTTAATATTTTACAGTATTAATTTTTATTAATACCAAACTAACAAAAAGAAACTAACCAATCCCTAAAATAATTAGGGAATTAGCCTTATGACCGTTTACATATTATTTACACAAACTGAACTAATTGTTTATGCATCTTTGTACGAGATTGCAAAGTCCTTTGTATAGAATTTAGCCCTTTAAGCTATTGAATCTACTCTTAAATGGTTTTTACATTTGAAAATAAATATAATTATTCATCTCTTTATTTGAGGATATTTTCTCCATCACTTTTTTTAAATTAAGTATTTTCCAGATATTTTCACCTGATAGATTTTTTTATATCATCAGTTATTTCTGGAGTTTCTCCTTGTAGGGATAGTGCGGTCAGTCTTGGAGACATAGAATGTCTGTGATCTGATGGTTCAGGATCTGGCCCTGAATCATCTTTGTACATCTTTGAGAGCTACCTGGTCCACCCCCATTATGAATTTTATTTCAATTTGGCTGGTTTCTTAATGTAATAATTACATGTATACATACATATGATATATGTATGATACATGATGTATGTATACATACATATGATGTAAGTAATATATATAAAATGTAATTCATCTTACAGGTTGTGATACAACAGTCATAGGGTTACCAAAGAAGATTGAATAAGATTGTGCCTTTGAAAAGAAGACAAGCAATGGCAGACAGCTTTTAATGCTCAAGTGGTTTTTTCTGAAGATAGAGCAGTTCTTGCGCTTGAAGGACGAGTCATTGAAGAAAATGAAGTTGAAGTTGACGGCGCTAAGATGAGTTCAGGATGTCTGGACAGAAGATGTGATATCAGAGGAATCAGGAAGTATTTCACTTAGGATGCCTGGATAGGTATTGAATGTTCAATTAAGATTAAAAAAGGTTCAATTAAGATTAAAAAAGGAAATGCTATACTAAATTGTAAGTTATGCGAGTTGAACATTAGTGAAAATAGGCTAGCATGTAACAGTTGTTTGGACACATTTCATCCTACATGCTGTGGACAGAAAGTTTCTGCAAAATCTAAAAAGTGGTACTGTTTAAACAGCCAAATATCAATTATGTAGACCCAAACTTATTTCTTCTTTAATTTAAACTGGTAAAAAATATTCATGGATTTTGTTCCCTTGTATATTGTTTTTTAAATAAAAAAGATGGTTTATTGTATTGTTTATAGTAAGTATTGTTTACGTTTGTGTATGTTTCTGCATATTTACATTAATTTTTTGTTCATAGTATTGTTCAAATTAAATTAAATTTATTTTTTACATGTATAATACAATCCAAAGTGAGTTTATGTATGCAAATTCCAGGGTATTTCCAAGTACAAAATATTTTTGTTTGTCATGTCAAAAAATTTGGAAATTTGGCTTTTTTCAGTAGTGTGGGAAGACTGCTTATGTTTTTGAGCAGAGATTTTGTAAAAGTGGATGAATAACAGACCTTTTTAGTTTTACATAACCTATGTGAAATTTTGGAGTAAGAAAACAAATATTGATATACTTCAGGTAATGAGTTTTAATGCCACATTTTTTAACTGATAATCTTATCAAATATGTCATTTTGGAGGTCTGAAAATTTTTACAAATGTACAAAACCCAGAATTGTTATATTAAACAAGTGAAGCTTGCACAAAACTCATCACATATGCATAACGAATAAGCGACACTAGCGCAAACCCAGCAGATATCAGTTATCCCTTACGCCACTCGCACCGCCTTAAAGAATTTCGCCCATGAATGTGGTCATATTTTTATAAAATTTTGATCTTTGTTGATATATATTTTTCAGTTTGTCTTCTTTTGTTATACTGCGGTACCGGTTTAAAATATGTTTTAGTTTAGAGAAACTATGTAAATTCTCAAGAATATATAGTATATGCTGTTTAAATTTCAAGGTTCGAAATGTCTAAACAATTTTATGACAAGGCATATGTCAGATACACTTATGCCTGGTTACACCTGTGACCCTGATTAAATCAGTTTAGTTAATTTCAACGTATTGATAACTTTCTGAAATCCATTCATGTGTAGTAGCTTTAAATTTCAGTACTGTACATAAATAAACGGTACCAGTGGACTGACACATACTTTCTCCCTTAAGTAAATTTAAAAAAGACAATCTGTAATAAAACTATCATGTTCTACAAAGTTATTCTAAATATCATTTAATAATTTATTGTTCAAATCGTATGGGGGGGAACCCCCCCCCCTCCGATAATACCAAGCTTGTTTAAGGTGGTTTTGTTCGGTGATTTGACCTTACACTTCATACCAAGTTTCATGGAAAAGGGTTGGAAAGTAAGGAAGAATTTGATTTTTTATATTCTCCATAAGAATAACATTGGGCGCTTTCAGACAACGTACTGCGTTTATCGGGGACAGTAAATTTAACTTTTTTCTGGAACCGTTAGTCGTAGACAAATAATTCAAAATACTAATTTGTTTAGTTTTTTAAGCTGGTTTCAATGGTACCAGTCAAGTTATACTTTACTTTTATTGTTTTCGCTGAAAATTTAAAAATTTGATTTTTTTTACATTTAAAAGCCCATAACTTTTGAACCGTCATTTTTACAGACATGCGGGTGGTGTCAAATTATTTAGTACTCTGTGCACTATAAACTATCAAATTTTAATCAAAATCGTTAGAGCCGTTTTTGAGAAAATTGGATTTTTCACGTTTTTTAAGGGTTTTTAGGGGTAAACTACCCTTAAAAATCAAAAATTCAAAAAAATGAAAAAAACGCCTGGAGATACGGTGACTATATATATATATACATGCCAAATTTCATCCAAATCGGACCAACGGGGTAGGCTGTGGCACTGTACACATCCAGACACACAGACACACACACACACACACACACACGGACGGACAGACATCACGTCAAAACCCACTTTTTTGGATTCAGGGGACCCCAAAACGGATATATCCACCCTCAACTCAAATTCGAAAATTTTGACGAAAACCATACTTCTCCATATACTATGTATAAGGGGAGAAAGTAAAAAGTAATAAAGATCAATGAAATGGAGGAGTAATATTTAATTCCATGTATATTCATTTTACCCTACCTCTTAATTTTTATTTTTTAATGTGCATTTATGATTCCTGCAATAAAGAATTTTTCTATTCTATTCTATCTTTTCAGAATTTGTCTTCAAAAATGTGTGGTATACATTTTGCATTTGCCTGTTCACCCCATAATAGGTCTGCAAATGAACTTGCATGCTATACACACTAGTGTCCCCATTGACCCCACCATTGGGGTGAATAGGGACAGCAATAAAAAATGATAATGAAAAAGGGGGTGGATGCAGTCTTCGAAGACATAACACCAAGAGTATAGTATTTATTATTCAAGGTTTATGAGGAAAACTAGATATTTTAGTTAAAAACGAATCACATGCATCACAAATTCAATTAAAAAGTAACTAAAACACACCATATTTTCAAAAATTTGCCGCAGAGAGAACACCCGGACCCCGACTCTCCTGGGGGGAAATCCATAACCCCAAGACCCCCGGTTTGCGCCCCCCTAGCATTTCACTCACGAGCCGCCACTGAACAAAGGTATAAAAATGTAATATACTTGTTTAAAAATATTTATTAAAAATCTTTAGTCTCCCCCAGTTATTTACCTAAAAAATGGCTAATTATAGCTTTACAAGCGTTGATAATATATTTTATATACCAGGTTTATGAGCTCACAATAAGAACAAACATTAATTTTTACAATCTTAAATATTCAGTTTTGTTATATGCAATAACCAATCATAAAAGGTGAAATAAAACAGCACAAACCCAATGTTAATAAACTTATTAATGTCAAGACATGAAACATTCAAGTCTTAACATTAAAAGGCAAACTTTTAGCCTGTTTTACTGCATGCTATTCTCAGTATGTGTTGAGCCGTGGTTCAGTCAACATTGGTGCTGTGTTTTATGAATTAGTTTAATTAAATATATCAATTGATGTTAATGTGTTAAAAATATGTGATTGTGTGGTGTTTATTTTTACAATGGAAAACATAGCTGGACATAGTCAAGCGAGACCAAATTTGATATGTCCATTAAATCCAGGTAAACTGTAAGACTCTTCTGGTGAGAATTTAACATTAACAAAAGACAAAAATTTTAAATTTTTTCAAATGACGAAGTAGAAATATTGAGTTGGCGCACAAATAATCAGTATAACCAAAACGACACAAGTTGTTCTCATTATTTTTTTTAATATTAAAAAATTATGCTGTGACCCATTTAATAAACATGCTATGCCTTTGACAAAGAAAAAAGATTTAAGAGTAATTACTTTAAAAATGCAAGGAACATAAAGGAACATAAAGACATAATTTTAGTCCCTGGAAAGCTTTTGTGCAGCAACTTTTTGGATGAGGAAAAACAGGTTTGCATAATGAAGAAACTCAATTTTAAGATAGTGCTGATATATTGGCAACGAGCTTACAACTGCCAAAAGAGTAGTAGAAAAAGAAGTTCTAAATTAGTCTTTTGTAGGTTTAGATGTGACATCTCTAAAACATCAGTCCTTATCCACCCATTCAAAAAAGTATGCCAAGAAAAAGTTTAAACAGGCAAAAATGAAAGTTGAGAAGAATAAATTATCTTTTGTTCTTCAAGTAAATGGTGATTAATTACGGTAAATGAGTCTTCGAGTGACGAAGAAGAAAAAAAGAAAAAATCTGACGATCTTGATTACCTGATGAATGCTATTAAGCAAAAACTGAGGACAGATATGACCACATAGAAAAAATACAGTTATTAACAATTGCTCCAAAATCATGGTCCCGCAGAAATGTAGCTGAGAAATTGGATGTTTCTTCGAGTACTTGGTGCAAAAAACAAGGGCTGTTTGCAATGAAAAGGGCATTTTGGCAAAGCCAGAACCAAAACAAGGTAGAAAATTACCTGAAGAGACAATTGTTGCCATAAAACAGTTTTATGAAGATGATGAATTTTCTTATATATTGCCAGGAGCCAAAGACCAAGTTAGTGTAAAAAATAATTACTTGAAAAAGAGACTACTTATATGTAGTTTAGAGGAACTGTTCATTGCATTCAAGGAAAAACACCCAAATTTAAAAATAGGATTCTCAAAATGTTGCTTTTTGAGGCCAAAATGGTGTACCCTGGCTGGCTCACCAGGCATACATTGTGTTTGTGTTTGCCTATACCATCAAAATGTAGAGATTTTGGCAAACCCCAAAAATCAGCATGATAAATAATCAATACATAACATGATGGAAAAATTAGTTTGCAACAGACAGTCTAGGAATTGTACATTAAGGTGTTGCGACGAATGTTCTAAATCACATAAGCCAGTATTTTCATTTAAGACAGTATTTGGAAGTTATTTTAGAAGAAATTAAATGTGCACTGTGGATAAGTGATATTTATTAGTAGATAGATAATTGAAAATTAAGTAAGCTATATGTTCTCTTGAAGTGAGTTCTTCCACCTCCTCATAGAAGTTCCTGGTATTTTACGGATCCTGGGGCACGATCAATGTTGATTTCTGCCTTTCTCTCCTGTAAAAAATTACAAACAGGTTAACACATATGGATTAACAATATATATTAATTATAGTTAAAAAAATTAACTGAGTGTCCTTGAGAAACATTTTTTATTTCAAGTTTTGTGTTTAAAAATCTACATTTTCATTTATAAACCATTTTTCAATTCAAAATATATATAAAATCAAAGGATTTCTACATATAAGGTTAATAGAAAATCTACATGTAAAAAACACAAATATATAATATTTTGTTTGCAATTTTCCAATGTACTGAATAGGCTAAGTATATTTTTTTTTAAAATTTTTTCTATAGTTATATTTTTTGTTGAGTCTTACCGGTTTTTTTTATAGTAGAAGAATAACCTTTTGTTTGTACAATTTAAATAATTTACTAAAACTATAAAAAATATAGTTTATACTCTCGAAACTTTTGTGTTGATTTAAACACAACATAAAAATAACAATTGTTAATTTTTATAATTAAATAAAAGATTGTATTTTAAAACCTCTGGTTTGAGTATGAGAAACTTTTTTATTTCACATGACATGTTTTTTGAAAAAGATTTTCAACAAAAATGTTAAACAATTCAAAATATGATAAAAATAAAGTATGGGATTTACTAGTGATAGGAATTAAAGATATTAGAGAGATTATGGAAGGAAGGTTTACTAGGATATAAGAGAGCCATTTTGGATAAAATTTTATACCTATCCACATATGTTTTTTTTGTTTATGTACATATTTATAAATATAGTATATATAAGTCTCAAAAATATTTTTTTAAAATTACTACGTTTTTTACTATTGGTTTTACATAATTTATGTTTAATACTTCGACTGCAAGTCTTGTTTTTAGTTACTCTTATATTTTTTACAAAATTTATTAATCTAAATAAAGAATTCTAAATTTTATCCATTAAATTAGTAATCCTATTGCCATAATAAATTCTTTTGTCCAGTCTTAACTTTTGTAAGTTTTATGGTCTTAGGTCCTAGTGATAGCAACTAAAACAACAAAAATTAATAGAAAAATGTAATGGTTAAAAAACCTTAAAAATTAATGTAATGTAATGTTAAGAATGTAATCTGTACGTCGACGATGTATATTCCGTAATTCTGCACTCTTTTTTTAACCTCAACTGCCCATCACCATAGGCCTGAGTGGTGAACCAAAGACACCGAGGTACCGTAGCCGCATTATCAGACGGGTTGACCAGACGTGTGACCGCTCATAATCTGGCAGGACTTGACGGCTGCTGGTTTCGATCCAGCAACATTTGACTTACTAGGTCAAAGCGTTACACCTGAGCTACTGTGCCGGTATATCTGCGGAGTTAAGTTAGATTGGTTATTGATTGACTATACTATAATATATGTATATTATCAATAACCAACCTGACGTAACTCCACAAAGTGCTGACGAAGGAAAATACAATGCAACGCATGGGTGTGGTCAGTATAATACGAAAGTACCGATTTTTATTTGGCCATTAAGTATTTTCATACAATAGGCTATCTATAAATGTGTATCCACAAATGTTACATAGGCCTAATTTAAAACTAATATATTTTGTAATTTAAAAACAAAACTAGGCTACAAAAAATCTAAATGACATAGTTCAGTTCTTTTCTTTTTTTGTTATTTCCAAGCCAAAGACACTTTTTAATCAAATCAGAGAGATTGTACAAAAACGCTTTATGGGAAAGTGGTCCAAACCCAAATGGGCATCCCAAGATTTGAACCCGTGACCTCTTGCACCAAGACGCTGACCATTAGGCTAGCAAGACACCCATTTCTAAAACCATTATACTTATTCATATGTAGCAATTTAAACAATCTATTGAAATTGTTAGTCACTTTGGAGACATGATCATTAGTAAAATGGCCTAGGTATGAATCTTTTTACTTTCTACTGAATGAGTTACATATTACCTACAGCTATTATTAGGTACCTAGGCCTTAACTTACTTCATATTTACTTCTTGTATGTGTGTCCATTATTGACAGCCAATTACTTAATAATTTTTTTACATGGATATGTCTTAGCTCTGGGGGAAGGGGCGGTGTTTCAAACATGAGAAAATTTCAAACATAAGAACAGCTGTTTAGATGAACTGAAAACATTCCCTTTAGCTTTAGCATTTCCTAATATCCATGATCTAACCTATTTCCAACAGGGAAGATAAATAAAAAATTTTATATTTGGAGTCTTTGAAATACTAGTTCTGGTTATAATATCAACTAGATTATCTTTCGAAGTCAAAATTACAGTAGCTTAGGAAGGAGTAAAATTCCTTCAATATTGTGGGTCTATTTGATTGATCATTGCAATATTTTCTTGACATTTGTTTCCAGGTTTAATTGCAAGCAGGGTTAAAGTTAATGAGTAGCGTACACAATAAAATCTTTACACTAATGTAATATTGAGATCATTTTGACGATTTTAAGTAACCTAGGCCTAGCTAAAATCTGAATTTTAGTTGGTTAAAACTCAACAAGTGTAGGATATGAATAGCCTAGTGTTATTTCTTAACAAATTTCTTTCAACTTAAATGCCTCCTTTCCTGATTAATGTTATTAAATATTTGAATCCTATTCTAGAATAACTCAAATCAACGCTAACCTTGTGCCTTGTTATGAAAAACGCATAATGAATAAACACCTCAACCTGACCGGTCTAAAGCTTTTTTTTCTTCTTCTTTGTCACTTGGGCGGCCTGAATTTGTATTTAAGAAGCTTCGTTGTTCACTATTTTTGTGGTTGCCCGATATTACATAGTTTTTTTTCCTTTCCTTTTTTCATCCACGCATTTCTTGGAGTTGGATTGCGCTGAAAAGGTATAGGATATTTAGTCACAAAACATATATGTCATTGATGTGTCCTATTTATGTAAGTTAGTAAAAAGATAGGATTGTTTTAGGATCTAAAGGTTCATATATAATCCATGAAAGGCTTATGCAACTGACGACCGACGAGTTTGAGTCTACTGTATTTAAGTCTGCGCAGAGTAAGCAACTAACGAATCTAATGAATTGTTATTTTCCCATAATGTATTACGAAACGAACAAAAAATGCGGCTGGGAATCATAAATAACTTTAAAAATTAATCTCTAAACCCAAATCTAAGATCTAAATCTAAGCCCTGGATGCCCTAATTGGGTTTGAGGTAGCAACTAAAGAAGGTTACGTTCCCTACACATTTCCCAGACGAAACCTCGGCCACGTCCATGATTCCACATCACAACTTCGATTCTGGCCTCCACACCCGGAAGCAGTTAGCACTTCGGTTGAGCCCCTTGCAGTTGCGGGAGGAGAGACCGAACCCAAGACATCGGAAACATCTTTGGACGACCACGCTCCGTGTGAGCTTGCAGTTTACCTATCCGACTTTTAGGTGGTGAAGGCTGAGCAGCTTGTTAGCTTACCTTTCGCCTTTTTATTACTCGGGTCACCTCGGTCTCTGTGTAGAGGGCGTCATCAAGGTCTCGAATCTCCCCCAAGAATCGTGGCTCCAAGGTATGAATAGTACCCTTATCCCAAAGGGTAAACTTATTAAGGGCAGTGGCAAACCCAGCCTTGTCTTTTGACTTTCCCAGTTCGAGAGTTCCCCGTTCTGGGTTCGTCGGATAGACTTTATAACGGTCTCCGTCTCCTCCGGGTTTGCCTGAGATTTTATCTGTCCCTCTGGACCTTGGCGAAAGATCGCCCCCTCAGGGCTTGATCAAAACCCCCTCAGCCGTAGGATTTTTGGGCCTTGGTCAGACAGGCTTGCCAGAGACTTACCTAGCCGGCTTTAAGACTCCTTCCCTTTCGCCGGAGTTTTCTTCAGGGCTCACTCAGCACGTTTTAGCTTTCTTTTTTCGTTAGCCGTCTCTCTCACTTCACCAATGGTGTTGACGGTGAGTAACAGCCTCCAGAGGATGAGGCGTCAGTGGTGGTCGGTGGCGACGTCCTGTAATCCAGCTACTTGGAGGTCACGAATTGTGGATAGTTGTGAGAGATGGTCGGTGGGTGTAGTGTTCTCTTGTGTGGATTAACGTCCGCACTATTGAATACTACATTAATCCACAAAGGCCATCATCATAATTAGACTAATTCGTAATTCAGAGGCTGTGGTTCGGATTCCACGTTAAACTGTAGGTCCATTAGTTGCCATCGGCTGTTGGGCTATTAAATAACAGTCCTGTCTAAGGAACATGTCAGCCTTAGTCAGTAACAAGACTACAAGATCACGCCACAATCATCCTACATTCATTCCTCATTCATACTTGGCTTAAAATACCTACCTGGGTAGGTTGCCATTTCAGTTAAAAGTATAAAGTATAAGTAAAAAGTATTCGGGCGTCCTTGAGCAGCTGCTGATTGAATAAGCGAACGGAACGGGACTGATCTGCGAGGTCGCAGAAGCATATAAGTCCACTTCGGCACCGGCTCCAAGTCCGTCAGGTCAGGGTTCTCGACGAGGAACCCCTCTGTCGCTTTCTTTTGCTTTCTAGCCTTTGAGACGCAGACAGATGAGCTTGTGCTTGAGATTGGTCAGAGAGGACTCTGTTGGTGACATCGCGCTCCTGCCCTCCCCGTCGCCTGACCTCCGTTTACGCAGCACTGGAAATCTGACGTGCCAGGGGTCACCCGTTGCAATTCAGAGCCCAACCTATACATTGATGTCTCCATCAACAGATCAACCTCCACGTTTTCTATGCCTGATTCAGCAACACCCAATAACCGCCCTGAACGGTGCCGTTGGAGGGGAGGTTTTAATTCTCCCTTCGCCGTTCCTTGGCGTCATGGTCGATGGTGGAGACCTCAGCACCATGGAGTTTCGCCTGAAGGCGGCTAGCTACGTCTTATCATCTGTGTTTGAGATAGCCAGTAACGGGTACACCCTCGGGGGCAAAGCCCCTATACCTTATTTCCCAGGTGCCTGGCCTCCGTTTATGCAGCACAGGAAATCTGACGTGCCAGGGGCCACCCGTTGCAGTTCAGATCCCAACCTATACATCCATACCGCATTAGGCCGAGGTTGCTGGCCTCTGACGACACACTGAAGACACACATCGGCAGCGCGAGGCACACATCAGCCCCTGAAACACAACAAGGGCAT
This sequence comes from Nephotettix cincticeps, assembly GCA_023375725.1. NCBI lineage: Eukaryota > Metazoa > Arthropoda > Insecta > Hemiptera > Cicadellidae > Nephotettix > Nephotettix cincticeps. The sequence continues at coordinate 9,288,431 of CM041789.1, read as the reverse complement.
TCCCAGGGGTCCCCAGTGCGCGCCGGTCGAAGATAAGATTAGATTGAATTAGATTATTGAAATGGTGACCATACCACAAGGTAGCTATAAGCCAAGTATGAATGAGGATTGAGTGTATGATGGTTCTGGTGCGATCTTGTAGTCTTGAAGGCTGACATGTTCCTTAGACAGGACTGTTAATTAATAGCCCAACAGCCAATGGAAACCAAGAGATCTACAGTTTAACGTGGAATCCGAACCAATGCCGAATACATTTCCAACCCATTGGAGATCGGGTAGAACTGCTGATACCCAGCCCGCTCTGCCGGTCCGACAGAACCGATGTAGTGATTGCTTTAAAAAAACTTTAAACTTTGTTAAAACAAGATATGAGCCTATAGGTATTGATATATATAGAGTAATTATTTCGTCTATTAAATTACTGCTGAACTAGTCCACATACAAGTTAGCTTGCATTCAGTTGCCGCTGGATGTAATGGCAGATACACACGAGTAATAAACAGCTGTTTAGATGAACTGAAAACATTCCTTTAGACATATCCATGAAATAAAGTATTTCCCACAGGAAGTAAATAAAAACATTTTTTGCTTGTATTTTATCGTAAATCCAATCCATTGGCGTTCATTATCCCATGCCATGCAGACATAATGCTGAACTGGTCTGGTCAAAGTGGGTCAGAGCTGCTGAGGTTATGTTAGGATATAGTTTTAGGTTATATCTGGGTATCATAACTCACTAGCTTCTAAGAGTTGTTTGGAGAAAGGTAGGCTTAAGGTGTTTGTTAGTTTTTCTCCTGTTCTAAGGAGCTGTCAAGTTCATAAAGCTGGTTTTCGAAAGTGACTAGGCCTATACTTATTGATATTCCTGATTAATTAGATGGCTTACACAGTTTATTCTGGTTTGTTTTTATGTATTAAAAGCTAGAAAAGTAAAAAAAATTGTTTTTACAAGTCTTGTTTCTACAGTCTTTCTTTCAACATATAGTTTATATTTTATTTTATTTATGTAGGAAACGAACAGATGTCGAGATCCATCCTGGCTGTGATTCTCTGAAGATTAGCCTATAAATACATTATGTAATGTATTCGGGAAATACATATTTCTGATTCTGTGGGATCACAAGGGTTGCTTTGCCATAACTCTGATAGGTTTTTTTGCCACAAATAGATATTTTTTAAGATTTTCTTTGATTGATTCCCATCCCACAAATTACTATTCAGTAACTAATGTGTTTCTCAGAGTTGCAATAAAATTCTAGTCTTTCAAGCAGTGACTCTCCCAAAAAATAACTAAAACTTGTTAATCAAGTCCATTCATTAGTGAAAATGTTTTTAGAAAATATCATTGCTACTTTTTTATTATCCCTGATTGACATCATTATTTCAGGCTAGCAGGACTTGTACTAAAAAAAGGCATACCGGGAGGCATAGATATTTGTCCACGATGGCTTCAGTCCAGAGCTCTAGAGCTGCTAAATGTGCACGAAGAGGTTTGCCCGAGGACGAGGCTCCGGATCATCTTCCCTCAGCAGGCGAACTGTTCATCAAGGAGCTGGCTCGCAAACAGGCCAACACAAACATCACTCTAGAAGAGTAAGTTGCCCAACATTTGTCATCCTCAACAGAGAATAACAGATTTAACTTGATAAATATCTATCCACTGTAATATTTTAATTGTGTATTTTTCGGAATACCTAATTCATTTTGTACTAATGTAGTAGGTTTTCGTCTAGTCCCAGTTCTGGTGCTTTCATCATAGTTTGTCATAAGGCAACTACATCATTATTTCAAAATGATGATCTCTTATTATATCAAAACTGGAGGGTGGCCGGATTGGTATCCCGCAGGGTCCAAACCTGGATCCACTTGAATAATATTTGTGATTGGGCTATTAATCAATTATGCTTTCTACTAACAAGTCTACGTTAGACAGTAACAAGACCGGGATTTGGGCCGTTTCCTATCAAAACATTAAAATAATACCAAGAGGTGTATAAAAACAAATAACAAAAAGATCACATCGTAACTATTTTGTAACTAAAAATATATAGGCTACTGTACTGCAATAATTAAAGTTAGGCCTACTAGTTTTTAAATTTTAAACACTAGCCTACATGTAAAATTCTACAAATCCAGGTTTTTAGCATTCATGTATAGAAATAACAATTGATATTTAAAAAATATTAAATTTATGTTTGGAACTGTTAATGTGTTTTTATAAAAATTGTGTTAGAAAGTCAAATGTTAATTTCTTGAAACACAAACTTTACACTCTCTTTATTTAGACTAAGTAAAACACAGAAACAATGCTGTACTGTTTAAAACTTTTGAAATAATATTTTTATTTCAGCCAATTGAAAGAAGAGAAGAAATTCGAACGAGGAGTTGGTTGTGTGCTAATAGGAGAATTCACACCTGGAACCAGCAGCTTGCAGGAGTTTCAAGAATCACAGCAGCGAGCTGAGAAGATACAGGAGTTTGAGGGGCGGGGGTTGACAAGGCAGGAGGCAGAGGCGGAGTTGAGTGGACTTGTTGTCAGCAAAGCATCTCCTGCAGCCCTTGCAGCCAACCAGCTCTACATTCAACGGCAACTTGCCACCAAGCCTTCATGCAGGTAGGTTGTGTTAGATTTGTCAAATTCTTTAATGTTACTACATAATTTTAAGTATATTTTTGTTTTATCGTTAGTTCAAATTCCAATTCTTACAAGAGGAATTTGTTTGCAAGATCACTGTTTCGATCACCGTAATATTAATTTTCACTGTCTTAAATATTAGTCATCTACAAGTTAAATACCTACAATTATATTGATTTGTATAATATTTCCTCCTGTTTGTGACTTCTATATTTTTCACATACAGCACAAAGTTTCAACACCAAACCAGGTGGTACATTAAAGAAGTGAGAAAGATAGGATATCTATAATGTTTAATGTTCATGTTTAACATGTGTCTAACAAAATGTTAAACTTTTAAATAAAACATAATATTAGTGAATACTAATAATTGAACTTAAGTCTGGTAATTCTGATAAAGTGTAATGATATGGAATAAATTTTTTGGAATGAATTGTTAATAAACTAATATTGACTGATGAAGTTCCTCATATAATTACAACAAACTACTAACTAATAATTTAATAATCTTAGCCCTTTCAGAGTTATGAATTTTCATGTTTGTATGCAATTTTATACTAATACTAAACAATTACCAAAAAACAAACAGACACTAAATGTTGCCCCATTAACGATAACCAAATCTTAATAAAGCAAAACAAATGTCTTCTGCAATCGATATCAAGCCTACAAATGCAATCAACCACCCAGGCTGGTCACCATTATGTTCTTGTAGGTTGGCCTTTCCAACATATTTTCACATCTGTTCAAGCCAAATTTGAATTGCTCATGGAGGGGAATCTTACCCAAGCACTTCCGAACGGCTTTCAACACTTCATCTGACAGCAAATGTTTTGACCACTGGTTCAAAAGTACACCGACCCAGCAAGCGCTTTATTGGCATATTAAATTTCTCTAGTGGCAATACAGCGCACTCCTTGAGATAGTTCCAGTATTAGCTCATAGATGGCAGCACGACTGATGACAATGATGACTAATAAGTTCACTAATCGTTGACAGATACCCCTAAGACCCGGTTAAGCTGTCTGCATTATTTGTGTGTTTAAAATGTCTGAAGATAAGTTTAGTGGTTTAGACCAGTGATTCCCAAACTGTGGGTTGCGGGAGGGTGTCAGAATTTGGCCGGCATCAGCACAGCGTGATGGCGCGGTGACTAAGGGCTTTCCGTATTATCCTGATCTTGCTAATGTAGCAGTGACGTTTTTGATGGTGATTAGGACCTCATACTTACGTGAGTAATCATTTCAACATTGGTGTTTTTTAAACAAATACAGAAATCAACAGGCAGTAGAAAATGACTTGAGACTGAAAATGTCTTCATTCAATGTCTTGTTGAGAAAAACTGCCATAAATCACATTAGTAAACAAACTTTTCGATCTATTATTTTGTAGTTAAATGATATTTTACTCTTTTTATGTAATCAAAAATACAGTAGGCCTAATGATTTCATTTGGTGTTGTTTGTCTCCTGGTATAGATTAAATACATTTTTGGATTTTTACTGCTATATTTTTCATCCCATACTCTCATATTTTTAGTTTATTTTTAGTAAAACTCTGGTACGGATATATTTTAGTAAAATTAAAGGAAACAATTAAAACACATGACAAAATCTTAGTTTTATCAAGCACTGAAGGGGATTACCTGGTATTTTGAAGTATCTTAAATACTAAAGGGTTGCGAAATAATGTTTAGGTTTTAGTGGGTCGTGGGTCAGAATGGTTTGGGAACCACTGGTTTAGACGAATGCATATCAATCAAGTGTAATTGATACTAAAACTAATTTTATAGACATTCTGTAATTCTGGAAACACTTTTCAGGGTGCTCACATAAGTCTTGAAATAACTTGTTAAACTGTCCTTACAAGAATCTCTGACTGTTGGATTAATCCAATAACGGAGTTTGCGTCGTTTACTTTTTGCTCAAAGCAAAAGAACGATCACATGTGGTTTGAACTACATCCGTTGTAAAATTACTTACATTCAGTGATTTATTAGTTTCAGTGGGTGGGCCCAGAAAATTATCTGTGACAGATATTTTTCAATTGCAGAAACTAAAACCAATATATCGATCTGTAACAATGAAAGAGTTAAGTATTTAAAGAAGTTTCTCTATTTTGGATGTTTGGTAAATTTCTTTGTAATATGTACTACTACCTATCTGATAGGTAGTTTATTCTGTTGTATTTTAAATAGAAAATTGTAGTCATCTAAAACTTTTGAGAGCTTAATTAAACCAATTAAGGCATCATTCTACATTGCCATAGGATTGAAGGGGCTGTGAGCAGAAGAGACCTGGAGCTTGCAGCAAGTATGAAGCCAGACTCTGTGGAGACGAGGTTGTACAAGTTCGCGATGGAGAACAAAGCATCGTCCCATGACTCAGAAAAGGAACCAGCTGATCACCCAGTTCATAGATTGGTCGAGATGGAACGCTCTCTGACAGAAATGTCTGCTGCCGACCCTCAGAAAATGGCAAAAACTGTGCGGAGGAAGAGGAGACAGCTAGTGGAAGCACTGGCAGAACCCTCTACTGTGAGTGTGACAAAAATAAATCAGTTTAAAATATTTACAGCCCATTCTTAAGTACAATCATGCCCACTATAGGCTGCCAGGTATCACAGTTTTTAATACAGTATAACTTCACTAACTAGACACTTTTTTGGACCCAGAGGTTGTCATGAGTATTGTTATGGGTAAACAAGAGTCGAGGTAAACAAGTTGAACAGGAACGATGTAAAAAATTTTGTCTGGAATTGATAAAATATATTAAAAAAAGAATATATGGGGTTGTTGGGTTATCCAGAACATTAAAATTTTTCATGGGTTTTAAATAAACTAATACATAATGGAGGTGAGTTTTTATATGTAAAACTCAACTTATTACAGTACTTACTTGAGTATCATTACATACTAAGTAAACAGCCTTTGAAAAAATATGAAATATTTAACAATAACAATCATAACAACATGTTCTGAAGAAAATGCTTGATTGATAATTCTTTTTCTTTTTCTCAACCCGACACCTAGCTGCTTAGTCACAGAGTCATCTGAGGAATAAAATGCCGATTGCCGACAACTATTTTTTGTTGCAAGTAGCGCAGTGTTCCTTTGATGCATTTGAGACCCTCACTGTGGCTCATACTTTCGTCTCGACAGCTCCCCATGTCATCTTCAGAGTCTTCCTCTTCCTTTACTGCTTCTTGGCCTTTCACAGCAGTAATAATCTAACTTCCCCCATTAGGATTTATCCACTTATTAACATCTTCTTCTACTGTATTTTAACCACCGGGGATTTTCTTCATCAATGTAATTAAATTAAGAGATTTCATCACAGTTGTGTTGTTCGGAAAACTCATTCCCGGAATGATTCAGCAGTTTCCTCTATGAACGGACGAGTGTTATTGGCTCCTGCTCATTTCAACATTTAGACACCCATCAAAAAGTCAATCTTCTTGAGCTTAGATAACAAATCATTGTCTTCATCTCAGCCAATATCAAAAATGAAAGCAGCTTTTATTGATATATTTTCTTCAATGATGCCAAAATACCTTGATCCATTGACTGAATCAGACATGTGACATTTGGTGGAAGAAAAATTTTCTACAGCATCTTTAAAATTCATAATGGCGTTGGTTATTAATTATTCAATATCTTTTATTGGACTTTTCAAATGTGTCTTGTTTTAAATACACAATGTTTCTGGAGGTGGAGAAACTCCTCATGTTTTCAAGTGATTACTTAATAATTTACTTTAAAAATTGAATGTTTAAGTTACAGATATTAATTATATCATGTTGTCAATAATACTATACTTATCTATCATCCACAATAAAAAAATAATTGATAAAGCAACAAATAACCACAACAATCCGCCTCCGAGCTGTGGCGACACAAGATAGCATGCCCTAGAATGAAAGTTGGAGTAAGAAGTATACTTCATTTGAGAACTAAACATCTAGTTATAAATCTAAGACATAATATTTACTGTATATTTCAGGTAGCAAATTATTACAATTAAACTGTTGCTAAAGTGAATAAAGCTGACCCTACCTCCATTACCTCTCTATTCTCTTCCTAATAATTAACTACCACATAATGTCTAAGATGTGAGCGATGGTCGGTGGGTTTGGTGTTCTCTTGTGTGGATTAACGCCAGCACTATTGAATACTATTATAATCCACAAAGACCATCCTTTTAATTAGACCAGTTTGTAATTCAGAGGCAGTGGTTCAGGCTCCACGTTAAACTGTAGGTCCCTTAGATATACCATTGACTGTTGGGTTATTAATTAACAGTTCTGTATGAGCAACTTGTCAGCCTTAGTCAGTAACAAGACTACAAGACCGCGCCACATCTCACACTGATTTCTCATTCATACTTGGCTAAAAATACTTGGTACTGTTCAGGTTGAGAACTGAAGATCCACATTTCGTCACTCCGCAGGCCAAGTACCACTAACATTCTCGAGACAAAAAGCCATCTTTGCTTTGGAGCTGTTTTAGACCAATGAAAGTGACTTGGTTGGCACACGACCTACGAGCATTGTAGCTCTAGGGCCACAGTCAGTCGCTCAAGTTAGACGACTTTTAGCTTTTGTTTGAGCTGTCTGACGAAATTTTGAAGTACAGTAGAACCTCGATTATCCGGGGGTGGATTAACCGGGCGACGGGTTAACCGGGGTCCAAAACTGGCAAAATATTTTTATTTTAAAAGAAGTTTTTCATCGTCAATTTTCTAATGAAAACTTTTTTAATCTCAAATATGTGATAATAATACTCTATACTAACGTCAAATTAGTTTTGAAACAAACTGAACATTATTATAATAATTTTACTGAAAATATTCTGGGTATTAACTAAAGAGTAGGTAAACACGAACTTGAATGAAAAATAAAATATCAACATTCTGACGAAGTAAGCAAGCGCCAGACTATCAATATTTCTTCATTACACGGCTGTTCACAACACAACTCGGTATCTGATTGGCCCGTGGCCATGACGACACATGCACTAGATTGCGCAATAGATACTGCGCATGTGTGTGAGCGGGGAGAGAGAAGACGACAAAGGAAGAGAGATAAGGAAGGAGACTGCCAGAAGTCGATGAGTCATCACCCCTCCCCTCAGCCGTGTTTTGTTTGAACAACAGCTCAGCTGACTTGATTTTTTAGTTGCCAGTTTTGATTATTCTGTCGATGAGTTACAGTTTTGAACTAGTTTTTCAATTCATTTCATTAAATCTATTGTTTCAATTTAACTGTTTGTTTGTCTGTATATTGTAATATTTTTAATTAAATCAAGTTGTTTATAATCTTTGCAAAAATGTCAGATAATGGTTCGTGTGCGATAACAAAATGCCGGCATTCGAAGTTATCAGTGACGAAGATCTGTTTAAAGCGTGCTGACAACTAATGATGTATTAATAATAAACTAGGGCGGTTTTTACGTGAATACTTTGAATTATTTTCTTCATTCGGATTAACCGTGTTTTCAGTTATCCGTGCCCCCTCTCCCGCTGATTACCCCGGATAATCGAGGTTGTACTGTAATTAAATCATATTTGTTTATGTTCAGGATAGTACACAGAGCACCTTTGCTTGTTCCAGGTCCATTTCAAACCTCCGGATAAGACAGGTTCCCTATGGGATTGTATCGAGCCGCCTGTGGTGCTGCCCAGACAGCCTCCTGGACCCCCCAAGGTGGCCACTTGCAAGAGGGAAACTTTTTACACCATCAGAGACAGTCGGATTGTTCCTGTCGACACTGCTGGAATGGCTAATAATGGAAGTGTAGAAAAATGCAAGGAGAGCAACAAAACAGGGCAACCTTTTGTCATGTTGGAGCTGCCTCAACAAGAAGCTAATGTGTCTGGAAGACTGTCTGAACTTGAAATAAAGACGCTTCCGAGGTTTGAAAATTACGAACGGGGAGAAGTTTCCAAAGTAATTTAATTCACATCTTATATGTTCGTTATTTTTACAGTAGGACCACTCATATCCGGCCACCTCGGGACTGAGCACTTGGCCGGATAAACCAACCTATTTTTAAAACCGATAATTTATGCCTAATAATAATATGAGGTTGATAACATATAGTCAAAATTGGGGTTTAATTCTCTTCTGTAATTATTTCATGGAATAAATACATGTTAGTATAACTAAAGTAAAAATGTTTCAAAAGAAAACTATTAGTTTGATAACTACCGTACTCTGCAGTAATTTCAGTATGATATGATAACGTAATACAGTTTGTACAGTATTGTGAATTAAAATTATGTTACATAATCAATGGTACATATGACTTACTAAGTCTTAAAATAGTCTGTGATTTTCTGTTTTCTGTTCTGGTGTAGTCTCTCCACTTTCATAATAACATAACATCAACAGCTGTTGATTGGTCCTGTTACTCTGTGTAGGCTAATACTGTCTGAAGTACATTTATACCGTTCTAATGGCTTATTTTATCCTCCACTACTGAAGTATCATCTGATTTTTCTGCTTCATTTTTCTACTCTTCTACAACATATTGCACAATTTGTTTATCACTTAGAAACTCGTTTTCCAAATCATCATCACCAGTTACCCATTCCTGAACATTTTGATCTAAGATTTCGTCAGCGCCAGGTAATTCTATCTTTGTCAGGTATGGATATAAAAAAAATCTCTGGTGTTTATTAACATCAGCACTATTGAAGTTAATCTGCAAAGACCATCTTCATAATTAGACCAATTCGTAATTTGAAGGCAAAAGTGGTTTGACCATTGTAGCCTCCGGAATGCTGATTTTCGGATCGCTAACGACCAATGGTTTCGGACCTTATAGGTCCATTTTCAAGTCGGAATACCAAGTAGGAATAAAAATATCCTTGACATTAACATAGTGAAGAGTCGTCTTCAACAACACATACTGAACCACGAAACACATTATACATTTAACAATTAATTTGGCCAAATAAAGTTAGGTCGAGAGCGAGGCGAAGCCGGCGAATGACGAGTCATGACTGGTCGAGCAAATCGAACGTATCACCTTGACGTAGCAACCCATGCCTAATCATGTCATAATTGTCACTCTCTTTACCTCAAACCGCCACTGCCTTCTATTATTCCTATCATTGTATTATAAATTAATTTTGATTCAAAAGGATAATTTAAAGTAAGTAAATCAGAAGGATTGGTAAACAACAGATTTTGAATTCTTCAAGAGTATTCCTCTTGAAGAATTCAAAATCTGTTGTTCACACAAAACCAATCCTTCTGGTTTACTTTATAAGAAATTATCCTTTGAATCAAACTTAATTTATAATACAATGATAGGATTAATAGAAGGCAGTGGCGGTTTGAGGTAAAGAGAGTGACAATTATGACATGATTAGGAATGGGTTGCTACATCAAGGTGATACGTTCGATTTGCTCGACCAGTCATGACTCATCATTCGCCGGGTTCGCCTCGCTCTTGGTATTCTGACTTGAAAATGGACCTATAAGGTGCAAAATCATTGGTCATCAGTACCAAACTTAGGTTCACGAACAGTAGGATAGGTATTTAAACCTTTATTTTTTTAGTAAAAGTGGTATAAGGAATATGTCAGCCTTAGTCAGTAACAAGACTACAAGATCGCACCACAATCATCTTAAACTCGACTCATTTATACTTGGCTTGAAATACCTATCTGGGTAGGTTACAATTTTAAAGGTAATTTAGAATGTGTTTGGTGTAACTTAATTTAAGCATATCTATCAAAAAACAGCTTTCAAAGGGTTAGTAAACATTTTAACAGTAATTATTGTCTAATGTTAATGTTAATATCTATAATTAACATGTTATTATTTTCAGGTTTTATACATAAAAAATCTCAGCAGCTCTGTTTCGGAAGGTGATTTAGTGGCTGTATTTGCTAAATTTCAAGAGGAAAATGAAGAGAAAATAATTTTTCGGTTAATGAATGGTAAAATGAGAGGACAAGCATTTGTCACATTTAGAAGTGAGTAAGAAATCACTTTTTGGCCAGTTAAAAATAATATCCCTGTATCAGCAGACCTGCATACTCACTCAAGGAATTTTTATTTATTTAATGAATTATTTGTGATGACAGAAACTAACTATGATCATAGATTAAGCCATACACCAAATGTTATCACAGTACAGTAGAACCTCGATTAACCGTCACCCTTTTAACCGTCAGTCTCTATTAACCGCCACCCTGCTAACGCAAAAAAAATTATGTACCGCGTCAGCGCCAAGCCGTGAGTCGTCTGTTGAGGCTCTATTATGAGTAGTGACGACTGTACTGCACACCTACAATGTGCGTGAATCTTTGGCGGCAAGGGTAGTGACCCAGCTGGTTAATCCTTTACACTGTCTTCTGCATTCCACTGCTACTGTTTTATTTTAGTTACAGTGAACTGAAGTTATTGCCGATTTTGAGTGCAATGCCTACTAGTGTTTTACGTGCTTTACCGTTTATTTTTGACATTGCTGTTTACACGGAATGCTCTTCCGTTATGGCTGAGAAACGGGAACGTGTAGTTTTGGAAGTCGACAATAAACAATAAATTATTAAACGCTGGTGCTTCTTCTCAAACAAATTAGAAACATGAACATTTGAAAAGCTTGACGGGGAAAGAATCAAAAGAAAATGACGGATTATTTTAATTCCAACGTAATATAATATTATATTTTATCAATATAATATTATATTACATCAATAATATTGATATTTCATCGATTTCTTAATAAAATATTTTAATAAAGTATTTTCCACTTGAACTGGACTAGTTTCATTTTTTCTCATTTAAAATAAATTCACATTAAGTACTGCGTAGCAATTATAAAAATTAATTAAGGCTTAAAATGGCGCCAATATAACATGCAAGGCAGTGAATTGCGATGTTGCCATGCCAAACACTGTCTAGGTGCCAACTTGTATCGGTGCTATTATTATTTCTGTTATCCATCTATTCGGTTATCCGTCATGGTCTCGGTCCCGAGGGTGACGGTTAATCGAGGTTCTACTGTATTTTTATAAATAAGGAACATTTATCTGTTTCCATATATTCCATTAGAATAACATGGGAAATGAGTAATTAGGTTTGATAGTACGAGGAATAAAATTAGATTTTTCATCATCCATTATTAGATCTCAGTTCTGTTTTATGTGAAGCTGAGTACAAAGTTTTATCTTAACACGTTCGCTGCGGACCACTTGGATCCGAGTGGTGATATTTAGGTTAAAATCGAGATGGTGGATCTGGCGATGTAGATTGTGCTGCCACCTGTTGGGATCTGAGAGAACTACGACCGGCTTTGTTATAATGCTGTATCTATTTCTGTATGGGTCACTTGGAATTTTCCTATTGGTTGATTTAAAACTACACAGGCCGCTCCGCAGGAGAAAAGGGGTTTCGGGCGCTGCAGCGAATGTGTTAATATTTCCAATTATAAGATATTAACCTTTTCCTCATTAGATTAAAATTTGAGCCCCAAAAGCCAATGTAATGTGTTCAAAAGTTTACATGTATTAGTCTATCCTCAGACCGAAGATTGAAATACAAAATCTTTGTTCTATTTAGAGCTGATTGTAATTTTGTGAGTAAAAATTTAATTTTTTAATAAATCATGTATAAATTTCCCTTCTGATAGACTGAATTGGCTGGGTTTCTTAGTTTTAAATTTACATAAAAATATAGTAGACTCCCGATTGTCTGTGAGAGGATAAACCGAATTGCAGCTTATCCGCGATTGCAAAAAGAATTTAGCTACTGCGGCAAGCAATGTTTAACGCACAAACGTTCGTCCTCGCACCTGTAAATTATAGCTACTAGTGTAAATTATAAGTGCTAGAGAGAGAAAGAGAGTGAATACCCCCCACTACAATTCCCCTACGTCTATTGTGTACAATCTGAACTCTAGATAGTTGGCTGCAACAAGAAAAGAATCGGCTGCTATGTTAATATGTGTACGATCTGGTTGAATTTCGTTGTTTGTAAACAAGCTACTTAGGCTAATGTGACATTAAGGTATTATGAACTCGAATTCCATTTTTTCCAAAATTTTACTTAAACCTTAGGCCTAATTCTAATATGTTAGCTTATATAACGGTTTCACTGTCTTCATGTCACTAAATTATTGGACTTATTTCGTTCTTGATTTTTTTCAGACACAAATTGTCTACCAAAGTGGCTCCTTAAAAGGATCAAACATTACTTCACAGTATTGTGTTTACAAATCTTGAAACGAAAGTGCTTCATTTGTATTTGCTTCAAAACAGCAACATTTTATTTCCAGAACCTACGCACAGTGTTTACCACATAACATTCTTCTTACTCCTCCCATACTTATTAATTTAAATAGTTTATCATATTAAGCATACGTCTGTACTACTCTTAAAATAATGCAAGTTTCGTGTGTGTTTCAGGTTGTGCATTAGCCACAAAAGCCTTGGATGAGGTAAATGGCACGATACTACAAGGAAAACCAATGGTTATTCAATATGGACGGCATAAAACATGAGCCCAGATATGATCAAGAAGTTGATAGCTTTACAAAATTTATCAACAGAGATCAAAATTTGTTTTTTGTAATTATGGTAAAAATTATTTTTATGAAACGTATCCATTGTTTGTCATAAAAGTTAGATGGTTGTAGAACTTAAGTCTAAGAACTTAAGCCTGTAAGGAGAAATAATGTATCGGTACGTCACAGATGGGCGTCCCCAGTAGTAGGCTGATATGAAATAAAAAGTGCACTCAGGATTAAAAAAAACTACAAATGAGTTAGTAGTGAATTGGTTAAAAAAGTTGATACGAAATTCATTTGTGTATATTTAATGTTACCTATTTCATCTGGACGAATATTGTTTTGCTCATAAAAACTCTTAATTCATTTGCAGCACGTTAAGCATTTGATCTTGTGAAATGCAGAAAAACTCACCAAGAACTAAACTACTGCACTCAGCTCACACACTTTACTACAGCTGTAACAGTGACAGCATTAACCACTGTTGACCAATCAAATACACACTCCCCACTACTTTATCAAATCAGCTGTGATGACCTTTTAAACCAATCCCACATGCCCCTACCCTCCCCCACACATCTCACATCACTAACCATCCATTATATACTTCTTGCCATCATTCAGAACGAAAAAACCCATAGGCGTTATGTAACAAAACCTAACGTTGTGTAATGTACCAGTATATCTTTACTCTCACCTTTTTTATAGTTTTTCCAATAGGTATTGTCACTAATAAGTAATCTAAAGCTCCCTAGGAATTCTCCCACGTTTCGCAGGACCAATACAACCTCCTGCTTCCTCAGGGAGTAGGACACACGCATCTCACGCACACGGGTTGAACGCCGAACCACACTGACCACGTTCGGAGTGTTGGGAGGGGCGGGTACAAAGATTCAGTTTATCTCTGGAACAAATTGTACAAGCCTAGCTCATTCTTGCATGGTGTCCAGTTCTTTCTTGACAATGTCAAGATAAACAGTACAGATGTCAACAGATGGTTGTGACAATGTATTTTCATTAGCTGCGATAAATAGCAATTCCGCCAAATTTCTCCTCCTCCAATCCGGTTCTTTATATAATATTTTACTTTTATTCCAGTTAATTACGTGATTAGTTTCACACACATGCTCGCTAATTTTTGAAGCATATGTTTCCTTGTTTATTACTATTTATTACTGCAAGGATTAGATGGTGATCAGCTAAAAAACTAGGTCTAGCTATGCACTTGTAAAATCTTAGGCTGAAGGTTATTGTTATAGGATGGAGTAAAAACTCACGTCTTCCAACACTACCTAATATTTTTACACTTGTATTGTAATTATATACAAACGGTAAATATATACAAAAGCTGTTAAATTGGCGATCGATTTCGTCCAGTCACACCGGACATCATCAGGCCCAAACGGAGACTGAAAGAAACAAGATGGCATCCCTGCTTAAATACTATTGGCTAGCGGAAGTTCCTGTCATGGCTTCGGATGTATAATTTATTTGCTGGCTGAGTTCCGGAAATAGATTTTTATATTTCAAAATATATATTTGATCATTTATTCATTTTGCTTTATCTGTACATTTTTCTTTATAATTAAATAACTCTTCCTACGCATTCATTCCATTTCCTTTTTTTCAAGATTTGATTGAAGAGCCTATGTCACATTATTTTGAGGTTGGGTTGATCCCTTCTCATGTTGGCTAAGGCTCATGTTGGTTATATTCCCTGTCTGGTGGAGTGTTAGGTAGTCCTAAGCCTTGGTTATTTCTAATTTTCAAAGGAACAAACTTACTAGCTATAATACCTTCCGGCAACTAGCTATAATACCTTCCGGCCATTTATTTTCCATAAGGATTATATCTACAGCATTCAATCGCCAGGATTTCTCACTGCAACACGGTCACAACGGCTCCCAGCTCCTGTGAGATATGTGTCCTGGCACCAAACACCCCAAGCCCAGAGCAGCTTTCCATGCGCGAGCCGTCAGTGTAGTAGGTCAGGGCTGAGTCGCCCAACTCAGATTTTATCTGCAGCCACCGGTCCCTCCCCTGGTGTCCACTTGGTAAGGGATGTTTAGGTCAAAGACCTCAACAATTAGATCCGGAATAGTTAGCTCCATCCCCAAATCTAGAAGTTCACTTAGGATGGATGCATGACCCGATGCCCTGGGCAGGATTTGGTTCCTGCAGATTGAGTTCAGAGCTGTAGTAGCCGCTCTTTCTTTTAATTTCCAGTCCCAATGAAGAAAGTCTGAGGAGTCCCTCTCCATGGCCACCATGGGACAGGATTTGTTTGGTCCACATATCCCTGCACAGGCAAGCCTTTGCAGTTGCTGGAGCTTTTTCATGCCTGTGGCTTGAGTTACCTTAGGCCACCAGATGAGACATGCATAAGTCACCATTGGTTTGACAATGGCCTCATACGTCCAGTAGATTAATTTGAGACTTAAGCCCCATCTTTTACCGGACAATTTTTTTCTGGCCCCTAGAGCTCTGTTGCCCTTGGACAAGGCAAAGTCCAGGTGGTTGTTCCAGGTCAATTTCTGATCCAGGAGCACCCCCAAGTACTTTGTTGATTGTTTGCTAAGCATTTCCTCACCGTTTATTTTATTTATTTATTCCAACGGGTAAACCCATTACATTTTTTTAGCAATATCAATGTAAGATACATTTGAACAATATTCTCAAAACACAGTGATATAATATTAAATCATTAACTACTAGCCTTCCGTACTGCTATACTTATTACATTAACATTTGCTATTATAACAATACATATAATACCTTACACCAGACTAACTACCACTATAATAAATATCACAATTTACATACAAAAGAAGACTTAGCCAATATAATATACTATTTTTTATTTACAGGAGGAGTTCATCATCGGGGGCTTTGAGTAATTCACCTCTGACGACTGAAGAGCTGTCAACAAAGAAATCATTTAGATTGGAGTCTTTATTTCCCAATCTCATAATTCGATTGAAGGTGCTGTTAGCTTCATAGTTGGTGTTCACCTGCCGTGTAGTAAACAAGTCGACCTGGTTCCAGGACGACAGCGGAAGCCTATCTGAGACAACAAATCTGGACAGTATATACCACCATTCAACAACTTATGCAGGAACATCACTCCTTTAATATTTCTTCTGGCTAAACCCAGTGACTTTGATGCTCTTGTACAGATGTTATGGATATGTAAATCAGGCCTCATAACCCGAGTTAGCATTACTCCGAGGTCACGGATGCTCTCGCAATGCAGCTATGGAATGTCATTCAGCTTGTAATCGAAGATGATGGGAGACTGGATTTTATGAAATGTTATAGACTTGCATTTATTTACATTGAGCATTATGCAATTAATTTGGTACCACTTCATAATGGCATCCAATGCCTCATGAAGCAATGAGGCAGTCCAATAGCGACATGATTCTTCTATAGATTTTCACATCGTCAGCAAAAACTAGACAGTTGGTTCTGATAATCTTAACAATGTCATTTACAAAGATAATAAATAACAATGGTCCCAGATGAGAGCCCTGGGGCACTCCAGACGTTACTTGGAAATAAGATGATAAGTGTGCAAGAAATCTAACTCTTAATTTCTGGTCAGAAAAGTAGGTTTTAAACCATTTTAGGAGCACACCATTAATTCCATAAGCTTTTTAGTTTCTCTAAAAGATGGTGATGGCTAACTTTGTTGAATGCCTACGAGAAGTCAAGGTAAATGGCATCAAGTTGCTGCCGTGAGCTAAACGACCCGATTATATCCGTTTCCATTACTACTAAATTGGTAGCTGTATATCTGCCAATGGTGAATCCATCCTGTCTCGAAGAAATAATGTCTCTAAATAGAGGTTTGAGCTTCTTTGCAACTAATTTCTCAAACTACTTGGTCACAGCTGACTGAATCACCACAGGGTCTGTAGCTGGTTACTTCCTCCTTCGGACCGGATTTATGTATTAGTATCTCATAGCTAAGCTTGAGAACGTCAGGATATACTGCTTCACGGATAGATCTGTTGAACAGAACATGTAGAGGGTCGCACAGTAAGACTCTGCAATATCTCAGTACACTTGAAGGAATAAGATCGGGTCCACAACCCTTGGAAGTGTCAAGCTCCCCTAAAGCATCAAACACCTCATTTATATTGACTTGAAGGAATAAGATCGGGTCCACAACCCTTGGAAGTGTCAAGCTCCCCCAAAGCATCAAACACCTCATTTATATTGAAGACAGGTTGCTCAGGCAGTTTATAGAGTTAAAGCTCAGTCAGTTTATAAAGTTAAATTCATAATGAGGTGTCTGGTTTGACGCAGATGAAAAGAAGTTTGCGAAGAGCTCACACATCTGCTCCGGTTTAGTTGAGTATGTATCATTGTAGACTGGCTTAGTTAAAATAATTTCTTGACGTTTAAGGTTGTTGACAAAGCTCCAAAATACCTTTGGGTTGTTCAGAAGACAGTTCTGGACATAACGAGATAATCTCTGTAGCAAAGTCTAGACTTCCTACAGTATTCCTCTCTTACTCTCGAAAATTCTAAGTAGGACTGTTGATTAAGTGAATTCTTATAAATACGGTGTAATCATTTTTTTCTCAATGGTAAGATTGATTAGGTCTGTTGAAAACCAGCGTGGGAAGTTGGTGCTTCCAATTTTTTGAGTTGTGTATGCTGAAGAACAATATCCTTTAAGGAATTACAAAACAGCTGAAAAGATATGTTAATGTCATTGGAGTCGGCAGGTACAATTTTCGCCTCAAGTATTGTTTTGTCATATTCATTTTTTATTTTATACCTCTTTGTTACCATACTGTTTACATACATCTGATCATTCATTGTTGTATTCATTCATAGTCCATCACTTCCGCATCAATATCGTGTTATATTTTGTCTTCCATAATAAATGTATTTTTTAAACCTGCAAAGGTCCTCCGTTTTTTTATTTATTTACTTAATTAACATTCACGCAACATTTTGGTCATTGTTTAATACACAAACTTTATCAGTGTGATATTACAGTACTCTTTTTAAATTCAATTGTCCCAGTTATTCGTCACTTCAAACGTAGCCGTCAAGGACGCCATCACGCATCAAGCCATCTTAATTCATTCATTCACTCCACTGTTCCAAGTCCTCGCCATTCTAGTTCAAGCTCTCAAGCCAACATCGTTTACTCCACTGATCAGGTTAAGTCAATGTTTTGAGAAATGAGTTACATTGAATCAGAAGACATTGACGACGTAAGTTATTATTTATTTAACATCAGAAGAGAATATCATTAATAAACTTGAAATTGAAGCCTGATTTTGTTACCTTTCCTCCCTATTTTTTCAACTACCATTGTAATGAAGTATTTTTCTTACTTTGTATAATCAGAAACTTGTAATATTGTTAATAACCTAATAGTACAAAATGAGGTTTTCAACATCGGAGAATAGTTGTAAAGTACAATTAAACAAGTTGAATACAATCAATAAACATGTTAAAATATATGAAACTGTTGACTTAACAACTGATCATGAAATCAAACTTAAGGTTTATTTAACTGAATCTAAAACAACATTCTCTAAGTTTGAGAAAGATCTTGACAAACTCCTTAGCCCAGATGACTCTGACATTTTTTCTGAAAATCAAGATACTATTTTTAAAATTCAAAATGAAATTAACTTTCACTAGATATTGAAACTAAAATTTCTCTCCTGCTTAACTCATTAGATACTAATGATTCTGTGCATGAATCAACATTGAACCAAACCTCAACCTCTAGTGTAATTAAATTTCCTAAATTAGAGTTAGAGTCCTGCAATGGTGACACCAAAAACTGGATATCCTATATTAATCTATTTGATACTACAATACACAACAATACTAGGCTATCATCTGTTGGAAAGCACCAGTACTTCCTAAGCTCTCTTGAAGGTGAAGCAATGCACCTCATAAAGTCATTACCTATTTCTGATGGTAATTATACTGTAGCCTATAACGCCTTGCGAGGAATATATCATTCACTCGTAGACTAATATCTTTCCACTTAAATAAAATTGTTGACCTTCCTAACATATATGACAAATCTATCGAAAATCTAAGATCATTTTTAAATGAATTCAATGAAAATGAACAAGCCCTTAATGTTCTAAACTACAATGTTATGGGAAACAATTATTTGCTAAGCATGTTAATTTTATGTAAAATGAATTGTAAAAAAATCAAAAAAAGTAAAAAATTTGAGTCGAAGCATGTTAATTCCACTGAATTTTCTCAAGCAAATGAAATCATTGCATTTCTTAAAGAATTTTTCAATAATAGTGAAGATGCCTCACGCTGTCATAGTCAACATGCTACAAGTACTCCTTCCTTCAAGTCACCCAACCTAAAAACTAACAAAGACTTCAGTCTACCTGAAAAAGTAAAACCATTTCAAAGTAGACCTATGGTTTTTTTTTAATATTTCAGATGAAGTTAAATGTTTCTGCTGTAATGAAACCCACAATGTATATAGTCGCCCTACATTTAAAAGCAAAACTCCTCATGAATGATTCAATGTCATTCGCAGTTTGAAAAGATGAACCAATTGTCTTGGTAACCATTTATCTCAATATTGTAAGTCAAAAAATACGTGTAAATCTTGTGCCAAACCTCACCACTTACTACTACACTTTGTTAAACAGAATAAACTTATGATTAATGAAGAAAATAGGTTAGGCCTAATGGACACTAAAGTTACTTCACTCTCTGAAGCTACTACCTCAATGGTTTGTGAAAGTGACAAATTCTCTCAGTTTAACACAACAGTGCTTTTAGCCACTACACTTGTAAAAGATAAGTCTCCCTCAGGTCATGCATATATTCTTCGAGGTTTGATTCAGCGTCCCAATGCTCCTTCATCTCAGAGCATGCAGCCCATCTCTTGAATGTGGTACGAACAAAGACAACACTCCCTATTGATGGAATTTCTGGCCTCAGCACCAAGTCTAAAGGTGTAACTCACATTGATTTGGATACTATTAATGGTAAATCTGTAGCTGTAAATCATGCAGTAGTAATTCTCAACAAAATTACCTCACCTCTCCCAAGAACTCAGATACATCCTGATGTAATTTTAATTCCTCTTGTTAAGAAATACAGTCTAGCTGATCCCTCATTCCCTGTGACTGGACCTACAGACATCCTACTAGGTTGTGATCTATTTGCTAATATTTTTACTGGAGAAATTCATTCCATCGGTGATAATCTACCTAAGGTTGTGGGTACTATATTTGGTACCATCATGGGAATGACACCTTGTCCCAGTGAAACAACCACAAGTAACCACTTGTCAACACTTCTGTCAATTAATGGCCTTGATCTCCACAGTTCTTTACAAAGGTTTTGGCAACTTGAGGAACCTCCACAGTCTTCAAAACTCTCTAGTGATGAGTGATATTGTATTGATCATTTCGATAGCACCCATTCTCGTGATGAAGATGGACGCTATGTTGTAAGATTACCTTTCAAACCTAATCATAAAGAATAAGGCGACTCCCTCAACACTGCCAAATCAAGAATGGCATCCCTCAAAAGAAAGTTTACCTCTCAACCTCTAATTCAAGAGAAGTATACTGATTTCATGAAAGATTACCTCACCTCTGGCCACATGACTAAATGTGATGTGAACCTTCCTATTAAAGAACCACATTTTTTCTTACCGCATCATGGGGTAATTAAAGATACTTCATCCACAACTAAACTACGTGTCGTTTTTTGTGCATCTTGTCAAACAAGCAACAATAATCTCTCCATGAATGATAAAGTAATTCAAAAATTTTAGTAGTAATTCAAATCAGATAAAAAAATCAAATCAAAAGTAATTCTGTTTGATTTTGTCTATTGGCCCTAAACTGCAAACTGATGTTCATGACATTTTAATGAATTTTCGAAGATATAACTTTGTATTTGCCTGTGATATTAGACAAATGTATCGCCAGGTCAAACTACATCCTGACGATCAAATACATCAACTGATATTATGGCGAGAAAATACCTCTGAACCATTATCTGTTTACAGACTAACAACAGTAACATATGGTATGAATAGTTCACCATTCCTTGCAATCAAAACATTACAACAACTTGCCCTCGATGAAGGTGATGCTTTCCCAGCTGCAAAGAATATCATCCTGCATCAAACCTACATGGATGACTGTGTGGGTGGTCATGACACAGAAAGCGAAGCCCTACAACTTTGTAATGAGTTAATTGAGCTAATCCATAAGGGTGGTTTTCAGCTTAGAAAATGGATGTCTAACTCTCCAAAGTTATTGGATGACATTCCAACTGATCACCGTGAAATACCCATGCATATTCACAGCTATCAGCAACATACTTCAGTATTCTAGGCTTGCTTTGGTCAGCAACTACAGACAGTTTTTCTATGAAATTAAAATCAATACACCTACAAAAACTGCAAAACTTACAAAAAGATTAGTTCTTAGCACTATTGCACAAATGTTTGATCCTGTTGGATTTTTATCTCCTGTAACAATGAAAGCTAAATGTTTCACACAGTATTTGTGGACCCAAAAATTAGATTGGGACGAATCCCTACCTCCTCAGTTGGCTGATTCCTGGCTCAGTTTTGTGGAACAATTATCATGCATCTCAACCATTTCAATTCCAAGAACTTTATCTTTGATTAGTGACAGCCGTATTCAACTTCATGGGTTTGCAGATGCATCTCTTCGGGGTTATGCTGCTGTTGTATTTCTTCGTACCGTTATTAGTGATGGTCAAGTCATCATTCGACAACTCATCTCCAAGACTCGACTTGCACCTTTGAAATCAGTCTCGCTTCCCCGCCTGGAGTTGTGTGGTAGCCATCTACTTGCCAAACTAATGAACTACTGTGTAAATATATTTTCCCCTACCTACCAATTAGAACTTATCCATAATTGGTGTGACTCAACAATTGTACTGGCTTGGATAAGCACACCCCCTTACAAATTGAAAACTTTTGTCTCAAACCGTGTCGCTGAGATACAAGAACTATCTCCTGCAACTTCATGGAAACATGTGAGCAGTACAGACAACCCAGCAGATTGTGCTTCCCGTGGCCTCCCCCCCTCATTACTGAAAGATCATCCTCTTTGGTGGACAGGACCCACCTGGTTAACCGCTCAACCTTCACAGTGGCCTTCACCTAATAATGTTTCTCTTAAAGAAGGTGAAATACCTGAAATGAAAACTGATCCTTTGGTTGTTCTCACCTCTGAAATCAAGTCTAATGACTTCTTACACAAATTTTCAAACTGGTCTAAGCTACTATAAATGTTTTAACTTTTGTTTTACGATTCATTCGAAAATGTCGTAAAATCACCACCACTACTACTGATGAGTCGATTAGATCCTCTCTGAACTAAAATTGACTGAAAACCTTACATAATCAGGCAAGTTCAGAAAGAAAGTTTTTCAGATGATATTGAACTTCTGAAAATTAACAAACCATGTAGCACTAGAATTCAACGACTGTATCCTTTCATCGATGATGAAGGCATTCTCCGAGTTGGAGGAAGACTCAAACAATCATCTCTATCATATGATAGTAAACATCCAATACTTCTACCAAAATCTCACCACATTGTAAACATTATTATCAATCACTACCATATAAAAAATTTACATGCTGGACCACAACTTCTTCAATCATTGATTTGTCAACGTTTCTGGATTTTATCTGCAAGAACTGTCATTAGAATGTGCACTTTCAAATGTATAAAATGTTTAAAATGCAGACCAAGGAATTCCCCACCTTTAATGGGTGATTTACCTTGATCAAGAGTGAACATTGCTCCTCCATTTCAGACCACAGGAATGGATTTCTGTGGCCCATTCATGGCTAAATCCCATAATCTACGCTCCATTAAACACTTTAAAATTTACATTTGTGTATTTATATGCTTTGCTATAAAGGCGGTCCATCTAGAACCTGTTACTGATCTATCAACTACTTCATTTCTTGCTACCTTGACTCGTTTTGTATCCCGCAGAGGCTTTCCACACAAACTTCACTCTGATTGTGGAACAAACTTTGTTGGAGCAGATTCATTTCTGAAATCACTCTTCAAAAGTATGGAAAATAAGAATAAAGTTTTAGGTTTTTGTAACCTTAATTCCATTGAATTTGTCTTCCATACCCCTGCTGCCCCACACCAAGGACGATTGTGGGAAAGTGCTGACAAAAGCATGAAATTTCATCTCTACCGAGTAATCCAACAAGAGATACTAACAGCAGTTGAAGAATTTTTCACTTTAAAGTCAAATATTGAAGCTATCCTGAATTCAAGACCTCTGACCCCACTCCCTTCTAATCCATCTGACATAATAGCACTAACTCATGGTCATTTCCTTATTGGCTCACCTCGGACATCTGTTCCTGAACCTGATCTCACGAATTTACCAACGAAACGTTGGCAACGTGTTCAGCCAACTTAGGAGGTTTTCATTCATCCCAAACTAATTTTTGGGTCCACAAATACTGTACGAAACAAGTATACTGCAAAAGATATCAACAAGATTACATCTTCTAAGGTTTGGGATAAAAGTAAACTTGGGTTTTGATGGGATTGATCCAGATTGAAGGATAATTTCTAATGACAGATTTTTAGCATCAATGGGTAACAGGGGTGAAAGCTCTTAACAAACACTTAAAGCAGATTATGCAAAAACTAAGTCCAGAAGTACCCCTTTAGAGTTAAATACATTATTAGCCTGTTGCAGATCAAAAAGGTTTGTAAGATTGTATATAGCCTTAGAAGAGACAGTGGGAGGGAATTTCTAAAATGTTGACCAGTACAAAATCATGTTGACTGGGTACTTTAATTGTACCGAATTGAACCAAATTTCGTGTGAACAATTCTTTTATATAGACACACACACTGTACAAATCTTGTTGAAAAATATTTACCGAAAATTGTATTTTGTACCGAAAAACGTTGCTGACCGGTACAAAATCATGTTGACCGGGTACTTCTTATGTACCGAATTCAACTAAATTTCGGCCCCAAAAAGAGCAGCAGAGGTACTCCCTGCTGACGACTCAACCAAAATGAACGAGTCATACGTATATGACAATGATGTAACGGCAGTTGATGTGCCAACTGCATCATCTGTTTCTAAGATTGTAAAAAGTAGGTTTGTGCTATCTTCATCGAAAAGAAAATATCTGGAAGAAGTAGAAGACATGAACAAGTCAATTTTAACGAAAAAAATTAAAGGAACTGACACGAGCCAAATTCAAATAAATAAACCTTATGCATGTTCTACTCCAATCAAAGGAGAGATGCAAACTGAAAAAATATCAAAACATCAAATTTCCAAAAATCAAATAAATTTCGAAGATAAACCACATTCAACACAATCCACAATCATTCATATCGAATCAGAAGGAGATGAAGATCAGTATTCATCCATAGCTTATGACACGTTTGATTTGAACTTCAATAAGAACAAACAATTCAAAATAATTGACAAATTTGTTTATCCTTCGAATTTAGACTGCTTGATTTTCACTGAAAGTAAAAGTGATTTTGACATGTACTTAAACGAAAATGTAATAGTTAGTTACATCTCTGTGTTGGACTTTGAAGAAAGACACAATAATAAAGCAAAAATAGTCGTATGTGATACAATTCTAGCCCACTGCAATAGCCAAAGTTTTCTTTTTCATTATTCTTTTTCAAATTTTATTACATACAGAATACCTGAACAAGATATAATTTCGTGTGAACAATTCTTTTATATAGACACACACACTGTACAAATCTTGTTGAAAAATATTTACCGAAAATTGTATTTTGTACCGAAAAACGTTGCTGACCGGTACAAAATCATGTTGACCGGGTACTTCTTATGTACCGAATTCAACTAAATTTCGGCCCCAAAAAGAGCAGCAGAGGTACTCCCTGCTGACGACTCAACAAAAATGAACGAGTCATACGTATATGACAATGATGTAACGGCAGTTGATGTGCCAACTGCATCATCTGTTTCTATGATTGTAAAAAGTAGGTTTGTGCTATCTTCATCGAAAAGAAAATATCTGGAAGAAGTAGAAGACATGAACAAGTCAATTTTAACGAAAAAAATTAAAGGAACTGACACGAGCCAAATTCAAATAAATAAACCTTATGCATGTTCTACTCCAATGAAAGGAGAGATGCAAACAGAAAAAATATCAAAACATCAAATTTCCAAAAATCAAATAAATTTCGAAGATAAACCACACTCAACACAATCCACAATCATTCATATCGAGTCAAAAGGAGATGAAGATCAGTATTCATCCATAGCTTATGACACATTTGATATGAACTTTAATAAGAACAAACAATTGATAAAATAATTGACAAATTGGTTTATCCTTCGAATTTAGACTGCTTGATTTTCACTGAAAGTAAAAGTGATTTTGACATGTACTAAAACGAAAATGTAATAGTTAGTTACATCTCTGTGTTGGACTTTGAAGAAAGACACAAAAATAAAGCAAAAATAGTCGTATGTGATACAATTCTAGCCCACTGCAATAGCCAAAGTTTTCTTTTTCATTATTCTTTTTCAAATTTTGTTAAATACAGAATACCAGAACAAGATATTGTTATCATTCCTTTAACTTCAGAAAAATGTATTTTCTCCGTTGTTTGTGTTATTACCCTATTACAATTATTATACATTATCTTAAAGGAAATTTAATTTTGCAGCTTTTTTGTCTCAGATTTATTTTTTGTAAATCCATGGTTTTTGAATTATTGAGCTTTGAAAATTGAAATGGACGTCATTTTTAAATCAAAGTATAAATTTGATACTATGTACTAAAGTAGTGCTATTAATACTCGTACACGCATCAAGTTTAATGCTGGTACCTCAAGTGGTTCCTAAGTTATGTATAGTAAGTTATGTAAAAACACATACACACCGAGACACAAAACGGAGCGAGATAGGCCATATGTTCACAGGACATTTTTTGTTTGTTTTAACCTCAGAAACAATATCCCAAAGTTTTTCTGTGTATTTTAGATACACTCTGTATATTTCTCCAGGATTGGGTTACATAACTTTAATAAGTACATTGATGTACTTATTACTCGATAATTAATTATCAGACGTGTTTGATACTCCTTTCTTTAGTTCCTCGCCTGTTTGGTTATACTGAGTTGTGACGTCCGAAATGTAGAGTTACACCTTCGTTCAAACTGTCAGATACAGGTATCACAGGTATATGGAGTCGACAGTGGGGTAAAACTGAAGCTTTGGCCCTAACATTTAACATGGACTTTGAGATCCAATCAAACCGATCAAAATATCTTCTATTTCGCATAGAAATACAATAAAATATATTTAGATGTTAATTAAAATGAAAAATCTAATGTAGCGTAAGTTAATTTAATGAAACATAAATTTGCGAAAATAATTTCTCGCAAGGGAACTACACCCGTGCGTGAGAATAAGTCAATAGCTTCATTATATAATTTTAAATTTAATAACGAAAGAAAAAACTATACTTTATACTAATTAATTATAAATTATACTGATATTAAAAGATTATTAGAACTTTCCACAGAGAGAAACATTGATGTGTACAATAAAACGCTATGCTTTGTCTTCAGTAATCTATAAAAACGTGTTTAAAGTCGGTTTTACTTCTATGTAGTGTTTTATTTTTTTTATTGTTATTATTGTAGATCGTATTGACTATATGAATTTCCTATTAAGCATGTTAATCTGAACCAACACGTGGTTTGATCTGAGTAAAGTATGACAGTTCTCTAGTTCACTGATGAAATGATTGCATTTTGACATAGATATGTCTAAGCTCGGGGGTGCGAGACCAAAATTTGAAACAGTGACGTAATATGGCTATAACGACAGCTGTTTCCCAGATGCTATGATCTATTTCCCACAGACAAGTAAATACAAACATTTTTACATGGATATGTGTTAGCTCTGGAGGGCCAATTTTCTCGTCACGAGAAAATTGGATAAGAAATGACGTCATTTAGGTTATGAGAACAGTTATTTAGAGGAACTTTAATGATTGGATATGTCTAAACATATCCATGATTTCCCAAAGAGAAGTAACTGTATTTTGTTAGTGTTACTTCGGTTGAAGCTTTATCTGTTGTTTATGCGGACGTCAGTCCACACAAGAAAACACTACATACACCGACCATCTCTCACAACTATCCACAATTCGTGACCTCCAAGTAGCTGGATTACAGGACGTCGCCACCGTCCCAGTCTATTAGTTAATTAACAAAGAAGACCTCTGCAGCATTATACACTGTAATTACCGTAATCCATGTCAATTACTTATCTATCTCTTCTCCGACTAATTTTATTAGCTTTCAATCTCATCATTGCCTTTGAATATTGCTTATGATTTATATTTACTATATGCATATCTGTCTACCTTTGAAAATATAAACCTTTTACAGGGTTAAACTAGTGGGTGCATAAGGATTAAGGCTTTGTAGAGTACCCACGTTTGTAAAACATTTTTCCAATTACTTTATAAAAACACTTCATACCAACCTGTATTAAATAATCTTCAACATAATTAAAATCTGTGTGGTTCCACTCACGAGAACACGTGAGTGTATTAAATATGTATAAATAATACCCAATCAATTTTTTGTAAGGAAAAGGATAAGAAGATACGAAACTGCTGTGGGAACTGGAAGACACTGTGACCTGTGAGCAGGAAAAAGGCTTTCTCGATTTTATTGGTTCCACCCTATGGTAGTGGTTATTTAAAGAACCTATAAGTTTTGAAATTCAGGTTGGAATTTTAAGCCTAGAATGAATGAAAAATGAGTGTAAGATGATTGTGGTGCGATCTTGTAGTCTTATTACTAATTAAGGCTGACATGTTCCTTAGACTGGACTGTTAATTAATAGCCCAAAAGTGACGGCATCTGTGGGACCTTCAGTTTGACCACTTTTGCCTCTGAATTAGAAACTGGTTAATTATAAGGATTGCGGATGAACGTAGTACTCAATAGCGCAAACGTTAATCCAGAGGGAATAACACCCATCGACAAACGGCCATAACTATACACAATTCGTGACCTCCAAGTAGCTTTATTACAAGAAACGCCACGGTGCCAGACAACTGAGGAAAGGCAAAATTGATCAAACACGCTGAATCATTTTCCATATTATTAAAACTTTCATATGAAAAACTTGTTGCATTTTAATGTGATTACCAACACTCACACGTCGTGAATATGCGTTGTGACGTCCCGTGTCGCGATACCAATTAAAAACTTTCCCCTCGTTACCATTCTCGTCCTTTGATAACATGTGAAAAATCCATTATAACTTTGTCATCGTAAAATAACGCGCTCCCTTCAATGATAAGCTCTCGGCTTTGAGTTTTAAATTATGTTGCTGGTTAAGACATGGGTGTTTTTCTAGAAAAATCCCTTGAACCTTGCAGAATGTCAATATGCTTACGCAGGGTTTGTTGCTCCATTTACAATAAAGAGACCAACGTTGGGGCACAAATAATTATTATTTTTTAGCGAATTTCCTATAGGGAAGAAGCTATTACCGTAGTTCTCATGGTAAGACTTAAGCCTGGGACCATGTTATTTTTCGTCTTTTGTTGACTATTGTTTTTGGACTCTGGGCACCTCCCAGAGTCCAAAAACAATAGTCGTGTGTGTGTGTGTGTGTGTGTGTGTGTGTGTGTGTGTGTGTGTCTGAGAACACGATAACTCTTGTAAAAATGATCCGATCGAGACCAAATTTGGAAGAGACGTGTATTCCTACATTTGCTCGGACGAGTTCGTAAACCAGACATATCGGTTATTAGGAACGGGTAGTTTGGGGGGTTTTGTACCTAAAACATGGGTTTTTGCGTTTTTCCGATGTAGTTTTTAAAAATTTCAAATTTTGTCTTTCACCATTAGAACCAGCACAAAAAACTACACAATTTAGTTCCTTAAAGTTTTTCTCTATCTCCAACGGTTACCGAGATTTTAAAAATCTAAACACAGTACATTGTATTTAGGGGCTCCAATGCTAATCTTATGGAAGATAAGGAATGATTAATATTTCACTTATTAATCAATATTTTTGGTTAAAACTTGATATTTAGCTTCATGTGGTTGAGATCTATCCATTTATGCTTAAAAATCATAGTTTATGTGTTTATAATGGCAGCAAACCTGCATACTCTTTTCCCATGTTAATCATATAGGGAATAGGCAAACTCCTTTATTTATGGACAGATGTTGATGAAAGTTGGTATAAATGATAAGATAAAAATTATTTATGGTAGAAATGACTACTTTCAGTGTTCCTCACAGCAGCTAACCTGCACACTCTTTCCCATGTTAATCTTATGGAGAATAGGCAAATAATTCTCATGTTTATGGATATATTTTTAAAACTTGTCATATATTAAATTATTGATTTGGAAATTCGCTGAGTACGCAGGTCTGCTGCGACGGGGGTATTTTTTAAAATCGTTATTGGTTATGAAAAGGGTTTATGCTATATAGATTATTATTGCGGACAATTTCCACGAGGAGTAGTGAAACACATTTTCTCGAATTTTTGGAATCAGGAATTTGTGTCCGTCCTCAGATGAGCTGAAACCAAGAACATGGCAATATTAGTACTGTACATATTCCGGACTAACCTGGTATAAAATTTATAACACAAATGTTTAAAGCAGTCCAAACACATATCAAGATATAATATATCAAGCAACTTGTCATCATGGTCTAGGTTTCTAGTTCAGCTGATGAAGGACATATTCCAGATTCCGAAACGTCGTGAAGTTATGCTTTTCTAATTGTGATGGAAATTGACCGTAAAACTATCTGAATAACAATTATTCATTGTTGGTAATACAATAGATGGAAACGCTTTTATAATGTCTCTCCATTTAGAGATGCTGCTGGGATGTTGGTTATGCAGTTTGTAGGGTCATCCGTGCTGCATGGTGCATAAAGTTCTCCATCAACAAGAACCTTTGTGATCAGCTCTCATAGGTAACCACCATGGAAGGATTCTTCAATTTCCAAAAGTCAGTCTTGAAATTGTAAGGAGAAGTTTTTCATATTTCGGCCCGAAGTTGTACAATGACCTCCCTCTGAACTTAAAAGTTTTGTAGGCAAAAATAAATTTTAAGAATTATTAAGACCTGCATACTGGTTTTTATGTTATGGTTTTTATTTGCTACTAAGTGACCCGGCGAACTTCGTAACGCCTGACAGTAAATACGTGTTAACTTTAAGATTAGCCATGTTCTGAAGTCGAATAGCATTACGGCTTTATTGTTGAAAGGTTATATATTGTGGGTCGTAGCTTAGTGAATAACAATACTGAAACAATAAGGCATATTAATAACACTACCACAAAACAAATAAACCTGAGTGGATTGATTCACAATTTTTCTAATCCACCTTAAACCAAACAAAACCTAACCGTAATACGGCTTTTATAGGAAATATATACAACAGCTGATTATTATAAAAAACGTAATGTATATAAACATTGTAATTACTCGTATTTTTTGTTTGGCAAACATATAAACACGTGGCTTTTAATCAGACAGAAAATAAAAATATAAATACATAATCCCCAAAAGTCGTAAACTATTAACGTGGTGAATAAATCTGTTCATTTTGTACAGTATACATTTACTTCATAGTTTTACATTAATGAATGATTCAGATGGCATTGGATAGTAAAGCATATTGCTAATGGAAAGTAAAACCACAGCTGTAGCTTTAGAAATCAAATGTTTTGATTGTAGATAATTTGTAAACAAACATGTTCCCCATAAGGTTAACATTAGAAATTTAAAACGCTATAAAATGGAAACTAATTGACTTTATGGAAACTGAATATGCCTAAAGCATGACCGGAGCAGAGACGAATCCGAAAAATCAAAGATCATTAAAATCGGTCCAGCCGTTCTCGAGTTATAATGCGTGTAACTAACACGACTTTGTTTTATATATTTAGATAAAATTTTCCTTATTATTATTAGTATTTTCATTCTTACATTTGTCATTAGTAATAGAGTAAGATTAG
This sequence comes from Nephotettix cincticeps, assembly GCA_023375725.1. Classification (NCBI taxonomy): domain Eukaryota; kingdom Metazoa; phylum Arthropoda; class Insecta; order Hemiptera; family Cicadellidae; genus Nephotettix; species Nephotettix cincticeps. The sequence continues at coordinate 9,257,203 of CM041789.1, read as the reverse complement.
TGACAAGAGTTGTTCTGTAAAGCAGCTCGGTAATAAAAGGCAATTTATTTATTTATTTACATTGTTTAGCCATTTCGCGAATATTTCAGTTCTTAAACACCTACAGATACAGTACTTACAAAACACAATATAAAACTATTATGTCAGAAATGAAAGTATTTCTATGTGTAAAATTGTAATTCTTTATAGCCGTTACGTATATGATTGCCTCCTTCTTTTAGTCCTCCTTAGTGTAGCCTTATGACTGCGAGTAACGACTGATCCACCGAGAATTGAAAAGCCAAGATTTGCAGGCAATTTTGTTGCAACGATTTTCGTTACTAGGACAAACCGTGCACAGTAGAACAAATTAAGAATTAATGCTATCGTCTTAAAAATGTAAAATGTCGATACAACACATGAGTATTCTTTTCGTGCGTCTTTGTCACATATTTGTTTTTTAGTTGTAATTTTAAAGACTTTTTAAAACATTGATTCACCAAAACCAATAATTTTAACCATCCAAGTGCTATGACTATTTAAATATTGTTTACACTACAAAGGACCACCGTCTGAGAATGCATTTCTTTGGCTATAAAAGCATACTCTAGCGGCAAAATAACGAACTCAAGCGTCAGAATAGGGAACTACACGAGTAGTTGTATGTATTAGCTCGGAGATGGCAGCACCGTGACGGTAATTGTTGACTTCGATAGCGCTATACAATTGCAACTCGCTGACATCTCACAGTGAGATGTTAGCACCTGGAGGGTTAAAGAAGTAATTTATATTAGGTAAAAAATATTTGACCTTCCTCGAGTTACAACTCGTGAATTAAAGTGGAAACTCTCTGCAGTCCAAATAATGAAACTTAATTTTAATACCATACTTTATACATAATGCAAATTGGTCGCTTTCAGCAGAACTAAATGAAATCGAAATATATTTTAAGAAGAGTATTAATCATTTAAATTATTTGTTAAAAATAGTCATTCATTTAATCTATGTTTTTAAATGGTCTACTACGAATAGTACAACATAGCAAATTAGCAACATAATTTTAATATGCTCCTCATTGTGACCATGGTAAACTGTCCTTGTTTTAAACATTAAAATCAATCATTTAGGCTTTAATAGATGTTTAATTATAATTTTCCCCATGTAGCCAAGACCATGTTAGTGTTAACTGTTGAGGAACTAATTTCCAAGTGGGGAGTTGCCGTACATATTCCCGAGGGAGCCCTAGAGTACAAGACACGCTCTGCCCGCTCGTATCGTTGTTGCTTGGTATTTACCATTTTATTTATTAACTAGCAGGTAGCCTTTGTACGGGTTGTACGATTAAAAGTTTTAAAGTTGTTAAAAGTCAGTTATAAAGGTGTGGAAGAAAGATTATCATGATAAAACAAAATCCTGAAATCTCATCCCAATAAAATACAAAGAAAACAATAATTCTCACCTTCATTATTTAGTATTAATTAACAATTAGATAAATTACAAATATATATGTCATTATTAAAAAGTTTTATACGTTAAGGTTAAAGGTAAAATTTTTAATTTTATTTTGACTAGGCATCTGACCATTATTTCTTTCTACTAAAGCACTTTTATAAATCACATATTCTATAAAACATAGAAAAAATGTTTAAAATTGCTCAAAATCGGGGTTTTAAAAATTAATTAATTAATTTTCATAGAGCGTGGGTAATTTTAAGGTAAACAAAACCCTTCCAAAATGTACAGAATAGTAAAAATAAATTTAAAAACTAATTGTGGATGCTCGTTTTCACAGGGATGAGTTTCAAAAATACCTAGTTTAGTGTTTCAGAAGGATAGACAGAGATAGATAGGGATAGGTTGAGATAACAACTACTTGGATTTTCTGGGGGTATAAAACGTAAAAACAGAAAAAAATTCTCAGGAATGTACAGACAAAACTCTAATTTTATCTATATTTATATCAATATAACAAACATTTCACAATTAATTACCATTAACTTCTTACATTGTATTTTATTTAACTCAATTGTTTTGAAGTGAACAACCCCTAAAAAACCTTTATACCTACTTCAAAATGGATTGTTTTGTTACATTGCACTGCTTAAATGTAATTATTCGTGTGAACTATATTAGAGTATAAGTAAATGAATCGAAGACCCGTTTTAATGTTATATCGATTTATAGTTCAGTAAAAATTAATCTACAATGTTGAGTGTTTAACAATGTTTCGGGATTGGGGACATTACCAAAATAACGTAAAATATCAGTTAGGGATTCGTATAAGGTTTGTTTTGTATTGTTCAAATCGTGGTTCTGCGTTTGATTGTAAAACAACAATGTAATAGTTTGGACAAACGATGTTAATTAGTGATGCCAAAACTGATCCATTTAGCCTAAGATTTTTAAATACATTTCAAGTCCCGCTTTTGATATTATTTCATACGACGATGAAGCAGAATAGTTTTTACCATTCCTTACTTATTATTATTACGTATATTTGTTTCATCTCTTTGATATTAATGTCAGTTCACGCCTCAAAATTCAAATTTACGAAACTTTCTTTTGCTGAAATTTTTATTCCATCTCAAAAACAGTTTAAATATTCCGAATTTGGGAAAATTTTCGAGTAAAACTCTGTTACGATCAGCTGTCACCTTTTACTTAATTACACTTTCTGTCTGTAAATGCTTCACAGTAAACTTTTACAACCTATTGTAGTTATATGCAGAAGATCATACACAACGTGGTATGATGTAACTGTCCTAAATTAGTTAAGTCATTACCACATAACCCCCACCGCAGCAGAACTACGTCCTCAGCGAATTCCCAAAACCAATAATGATATATAACAAGTTGGATCAATATCCGAAATAAATAACATAGTTTGGCTATTCTGCATAAAATTGACATAGGAAAGAGTATGCAGGTTTGCTGCGGTGAGGAACATTGAAAGTAGGCATTTTTACCATAGACTATTTTTATTTATTTTTATATATAAATCAAATATCTAAAAAAGAATAAAGTTTTAAAGATTAAAAGGGAAAAGTATGATTTTGTTTTGAAAAAAAAATAGCACAAAAAAATTTTAATTTATTAAAAAAAATTTAAAAAAGTTATACATATAAAAAATTTAATAATAATTAAAAAAAACATGCATAATATAGGTTTACAAACGTCCTAAATAAATGTTTTCTACCATTCGTGTTCGAGTTATCGTGTTGTAAAACACATAAATTTTTACACAAACAATTTTATTATATATTTTTTAAATATTTTTATTTTAGGTATATCAAAATTAACAAAGTATGCGTTGTCATGAGTGTTGCCATGATGTAGGATACACTTCTATGGTGGGAAATTTTTTACTTATGTGTTAAAGGACATTTTATAATAAATACATTTTTTTAATTTTTTTTGTCTTTACTTTATGTTGTCTTTGTTCATAATACGGTGTTCTTAGTACTATTTATTAAAGGCATAATAAATGTGGACTAGATTAAATGTTGACTGCCGGTGGTCAGACCGTTTCATTATCGCTTCGAGTCCGGACCCAGTCTAAATTTCTAATCAGGCTATCAGTAACTATACCAGGGTTTGGACCTTTTCATATCAAAACGTTGAAAACACCGCGTCGATAGAAACTAAAGAATATTCAACCACTTAAAAATTGTGTGCGTTATCTCCTTCTAAACTTCAGCTTAATCTGTGAATTATAGCGATATGAAGTCGTAGCGCACTGAGTGAGCTTCACTCTATTACTATGTTTGTCCCAGATAGACTGAGGTTCATTGCCCAGATCGGTGTGGGACTTGTGCGGCCCCGGGACAGATTAATGGCTGAAGCGTGTGTATCTGTCACGCCGCCATTTCATTCCCACAATCCCCTGGGAGCGCCCCTTACAGGAGAGGATACGATGTAGGTAGAGAGAACGTCGAACACATCGTCACGCTCGTTCAGTAACGCGTTTTTAGATTACGGCAAAGAGACTGTAAAACAGCTGTCATGTTTGTACAACTGGATCTATATCAGCGGTTTGCCCAATTTGGCTGCTTGCTGTAGCATACGTAATCACTTAATCAAGTCGATCAATCGTCATGGATGTATTGGGAAATCTAGTGAGATATGTGTATTAATAGACGGGACAAAATTATTTTAAATTCTGAGCATGATTTACGGAAAAAGTATGGAAAAAAGTAAAGTTTAAGTTAAATGATTTTAAAAACTAAGGTGTTTACTAATTCTTATTAAAATCGTAGCTAGTTTTGACTTGGTAAAGGAGTTAGCATCAGATGAGAGTATAGGATGTTTTAAATGACGTTAAGTTTTGAAACATCCGAATATATTAACCTCACTAGTACTATACTAAATAATAAATAAATATATAAAAAACATCATGAGCATAAAATAATTTTTTCTAGTCGTAAAAGTTTTAGAGTGTAAAAAGAAAACAAAAGAAATAGAAAATACTTGAGCAGAAGACGTCTGTGTTTAATTTAGTTGATTAAAGTAACTCGACCTGAAGTAAGGACCGCGAGAACTTGAGAGAAAAGAAAGAACAATAACATAAAACCTACGAGCATATGGATATCACTTCTTTTTTCATAAAATATATTTTACCACAGTCAAAAATGGGATGAGAGTAATTTTGTTTGTAGTGCTGCTTGAGATCAACTATGTTTGAGAGTAAAGTTTATATAAGAGTAATACTACTTGAGATTAAATGTTGCTTGAGAGTAAATCCATTTGACAGAAAAACTAAGAGTAATACAGTACTTGTCATTATGGAATGTGCTCTGTTCAATCTCAACAGAGGTGTCAGGAACAAGAACATTACCATTTTCTCAGATAGTCAAGCCACCCTCAAGGCTCTGGACGCCTGTACCTTCGACTCCAAGTTAGTGTGGGAATGCCGCAACGCGGTGTCTTCTCTTGGCAGTCACAACAACGTTACCCTTTGCTGGGTCCCAGGACACTCAGGTATTATGGGCAATGAAATAGCTGATCGTCTGGCGAACGAACGCTTTGATCATTCGTGTCCACAACCCTTATCATCTAATGTGGATCGTGAGATCAACACGTGGGCATAGTGTCACCGCAAAACTGCCCCTACTGAGAGTAAGTAAACTGTCTCTCAGCTCTCCCTCTTCAAGGATCGCTGAGATCTTCTACAGTTAGGTAGGTGAACTCAGACTCATTGTAGGTCTCATCACGACATGGACATATGAGGAAACATCTTGCTCGAATGGACTCTTCCCCGGAGATCCAATCTGCAGGAAGTGTGGCAGTCCGAGGAGAATGATCATCTGCTGTATGACTGCACCGAGCTTGTTAGAGCAGCCACTCTCGGCGTCATGGAGATCACCTTCCGGAGGAGCTAGTGAGACTCGCAGTTTGTCAGGTTTTTAAACTTGGAAGGTCCGTGAAACATTAAATCAACAGGGGTGCACAAAAAGCCACATGGCTGACGTGCTATAGGAACTCTGTTCCGCCCCTTTGTGTAATGTAATGTAATGTACATTTGACTTGTGTCGAGTAATTCTGATAATTCTTAGAAGTAAATCTGGATTGGAGCAAGAATGTTGTTTGAAAGTAATGCTGCTTTAGTCTGACAGTTTTCCGGTTTTAGCTAAACAGTAACATTTTACATAAAGTTACTTTTTAACCATTAAAACTAACTGAATACATGAACTGTTAGAAAGAAAAAAAATATTTTTAGCTGGTTCGACACTGAGAAAACGTTTGACACAATTTGATATGGTTCGATATTGGTCCTCATTGCCTGTGTTCATTTGGAGAATCAGCTTTCGTCAGTTCCAAAGCTTCATGATATAAAATTCGTTACACTCACCCTTCACGCATATCCACTTTGAAACACCCACGATATCTCAAGATCAAGAATAATTTTACGGTATCGTAGTGACGAAGCTTTTTTAGAACAATTCATTTTCGTAACGTGTTATGTTTCATTTTTCTGTGCATCAGTTAAACAACTCAAATAATTTATTTATGTTCATAGTCAAAAATATTTTATCTGATATTGACGTGCTTAATGTTTTAGACCTATTGTTTCTATTACGATCCCTTCTGTGGTTATCCAGAACAATTATTGTTTTTTCCTCTTAATAAATTTACTTGTAATAAATTCCAAAATACTTTTGTAGTAATGAGGGTCAATTATGACACCTAACTTATTGTAAAATAATTGGTAATGATCTTTTGTTAACAAAATATTTTTCATAGATCGGTGAAGTGGATTTTGTAGCAGTGTTGTTACGTAGCTTAACCAAAGCACTCAAAGGGAAGTCATCCTTTTAAAAGGGTTAAATTGAATGTGACCATTAGAAGATCAAGGTTGTCAAAGCGAGTTTTCTAAGAATTTACCGACCCGTGTGGCGAACAGAATGTGATGAATATAGGGGATATTTCAATACGTCTTTGAATTACAATCATCTTACACTCAACCCTCATTCATACTTAGGTAGGGTCACCATTTCAGTAATCTAATCTAATGTCATTAATACTTGGAAAAATGGAAGCAAAATAACATAATAATTTTAATATTAATTGTGATATTACAAAATTTATTATTATTAGAGGTAGGTTATTGGTTACTTTTAATAGAATCTGAAATAGAATCCGTATAAAAATATTTATCTGACAAAAGTAGAAATTTGTGGAAGAGTTTTGTTTTTATCTTACGTTCAAGCACACTTTGAAAAATGTTTTGAACTCAAATAAATTATAATGATTGATTTGTTACACCTTACCTTTCTGAATTTGTTGTACCGGGTGTATCACCTAAAGTGAACTAATAACTAAATTTTATACTATGCATATGACTGCAAACTTCTTATGAGAGACTCCCGTTTATTTTTAAGAGTAGTATAAAATTGTTTTTGAATCCGAAATATATGGCAGCCATTTATGAACTAAATAATTTTGACGTAAATATAACCGTTTGTGATTTATGGCTGAAAAACGTTTTCCGCGTCAAACCATTATCACCTTAAGTAAACCAATAGCTAACTTTTTAAAAAGACACATGACAGTTATGTTTTATGCTTACAGGAATATTTCAGTAGTGCAGCATTTCGAGAAAATTTACTAAGGTTTTGAAACTAAAAAATAAACATTGGTTTTATAGTAAATAGTTTTAATTAAAACTCACTCTCCAAGCAACTAACTTTAAAAAGTAATTCATAATAATTTTTTTTACCATAACTTGCAAATGGTTACATTTATGCATAGATTATCAAGAGTAAAAAAGGTTTAAAATTACCTGTTTTATCCAGAAACACCATAAAATATAGTGTTCTATGAGAAATGTTCAAGTTGTCGGCCATATGGGAAAATAGCGGTCATATTTTTTTGGATTCCAAATTAATTTAAAACTTCTCTTAAAAAATAAAGGGGAGGCCCCTTTACATAAGAAGTTTGCTGCCATATGCATAGTATAAAAGTTAGCTATTGGTACACTTAAGCGATAATGGTTTGAAACGGAATGCTTTTGAGCTATAGATCACAAACGGTTACATTTATGCAAAAATTATTAAGAGTAAAAAAGTCTTAAAATTACCTGTTCTATCCAAAACACCATAAAATATAGGGTGCTCCGTAAGAAATTTTCAAGTTGTCGCCCATAATTGAAAATAGTCGTATGTTTCTGATTCGAAATCAATTTTATACTCCTCTTAAAAAATAAAGGAGAGTCCCCCATAAGAGGTTTTCTATCATATGCATAGTATAAAAGATAACTATTGGTTCACTTTAGGGGAGACACCTGTGTATACCCAGGTATGATTTTAAGTATGAATGAGAAATAATTGTATAGATGCTGATTTTACTTAAACTAAGTAGCCATGATCCGAGTCCAGATCAGGTTTTAAGTTTAGAGTTCTCATTTATTTATTTGACAGTTTAAGTACAGATTATTTCTAAAGATGTGTACCAAATTTCTTTTAATTTTGAAATCCAATATTTTGCCCAAAGACTTAGTAATTTTGGATTTTTAAACTATATGTATTCATTGGTCAATGTCATTCTTAAACAAAACATCACTCCAATGAAACGTGTAATTAGTTTTGATATTATATTTTGATTAAAAATATGATATAATTGGTTCATAAATGCCTTTTTCTCTGTCCACTTTTTCTCGACCCACAGACTTGTTGACTCCGAACCAACCTTATTGTTGGGGTCGATAATCCAACCTACCTTTCTGTTTTGATCAATATGGGTAGAATGTCGACTCTTTTCGTACTCCCTTCCTCTGATATGCAGCGAACCTCTTTAAAGATCACCGTCCCGTTTTTATTAAGTCATAAGTTCTTTATTGTCATTAAACATCACAAAAATGTGATAGACATGGTCAATTTGTAGCAAAAAGTTAGGCTATTACAACATTTAAATACGAGTAACATAAGCCCAAACTAATATATACAATCCCAAAAAAATATATAACAGGTAGGCTTAGTCAAATTCTAATACTGTCAAACTTTAAAAAATCTTTTATACTGTCAAACTTAAAAAAATCTTTTGGTTTGTTAGCGAGTGTTGATCTCGCATTAGTGTATCTGGCGTTTACGAAGACTTCACCAAGATTAAATGGTTATCATAGGTTATTTTTTCTAAAGTTTACTAGTTTACAACTAAGCTTGTTTGGCAGGGATTTTATATTTGTAATTTTGTACCATTAAATTGAAATTAGTTTTGTATAAATTTAAAGTTAATTTCAGAGATTATGATCAACATTAGGTACGGATTATTCAACAACATATCCTTTGCAACCATGTATATTGGGTTGTGTTAAAGGGCGAACACCCGATGGCTGGGGGGAGAGGGGTAAAGGGTAAGGGGGCAGGGGTGATAAACAACGTCACTGAGTGCAATGGGCCTTTAAAACAAATGGCCACAGAGGGGCAGAAATATGGCTGTCTCAAGCGTCTACGCGGCAGATAATTTATGCGCTGTTATCGTTCTGTATTTTGACGTTAAAAATTGTTGAGTCTAGTGAATGAGTGTCTACAGAACGATTGAGGTAAAAAGTAGTTATTTACGGCACAACGTGAATTTTTTTTTATATTTTATCATTATTTCAATTTAATGAATAAGTGGAAATGATATTTAAACCGTTGACGTTTACCTAATGGTTGTTTATTTTCAAGTTTCTGAGTTATAAATATTTGAAGTACATTTACTTCACAAAACCAATATCTATTGTTTTGGTAATATCTTCAGAAATTTATAATTTTTCCAGGGTGGTTCACCTCTAAAACATGAAAAAACCCTTTAATGATAATAAAGTAAATCAAATTTTATGGTTTTTAGTGTCTATAATACTGTACATATTTGTGGACATGGTGATTAAAATTGTGCACCTTAAAATGTAATAAAACGGTTTTTTATTTAGATAAAATTTCTTTATAACAATTAAAACGTTCTCAAAGGTATAACTATTAAAATAAGTTGTTAAAATTAAAATATACGAGAATGATCATCTTGTGTGAACAACTAACATCTTGAATTATTGGTCCACGACAGTTAACAAAAGCAGTTTGTTACACTCTGAAGATCTTAGTATTTCCAAACCTATCCCCAAAGACCTCCAGAGTCTGCCTAATAGGTCAACATAAAGAGTAACTCCGTCAGAGATATCTCATTAGACTGAGTTTCTCGTTTACGTTTAGCAAAAAGTCAAGCTGAAAGTGTATAGGACAGAAGAGACACTTAATGTACTGGACACCCGAAAGACTAATAAAACACGCAAAAATTGCGTGATTTTTGTTTCCAAAGGGCCTATATGGAGATCAAGACCACCTCTAAAAATTTTGCTGTGGACAGAGATAAGATCCTCGAATAAAAATTCTACACGAACGACAAAATCTCTGTCTGACAGCACATAAGTGTTAGCAACTGAATGTCGTGACCATCGTTGTGAGTTCTACCCTTCATGGCCTATAAGCGCACATAAGTGTTAGCAACTGAATGTCGTGACCATCGTTGTGAGTTCTACCCTTCATGGCCTATAAGCGCACATAAGTGTTAGCAACTGAATGTCGTGACCATCGTTGTGAGTTCTACCCTTCATGGCCTATAAGCGCACATAAGTGTTAGCAACTGAATGTCGTGACCATCGTTGTGAGTTCTACCCTTCATGGCCTATAAGCGCACATAAGTGTTAGCAACTGAATGTCGTGACCATCGTTGTGAGTTCTACCCTTCATGGCCTATAAGCGCACATAAGTGTTAGCAACTGAATGTCGTGACCATCGTTGTGAGTTCTACCCTTCATGGCCTATAAGCGCACATAAGTGTTAGCAACTGAATGTCGTGACCATCGTTGTGAGTTCTACCCTTCATGGCCTATAAGCGCACATAAGTGTTAGCAACTGAATGTCGTAACCATCGTTGTGAGTTCTACCCTTCATGGCCTATAAGCGCACATAAGTGTTAGCAACTGAATGTCGTGACCATCGTTGTGAGTTCTACCCTTCATGGCCTATAAGCGCACATAAGTGTTAGCAACTGAATGTCGTGACCATCGTTGTGAGTTCTACTCAAGGCCTATAAGTCAACGGGTGTGGTGTAACGATTATCATATACGAGTACGTGTTTAAAGATACTTTCGCAAGTTTTGAAAGTTCTCGCAATGTAGTCATCAACAAATTGGTGTCCTTTGCGCCAATTTCGACCCCAAGATTGGTAACCTTGCGATTTGACTATCAGATAAGCAGACGTTATTGAGAGTTTTTCATTGGCTGTTGGGCTATTAATTAACAGTCCTGTCTAAGGAACATGTCAGCCTTAGTCAGTAACAAGACTACAAGATCACGCCACAATCTTCATACACTCAATCGTCATTCATACTTGACTTAAAATACCTACCTTGTGGTATGGTGCCACTTCAATAATCTAATCTACTTGCGTAACCAACCTACTAATCTTATATTTTCATTGCAAATTCAATTGTAATTCGCGTCACGCAAAAATTGTAACGGAAGTAACGTCATATGGTTGTAAGGATAGCTGTTTAGAGGAACGGAAAACATTTCCTTTAGATGTATACATTATCTGAGCTATTTCCCACAGTCAAGATAATACAATTTTCAGAAGGGTCTTTAATAATATATTTAATAGAAAAAAACAACGAGAACATTTTGTGCACCCAACTGCCTTAACGATATCTAATTTAAAAACATAAAAGAGAATCAGCGTTACGGTGGAAAACGGCGAAGTAAACGCTCGCTTATGATGTAACATTTCTTTTTGTACCGCGTTATCCTTACCGGAGTATAATCTTATTATAGATAGTTGGGTGGTAGTTGAGGTGGGCGGCTGGGTGGTTGGGCGGGCCCGCCCATGGGCGGGGCGACAGCCACCCACCTGCCTCAGTTGCCGGCCGGCTGCCGCCACGTAACCATCTGTTTCAATCATGCTCTTCATGGAAATTGCATTTAAAAAATACGTATTACCTCTACGTTTGTCACAAAATATTTAAACAACACTCTATAATGATTTATTTTATGAATAACAGATATGACGTTTCAAATCATAGATTATTGAGAATTTTTAAATAATATATTTTACTACTTAATAATAGTTCTTTTTATATAAGTATTTTTAAATATAACTGCTCCACATTGTAACTAATTCACAAGAACCGTTACTTTTGAAATATTCTTGAATCGTATTTTTTGACTTGGATATGTTTTAGCTCTGGGTGGGGTGTGTTAGCGATTCTCGCGACCAAAATTTGAAACAGTAACAACATTAGGTAGTGACTTTATGGTTTGGTTATATGAACAGCTGTTTAGATGAACTGAAAACATTTCCTTTAGACATATCCATGATCTAACCTATTTCCCCACAGGGAAGTAAATACAAAAATGTTTTAAAAATTAATTCTTAATGTTTAGCTAATCGATTAGCATTTAACTATACTAATCGAGTAGTGTAGTTGTTTTCGAATATTTTAGATGAATTATCTTTTTCACTAAAAAAAGTGTTTTCCCATGGTTTTATGACTTTGAATCATATAACTGAAAAAGTCATACTCCTGAGAATGACCAACGCCTAATCAGTGAAGGAGGAAAACCCTTTATAGGTAGCATAAAAGAGGATGGGACGGTGACGTCCTGTGATCCTATTAGTTAGAGGGCACGAATTTTTGATTGTTAATGTGTGGCCGATGGATGTTATATTCCCTTTTATAGATTAACGTTCGAAATATTTAATATTATGATCACCTCTAAAAACCGTCCTCATAATTAGACCCGTTCATAATTTAGAGGCAATATTGATGTTTTGATCCCACGTTAAACTGTAGTTCCCTTAGATGGATGGCAACGAATGTTGGACTAATTAACAGTCCTATCTAAGAAATATGTCATTCTTAGTCAATAACAAAGACTACAAGATCGCGTCACAATAATCTTACACTCATTTCTCATCCATACTTAACTTAACCCTAGAAGTGGCAAGCTTTTTACTCTTAACTGTAACATAAAAATAATTACTAATATCTTCTTGAAATATCAAAGTTTCAACAAAAAAAGCTTAAAACATGCCCCCCCTTATAACCACTAACCACAAAAGCAAAACAAGTGTCCACTGCAATCCCAATTAAGCCTACAAATGCCGTCAACTTCCACCCAAGCCGGTCACCGTTTATTTGAGGTGGGCCCTCCACTCCGCTATACCACACATTTGCAAGCCAAATTGGGATTGCTCATGGTCGGGATTCGAACCCTATCTAAGGAACATGTCATTCTTAGTCAATAACAAAGACTACAAGATCGCGTCACAATCATCTTACACTCATTTCTCATCCATACTTAACTTAAACTTCTATCTTACCAGATTTCCAAATGAGAAATGTAAAGCTACAGTCAAGTGTCAGGGAGACTTAAAAATGTTTACATTAAAAAGATTCTTTGTTTTGAGAAATGGAGAGATGCTAGTTCAAAGGGTAGATGAATTGAGGGTGCAGTGACTAAAACTGACATGGGATTTTTCTTTCCTGTATTGATAGGGGTGGACGGAGAGCGCAGTGACTAATTGGGGGGCACTGCGTCCTCGTTCCTTAAATTTGATAAGGTTGATCAGATTGACAGGTGTTGCCTTAAATATTAATGTTTATTTTACATTTATAAAAGCTATTCCGTAGGTCTCATTAGACTTAAGTAATGTATTTTTATTCTTTAGTGAATTAAAAACAATAGTCGTTAAATTATATATATATAATAATATATATAAATATATATTTGTGTCTGTTAGCACGATAACTCTCGTATGTCCTCAAGACCAAATTTGGTAAAGATGTATTTCCTAAAATGCTCGGACGAGTTCGTAAACAACATATCGGTCAATAAGTAGTTTGGGGGGTTTGTACTAAAAATTTTTTTGCGTTTTTCACATGTAATTTTAAAAATTTCTAATTTTATATTTCACCATTGATCAGCTTAAAAAACTACACAATTAAGTTCCTTAATTTTTTTTAGATTAACTTGGATATTATACTAAACACAGTACGTTTTATTGTCAATGTTAATTTATGGAGATATAAAAATTTATTATATTAATCAATATTTTTATAAATGTATTTAGCTTATGTGGTTTAGATCTACTTTATGCTAAAAATATAGTTATTTTATTATTATAACCTGCATATATATTAATCATATAAATAGGCAAATCTTATTTATACAATGTTGATAATGGTTAAAAATTAAAAATTATTAGTAGAAAATGACTTCTTTCAGTATTACAGATAATGAATTTTTATGTTTAATCTTATAATAAATTCAAAGTTTATGGACAGATTTTTATAAAACTTGTCATATATTAAATATTGATTTGGAAATTCGCTGAGTACGCAGGTCTGCTGCGACGGGGGTATTTTAGTTTTTGCCACACTATCTCTGATAAAGATTAGACAAGTGCATGGTCTAAACTTTAAGCTCTTCTCCTGTGCACTTACGTCCTTCCAACCGTTATAACAACAACCCTTGTCCCAATTATAAGCTTCAGGCTTGGTCTACTCGAATGTGATACTCGAGTAAACTGTTTATGCGAGCCCATGACACGGATCTTGGTAAATTATATAGAATGTTAAAGTGTTAATTTGTGTCAGTAGCATTTTCAGACCAGTACTGATTAATGATTGATAAACCTGGATTTTTAACATAAAGGAAAAGAGGAAAACAAGGCACTTTGAAATATATTTGGTCCAACACTTGAAAACAGGATTTGAATAATAAAACTGTAACATATATTTATCATTATTATTAACTTGAAATAACTATCATTCTGTCACATTTTGCAGTTTCGAGATGAGATGGCAAATTAAATATAAATATTTATACTTCTGTCAAAAAAGAACCTATTTATTATATGTATGGCACATTTACCAGTCTTGCACAAAACATTATTTAAGCCTTGGTTAGATTAACAAATAAAAAAAATACAGTTCTATTTTTCGCCTCGAACAAAACTAAATAAACATTTATCGAGCTAAGGCTTCTTGGTTCTGAGGTGGCACTTGAGTCCTGTAACCAAATCAAATACCCCTTTCCTTACTCAACTGTGTTTTACAATAATTAAATGATATAACATATCGAAATTGAGTTTTAATTGGCAAGAAAAATATAATGATAAAAGAAAACCATTACTTACCAAAATCATTGTATTAAATTAATTTTGAATCAACACCTAACCTTGATCTTTACTATATGCATTCTTAAAACTCTTAAAATAAAAAGAATTACTTGATATTATAATTGTATTGCATAAAGTTATTTCAGTAAGAAGGGAAGGAGAAAAATAAAATAAATTTACTCACTACTCATAGGTAGGCTACACTCATCATAAGGAAACATATTAACAGTCACTACATTAATTACATCAGGAATAAAAGAAGGAAGAGGTGTGCAGCATCTGTATATATAGGTTTCTGAGGCTGGTTCTAGAAGCATCTTGATATCTGTCCACTTTTCTATTGTCCACCCCCAGACAGGAACTTTCTGGACCAACCCAACAGCCATCATATATGTACCTTTGTACTTACTATTCTCATTTCTTTTTTTTATTTACAAATTTATATTTAAAAAGAAAACAAAATAATACTAACTACTTTACAAAACATTACCCCAAGGCCCTAAACAAGACAGTGGTACCAGGAATAAAGAGACTTGAGGAAGTTTTGGGTTCGAGGAAGGAATGCTGCCAACCCAACCCCCACAGAGGTTATGTTGATGAGGTCAAGTACCATTTGGATACCAGTGGTCACTCCAGTTAATCATTTTGAGTCCGCAAGCATTCAAATCAAAAATTCTTCTTAAGAGTCTGATACGTTTCTGAAATGAATAATAGTCTTTTAAATAACTAAAATATTAAAATTATAAACATTATTCCTTAAATGATCTATACCCAAAGAAATCGGCATTGAAAATATTGCAGAGATAGTAAGGAATACGGAAGACATAAGTCATTCAAGACAGCGAAAGCACCTACGGAAACAAAAGCTATTGTTATTCAAGTAGGGATTCCAACAAGTGAATGCACTGATTATTTCTGCGATATTCTAACTTCGGCATTCATTTCACGTTAGCAGTTTCGGTCGTGAATACTTCGTCTGATACGATGAATATATTTTTCTTTAAGAGCTCCGTTCATAACAAGTCTTACTAAATAAGTACCATCCAAAATGAATGAATGGTGAATAAACTGTTTTAATTTTAAATTGCATTATTTATTTCAAGAGTATTAAACCATATCTTTTTATAATATCGTTGAGAAAAACTTGAAACTTATATTAATAAATTCAGCCAAGAAACTGTCACATATTAAAATATTGTTACTATCAGTAAAAGTTCTGTTCTTTTTTATATTCTTACACTCCTAAATTCATTAAGGAGTAGTCTAGACCGGGATGGTTGCTTCATCCTGTAATCCAGCTACTTGGAGGTCACGAATTGTGGATAGTTGTGAGCGATGTTTGGTGGATGTAGTGTTCTCTTGTGTGGATTAACGTCCGCACTATTGAATACTGCGTTAATCCGCAAAATACCATCCACATAATTAGACCAATTCGTAATTCAGTGGCCGTGGTTCGGATTCCACGTTAAACTGTAGGTCCCTTAGTTGCCATCGGCTGTTGGACTATTAATTAACAGTCCTTTCTAAGGAACATGTCAGCCTTAGTCAGTAACAAGACTACAAGATCGTGCCACATCCTACACTCAATCCTCATTCATACTTGGCTTAAAATACCTACCTCGTAGTATGGTCGCCATTTCTATAATCTAATCTAATTATGTGTGGAAACAATATTTACATGCAATGTCCATGAATAGTAGTTTCTCGGTAATGCGGCACAGTTTAGTCATCTGTATAAATTAAATAATATTATTGTCTTTCTAGAACAATGGGATTATTATATATTTATTTTGAAGAACTACTATTGTTATTTTAAGTAGAATTGAAAGAATCAACCGAGTATCCTTAGGTAACATTTTTTATTTTAACATGTTTCAACCTTTAGGCCATTTGCAAGTTATTCATAAAAGATAACCTAATACAAACAATATTTAAGTCACATATGATTAAATTAAATAACTCCAATTTAATAAATGTACACGTGTTCTTGAAGAAGTTGGTTTTAATTTTTTTTGTATTTATAGAAATCTAATTTTATATTTTGTTTGAGCTTTCTGATTTTCAAAAATTGGATTGTTTTGTGTTATGTGGTTGTTCAAGATGTTTTGGGGGTCAGTTTTTTGAATAAGTGTAATATTCTTTTGTATTCATGTAATGTGATATGTATCTTTATCTTTTTCATAAATCTTCTTTGTTCTTTGGGATGTGTATGAGTCTATTTATCATGGTTCTGAATCCTGTAATTTTGTATTTCCAGGGATGATGTAATTTGTATGGTATTAGAAGGTCTGATCGGGTTGGTTTTCTGTTGGTTTTGGTATTATTATTATTATTATTATATATCTCATGGTTCTTTTTCTTTGTTTCTTTTCTCGTTACTTTGTTAGGTTTATTTTATTTTATATACCTGTGTATTCTGATTGTACACCTGATTTGGACAATTTCTGATTTAGTGATATGTTTTTCACGTATGTTCTGTGTGTTAGTTTTATTTTAGTTTCAATCGACGAAGCCTAATGTAAAATTTACGTTATTAAATGGTCAAATATGGCTCTTTATTCTTGAATAAATCAAAAGCAAATGAACTGACTCTAAAATTAACACCAAGTTGACAATGGATTAAAATTGTACTATTTTTAACGAAAAATTGCGTTTGAATATTTTATACTGAAGCAATAAGTAGTAGGTCAGTGCGCAGACATCGTCGTGTTTGAGGATCTATTGACCAGTTTATTGCTTTAATCGGATCACCCGTTCAAGCCCGGGTGATAAGCTCTCCAATTCTAATGTCTAACTGATTTATCCTCAGCCAAAATACGTAACTCCTGAGACACTTCTTTTCAAAAAGAACGAATCCTGGTAACCAAATTTGTTTAGTAATGTTTTAATATAATATAGAATATCATTAAAAAATGAAATCTCAATTATCTGAGCCACAAACCAAGTCCGAAATACTAGTTGAGTCGAGCATAGAGCTGTTCCAGTGTTAAAATGTTTTTCTGAAATAAATTGAATCACCTGAGACACTGAGTCCAGTGCTAAAGCACTGTTTGGAATTAAAGTAAGTTGATTTGAATTTTCTAACACCCTGACCTACTTCTGTGTTAATTTTTTGGAAACAAATTGAATTCAATCGCCTCAAGACACGAACTTACTCCAGTATTAAAGCTTTTTTGGGAAATAAATTGAATTTAATCACCCAAGACACTGAAATTCTCAAGTGTAAAAGCATTTTTAGAAATTAATTTAATTTAACGGAAACTGAGACACTGTCTACTCCAGTGGGTATTTTAACATGGACAAAATAGTGTACTGTAACAAGATAAAAAGTAGCATTACGTTGGCAAATAACTAAGCTTTGATAATGATGAAAACTATTAGACTTAGTAGTTATCCAATACTATAATACGAGCAAGGTTTGTATATATATATATATTTGCACACGGATCTCGAAAACGGCACCAAGGAATTTCTTTAAATTTTGGAAATAACTAATTTCCGAGTAGAAAATAAGTTCTAGATAGGTCTAATGTCCAGGAAAATTCGTGTTTTCTTGTAATATTAAGTTTAAAATCTAAAAATTTAACATTACGCTTATGGAGAGTAAAATGTAAACAATACAAACCAAAACAGCTGTTTATAACCGTTTGACAGTTCTTGATTGAAGATGGTGGGGAGCAATATGTGAATAGAGGTTTTTCATAAATATTTATTATATGTATGTAATAAATGATAAATTATCAGGTTACCAAACAATTTGTAAAAACTTAAGGGTAACATAACTGTGCGAAATAAAAGCAGAAAAAATATTTCCAAAATCTTCCGTGTTTTGATAGAAAACGTATTCATTCTATTGCTTGAAGCCACTGTCACAAACCAATTAATATGTGTAAATTAAATTTCTCTTTTGCTTTTCAATCCTCATTCCGTTTCCAACAAAAACAGTTGATCTCAGGCTAATAATAACTGTATGGATAATTAAACAGTAAATGACCGGCTAAAACAATTGAGGTTGGCTAAAAGACGTTAAACGGCGACGCTCGTTTGACAGACGCCGTAGCGTAGAGTGGTAGCGTGTCGGCCTCAAGAACTGGAGGTCGCGAGTTCCATCCCCACCAGGTGCAATACTTTGTTCAGTGCTATATTAATTATGGTGTATTAAATCGGTTTTATTTAAGCCACATAAATGTTGTCATTGAGTAATAAATGTGTTTTAATTTTTCTAATTAATTTTTATAATACATGTCTTATTCTATACGAGCAAAGCTCGGTCACCAGGTACTAGTATATTAAAAGTAACACCATTGATCTTTTCGCAAACAACAAATAAAAGTTGAATTATATAAGTGCAACTATTTTTAGTTTTATTTATTTCTAGGTTTTACAGCTGAATTGTTGAAAGGCTATTGGAGCTTTAATTTTATTTTGATTTGTATTTTTAAAATATTAATAAACATGTTCTGTTCACAACAATTTCATCAGCTAATGTTTCACCTTTTTAGGTACCGGTTTTTATAAAACTCGTTGAGAGAATGTTTGTATTGTTGCTTTGTCACTAACAACGACCGGCTATTTAATTTTTTAGGATTTATATCTAATAATTAATAGAAATATTTTATTCTACCTTCTACGTCAAAGGCAACACTTCAGTTCTGAATCACAGGTCATATATGAGATGCGGTATCTGATGTGGAAGTCCCGCCACAACCGGAAGTCAAGACAAAGACAGCTGTCGATAATGACAGCTGATTATCGTTCTGCTCTCTGACAGAATCGTAATGCGTTTGATACCACGTCATATTGACACATACTATGACGCCATTAAAATCATAACTCACAAAAGAATGAAGGAAATATAACAATAACTCAATAACTCTTTATTTAAGCCAGATTGACAATGTACAATTGTATTAGCCAGGTCAAGAAAATATTACAATATAGCCTATACCAAACAAAACTTAAAATTAAAATATCAGAAAGACATAAGCTATAGTCCGCCAGCGATGCAGTTATGGACACTGTAGTAGCACTTATTAACAAGAATAGACCTAAGTTGCCTTTTGAAGCGACCCGGGTCAATTTCAGTTTTTAGATTATGAGGCAGTACATTGAATAATTGAACGGCATTGTAGAATAGATGTTTCTTAAAAAAAGTGGTTGAATGGGGTGGGATTTTTAAGTTTGAATTGTTTCTAAGTGAATACGCATGAATACAATATATGAATTTTACAACTATTTACTCCATTAAAAATTAATAATAAAGTAAAATGAAGAAAAGATATAAAATTTTCATTTATCATTTACAAAACAAATCTAAATCATAAAATTACTTAAATTTCTACATAGGTGTGAGGTGCTAAGGAAAAAAGAGCGAATACTCAGACAGGGTAAAAGCACCTGTTGACAGCAAACTTTCACCAAAGTTTCTAAGAAGTTTCTCTTCTTAGATAAACTTTGCCAAAGGAGATAAAAAGTTTCCAATTTGCTTACAACAGATTTCGAAGAAGAAATATTAGGTGTTTCTCGAGTAAGGGGAAAAATCAGTTTTTTATCATGGTTAATTATTGAACATAATAACATATTTAAGCAATTTTCTAATTATTTCATAATGACAATGAAGAAATCGTTTTTATAACAGGTAACACATTTGTGCTAATGGTTTTTTTAGCCGAGTCAACCCCTTTGGGAACCATCTTGCACATGGACTTTTTCAACTATTATTTCCACAGTGACTCGGCGGTCAGCACGAGTTATGTCATTAATTCGATTTTCAAGTGAAGGAGTGAAACTTCAACTGGTCGGCCAGGTCGGTGTTAATTTGTCACTGACTCTCGGCCATTTTTTAACTGTTCTATCGACTTGTAAAAATTTGCAGGATTCAAACTATATTCACCATACACATAATTTATTCTAGAGTATATATTCAGAGGTTTTTACCTTCAGCGAGTAAAAAACGAAAAACATAACGTTGTTCAACTAATGTAGTTTTCAAGTAGACTTGCCATCATTAAATGTATTTTTGAGGTTATAAACACAAAAATGTTGATTGATCAGCTGATCAGGACCTATCCCAGTGATGCCAACTTAAAGCTTAGAACTTGAAAGCACCAAAATACCCTACTAACAGTTTTCTACCCAGACCTTTTTGTCTTTTTAATTATTGAATGACTCTCGTACATGCTTTGTGAGTCATTTGACATTGTGAGGTGTATTATTGGATCATATTAAAGAAAAAATAAACTATGAATCAGTCTACTAGTTACATCAAACTTATCATTTTTCTTTAGAATTACGTCCCCATTGTGTTCAAGCAGGGGTCTTTGGTTTTTGGGAAGACCAAATCAGAGCTTTCTTCACGTCACATTTTTCAGAATATAAATTAATGTTACACCTGCACTTGCTGAAAGAACAGAAGAAATCAATCTATGTTGTAGTTGAAATATACTAGAATATTTATTCTTATAAATAAGTATACCTCCACCTGAAAATCATTTAGGTATATCAGTACCTGGTGACCGAGCTTTGCTCGTATATAATAAGATATGTATTATAAAAATTAATTAGAAAAATTAAAACACATTTATTACTCAATGAAAACATTTATGTGGTTTAAATAAAGCCGATTTAATACACCATAAATAATATAGCACTGAACAACTAGACTCTGATGGGGATGAAACTCGCGACCTTCGAGTTACTAGGCCAACGCGCCTAGTGTGTGACGCCGTTTAAGGTCTTTTACCTAACCTCAATTGTTTTAGCCGATCATTTACTGTTTAACTATCCATACAGTTATTATTAGCCTGTGATCAACTGTTTTTGTTAGAAACGGAATGAGGATTGAAAAGCAAAAGAAAAATTTAATTTACACCTATTAATTGGTTTGTTACAGTGGCTTCAAGCAATACAATTAATATGTTTTCTATCAAAACATGAAAGATTTTGGAAATACGTTTTTTCTGCTTTTATTTCGTACAGTTATGTTACCTTTAAGTTTTTACATATTACTTAGTAACCTGATAATTTTGCATTTATTACATACATCAAATAAATATTTATGAAAAACCTCTATTCACATATTGTACACCACCATCTTCAATCAACAACTGTCAAACGGTTACCAACAGATGTTTTGATTTGTATTGTTTACATTTTGATTCTCCATAAGCGTAATGTTAAATTTTTATATTTTAAACTTAATATTACAAGAAACCCGGAATTTTCCTGGACATTAGACTTATCTAGAACTTATTTTCTACTCAGAAATTAGTTATTTACAAAATTTAAAGAAAATCCTTAGTGCCGTTTTCGAGATCCGTGTGCAAATATATATACAAACCTTTCTCGTATTATAGTATTGGATATAATCACCTTCAATAGTATATACGATACTATGTACTAAGGGATATTTTACAGGAACTCAAAAGATTTTTGGTATTTATTTTTGTTTGCGGATCTTGATGTGTTATACGAGTATTTCAAATAAAATAATATATTTAACAATTTTTCCTAAACCACCCGGTCTTTATTGTACATCGTCGCATTGCCAAATAACTCACGTCTCTTCGTATTTACTCTTGATCTTTTCTTTCCACTCAATCACTCCAAGAAATCCAGCTGTCTGCGATCTATATGAGCAAAAATATTGAATCAGTGAAAACTCCACACACACACACACACACACACACACACACACACACACACAACTATCATACGTTGACTAGCATAAGTAATTTTGAAGCCAGAAAAGAACCTGTGGGTAAAATGGGAGGAATTACCTGTTAGTTGATGGTAGAGATTTATAGATTAGTTTGATTAGTATCGGTTGAACTTGTTAGAGATTGAAGGTGTTAGTATGGATTCATTCTTCACATTTTTGGACACTATAGATTTTCTGACAACCAGTCCCTCAGGAAGGTTGAGAATTTGGGTAAAGGTATATCCTAGATGGTAGTAGATTAAAAAAACGTATACCTATAACAAAGAAACTTTTCAATGACTTATCCAACCTAACTCTGAGTACAAAAAGTTTATCACTAGACCTAGTTAGGTCATTATGTACCTCATTTACGGATGGTAAATGACCATAGTTATGCTTAACTCATAACAAACATTGAACAATGAAAAGATTATATACAGTGAAAATCTTTAATTCGATGAAAAGAGGCCTACAGTAATCGAGCCAACCAGCACCAGAGATGGCTTGGACTGCTCTCTTCTGCAATAATAAAATATTTTTTGTAGCAACCGAGTGACCCCATAACAGAGTACCATATGAGATGAGACTATGGAAAAAACCGAAATAAGATTGTCTTACAAAGCCTGTTGGTAGATCATTAGTAAGCCTCCTTAAAAGATAAACAACTCGACTCAGCTTGGTACACAACTGGTCGATATGGTGATCCCATGACAGTTTGGGGTCCATGAAAAACCCAAGTAATTTTACCGGATCACCCTCTATCTTAGTACTACAGAGGCTAAAAATTATTTCCTGGGTTTTCGTTTCATTTAAGGATAATCTATTGTTCAGAAACTATTTGGAAGAGTTGTTATATAATTGTTTCGTTGCAGCTTTAGCTTCAAGAACATTGGTATGACTAGAAAAAAGGGTTGTATCATCTGAAAAAGTAGGATACCTCCACCCACATCATAATAGAGGTCATTAACGGACACCAAAAATAGAAGGGGACCTAGCACAGAGCCCTGAGGGACTCCATGTCTAACATAGATTGGTTGGGAGACCCTACCATCCCAGCTTTCAGACCTAATAATTTCCACAGATTATTTAACACAATATTATGTTGACCAGCAGCTATTTGATAGATTTAATTTAGAAGCTTAAAAAATTGCAGAGTGTAAATATGTCCGCTGCAAAGAAACAGGGAACCACCAACCCATTAATAAGATGATTTTAAATCCCACCTGGACATCTTCGTCCTCAGACACATCTTCGTCCTCAGACACATCTTCGTCCTCAGACACATCTTCGTCCTCAGACACATCTTCGTCCTCAGACACATCTTCGTCCTCAGACACATCTTCGTCCTCAGACACATCTTCGTCCTCAGACACATCTTCGTCCTCAGACACATCTTCGTCCTCAGACACATCTTCGTCCTCAGACACATCTTCGTCCTCAGACACATCTTCGTCCTCAGACACATCTTCGTCCTCAGACACATCTTCGTCCTCAGACACATCTTCGTCCTCAGACACATCTTCGTCCTCAGACACATCTTCGTCCTCAGACACATCTTCGTCCTCAGACACATCTTCGTCCTCAGACACATCTTCGTCCTCAGACACATCTTCGTCCTCAGACACATCTTCGTCCTCAGACACATCTTCGTCCTCAGACACATCTTCGTCCTCAGACACATCTTCGTCCTCAGACACATCTTCGTCCTCAGACACATCTTCGTCCTCAGACACATCTTCGTCCTCAGACACATCTTCGTCCTCAGACATCTCTTCAGCAGCAGCAACAGTTGGAGAATTTTCTTCGTCCTACAGAAAGAATATTAATACTTTTTTGATGAACTTATCTATTGCATGCACTGTTATTTTCCCACATATAAATCAAATTTATTGAGGCTGAAAATACTAGATTCAAAATATATAAATAATTGTTTATCGATTACTGGTTCAGATAATTATGACATAATGTTATATAATTTATTTATTTTATTTATATATAATTTATTTTTAATGGTGTATAAGAAATGAAGTCCTGCAACAAAAAAACGTCTGTCATTTCATTTGGAGGTGCAGCATAACTAACTTTTTTTATTTAATTTATTAATGATTATTCGCCTCATGAATAGAGCTATCAAACTATATAATAGAGTTTACCTTATGTCCGTTATTGATTAAAAAAGATTTCTACCAAACATTACTATTTTTTAGAATTAAAACTGTTTCCCAGGCATTGTCAATGGGGATTTCAGATGAAAAATTGCCCCATCGTATGAGGTTTGACTGAGGTTGATTACTTTCCTATAGTGGTTGGAGGATTCATTAAATCTGTTATGTTTAGTCCTATGACTTCTTAATAGAGTTGACACTGTAGTGACTGATCCTTTAAAAATAATTTAGTAGACTAAAATAGGTATCAGTATAGTTACTTTCATTATTTTTACAATCTCCCCACATGCATAGTCCGAGGGTTATAGTTCAATCAATCAAAATATCTTTATTCAATTAATACATTTACATGTACATGAATGGAGTCATAGGCAGCGTACCAAATCTTTGTAGTCTACTACTTGTAAAATTGTGCTTATAATCTAAAACCCATCTCTCATTGCTTTTCTCTTTTAGTGAAAAAATTCATCTAATTTATATAAGGGTTTTTTGATGATATAGTTTTTCAATTGTTTTTTGAATTTCATTATGTTTTCTGTATTTTTTATTTCTTCTTGCAAAAAATTGTAATATTTTATTCCAGCATATGAGGGCTTCTTTTCCATAAACTTTAAAGAATGCTCTTCAAAGGATATTTTATTTTTATTTCTTGTGGAATAGCAATGAGTAAAGCCCAAAGTATTGAAACTCGATAGATTATTTTTATATGCATAATTAATTCAAAAACATATTGTGAAAAAACTGTCATAATACCTAAGTTTTTAAAGTGTTCTTTAACCGAGACATACCATTTTAAATTTAGAATCGATCGTATTGCCTTTTTCTGTAATAATAAAATTCTATTCAAATTCTCAAAAGGGGTCGCCCCATACACAACTATCCCAAAAGTTATGTCAGAGTGAATCAATGAATAATAAATAGTTTTTAATGCACTCTGTGTACAGATTTTCGTCATTCTCCTCATAGCAAATAAACCAGAAGAGACCTTTTTGCATACATTGTCAATATGATGGTTCCAATTTAAGTTTTGATCTATTTCAATGCCCTTTAGATAGCAAACAAACAGAGTTGGTCCCAAGATGGAACCTTGAGGAACACCACACTTAATAGTTTCTAAAGAAGAGGAAACATCAATTTTACAATTAAACCCATCTAAGTGACTGATCTGTACAAACTGTTTTCTATTTTCCAGATAGGAACTCAGCTAAGAGAATGATTTCCCATTTATTCCCTTCAGCCATGTCCATAATTTATTCATCAAAATGTCCAATAATTTAGAATGGGACACACTGTCAAAAGCCTTACTGGGATCCAGAAAAAACCTCAACAGCCTTTTCTCCTTTATCTATTGAATCTATCACCGATTCTATCAATTTAATACATGCCGATATTACAGACTTTCCTCAGCAAAACCCGTGCTGTTCATCGTCTACAAGATTATTGTTTTCAAGAAAATTTATTAATTGTATACTCATCGCCCTTTCATAAATTTTAGAAAAAGAAGGTAAAACTGAAACTGGACGATAATTAGAAGCTTTTTGGTGATTACCACTCTTAAAAAGTAGCTTAACTTGAAATTTTAAGTTTATCCGGGAATATGCCTGAGATAAATGATGAGTTAATGATTAATGAATGAGTTAAAGGTTTTTTTTAATAATCCGAAGCTAGCTTAATTATGGGCATAGGAATGTCATCGTAACCTGACAAAAACCACACATCCTCCATCGGAGTTCGTTTTTGCCCTTCCGGGAAAAAGATCGGTAGAGCCGCTCCGACACGACCTGGTACCGTGACTGTCGCTGCGGGTTCTCCGTAACCGCCGCGATCAAACGGTCTTACCACCTGTCTCGTCTGGGTCCACCGTGGTTCTTCTTTGCGGTTCACTTGACGTCGCCGAAGTGTCTCAGCCATGGGGGGTTGAGGCCCCCACAGGGGATCGCCCTTCCGATACGTTCGCTACCTCGAGAGCAGGAGAGGCTTCCTCGCCGGGTGTCGTTTCGTCCTCCACCGGTTTTCGCGACTGGGCATCTACAACGTGATTCAAGGTGAATAAATGAATGAATTAATTATATTTATTTCCCAATAATTAATTAATACATCTAATGATACATTGTGTTTTTTACATACTTTAAGTATAACGGTAGTATATACATAAAAAAGAAAAAATATGTATGTGCTTGGAACACTAATAAAGTAAAATAAAAAAATCCCTTCAGTAAGCAAGGAAAAAGTGTACATAGGCAGGGCCTGTGCGTAAACTCGGGTTGCAACAAAAGCTGTAATTTATAAAATGGGAGATCTAGAATATAATAATAATATTAATAAAATGAGGAAACAAATTAATTTGTCATGGAACTGAGTTAAAAATTTTGGACTAAAATGAGACGTAATAAAAAAATTTAAAATGATAAATTAAAAAAGCGGAGTAATTTATTATTACCAGGTTAATCGCTGAAATGGTGAGGAGGAGAGAGTGCTGTATGTGTGTTTGTGTATTAGTCAGTCAGTTAGAGGTCCCCTTGCGGTACCTAATCTCGAACGAGTACTGCTGCTTTTCCATCACCCAATGAGCAAGACGGCCACTCGGCTCGTATAGCTTCATAAACCACCGCAGCATGTGGTCAGTCACAGCGATGAATCTGCAGCCTTCGAGGTAGGGCTTGAACTCCTGCGTTGCCGGACCAGAGCGAGGCACTTTTGTCTTTTGTGGGCGTGGTGTACTTCCTCTCCTGGTATGTAAGCAGACGGGTGGCGATGACGACTTCCCTACCGTCCTGGGTTTGGGTCAGAGCGGTCCCCAAACCTGCGTTCGACGCTTCGATCTGCAGCACCGAAGGGTACGGAGAAATCCGGACAAGCCAACACCGGGACCCCACGACCAGCGAGCGTTCTTCTTTTTCTTGTCACATTGAAAGGTACCTCATATATCAAATGGTATAATGATATAATGGTATATTCATGGTATAAGGTGCTTGCGTGAATGACATTTTTTATTTTATTAGAAGAAATATGAAATAAACTATTGGAATGTTCTTTAATCCTTTTATCCCATATCGGTGGATTTAGTTGCACTTTTGATATTAACTCTTCGATATCCATCACTTTATCGTAGTAGAAAATGCACACAAACTCAAACACAAGAGTCAAATCCTCAGTCCGACTAGCAGGTTGTCTGAAACCAGAATGAACAATTCATTCCGGTAAATATCTGAGTCAGACTACCAGCGGGCAGGAAGTCGGCGCGCAGGCGCATTATGGCCACTTCCGTTTACTAGCATGGGACTTTAGGCTCACCGAGTCTGACTTCATCGGCGCCGACAGTCTGACTCAGAAAACTAGCATGCATTATGGACGTACCCTTTAGAGTCCTCACAAAGGGGCTGCGATGTCGGCGACTAATCGACGAAGCGTCTGTACCAGCTGGCCAGGCCGAGAAAACTCCGCAGGGTCTTGCAGTTCGTGGGCTCCAGGATCGTCCCAACCTTTTCCGGATCGGTAGAGATGCCCTCGCTGCATACGACGTGTCCTAGATATCGAAGTTCTTTCTTGCAGAAGTTTCTCTTGTCCGGGTTTAACCTTAAGCCGGCCTTTCTTAGGCGTACGAAAACCACCCGGAGTAACCTGAAGTGCTCATCAAAATAACTGGACACCTCGTCGAGGCTGTCAAGGTACGCGAAGACTTTCGGCTCTAGCTCTAAAAAGTTGACTTTATCCAGTAGCCTTTGTGATTGGAGACCAAATGGCATGACCGACAAAAATCAGCTTAAAAATTAATATTTTGAATCATTAGTCTATGACGAACGTTTCGAGAGAAAATTTAAATTTACTGTCCGTGATAAACTCACTACATTGTCTGTGAGCGCCAAAAATGCTATTCTTTTGGAGGATGTTGAAAAAACAATTTCCTCATTTATCAACAGATTCCCATGGAACTCAATTAAAGGTCACTACCCCCAAACCAACCCAACTGAAAAAGGGTTAATACTACATGGTGGTGGGGTCATCCCCCAAAAATTCTAACAATCATTTTAACTTTTCTCTTGTTGTTTTAATTGGATAATTTTTTGAACCAATAAATTTTTTAATGGTATTTAAAGAAATATTAACGAATATGACAGTTTTATTGAGGGGTTTTTTTACTTAAAGGAGAAAGAATGTGCCAGTTAACTGACACCGTTTTGGTTTAACTTGTATGCATAAATAATTGTGCAAATTCCGTTACATAGAAGAAACGGATGTCTATCAGAAGCGGCAATCTGACGAAATATAGATGTACAAGGACGTCTTGAGTGGTCTCCGAGGTGGGCGACTGACAACGTTCTAAGGGCCCTTACCTGCCTGTACCCCCTAATAACACCGTCTACCTTAAACCCTTCCAATCTCGGTGTCTCTTAAAATAACCATTGCATTTCGATAGTCAGAACAAGTAAGAAATTAGCTAAGATTATTTCATATTCTTCAGCTAGCTACTTTGTAGTAATGCACAAAATTGAATAGAAACTTTTAAATAATTTAAAACAAATATTTTAGTAAACAGTATTAAATTAACCATTTACGCTGAAATTAAGTTTTTCATTGGGAGATCAAACCAGGTCAATGATGAAACTTGTTTAATGTAAAAAAACTTAAAAAATATTTTACAAGAATACTTAAATTTCGGAAAAAATTAAAACCACTGTAAAAATCCATGCAGGAATTGAATAGTTTTAAAATGCCCCATCTTATATAAGGTGCATCTGTGTTTGCTTACTCTGAGAGAGGTAAATAGACTTAAGTACTTCTTGCCAACTCTCGAAAAGGGAAATTAAGTTTGAACGTCTGGGGTAGACTCGCTTGTTGAGTAAATATTAAGAGATTTAGAATTTCGTTTCGAGCGTGCGTACGCATTTATGGACTAAAGAGGTTTTATATATATATTTGAGGTTACCGTTAAGTGTTGTTATATTTTTTTTATACATTTTAGTTCCCGAATGCTGCAATAACATTATACACTGATGATAACGTATGTTCACACATTGTAAGTGAATCAAGAATTATAAACAACTTTTTATTTCTTAACATCACACAACAAAAAACGTAACAAAAAAAATTGCATGTCAACAAAAACCATATGGTTCTAAGACTATATGATTTTTGTTGACAGAAGAACAAAGAAATGATAACTTTGGTGGGTTTTGCTCTGTTTATGGTCACCCTGAAATCATTAATTTCACAAATTAATAATATATTAAAAGAATTAGAAAAGAACAAGAATATAATAACAGAAGAAATGTTTCTTGATTTGAGGTATTGTTAGAATTTGTATTAAGTTCGATTCCTTCAACAATGCTTACATATTCAAGAAAAAAGATTACAGCAACTACTTCGTCTGTAGAATATTTGGGTTTGTAAGTTATCCCAATATTTTACTTAGTAACTAATAGAATAAGCATTAAACAAAGGACCAAGGACCTTGAAACGTTTAGAAACCTTCCCAAATTAATGTCAAACAAAATTCTAGCTGATCATCCATACCATAAATATGGCCGAATAACTCTAATGGGAGCTGGCATCTTCAGTGACATTGACGCAGTTTATGACTAGATCCATATGAATCCTGATCTTGCTGTCAAAAGTAGAGAAGGGAAGACAGTAATCATCTTAATATAAGTAGAAGATGAAGATCAGGATATACTTGAGATGTTTGATGCTTAAATCTACTATTGCGAACAAAAGAACATTAATGTATGCAGTAGAAGTGCATTTAGACATATAGACATCTTGTCAAATCCATTTCAAACAAAATTCCAGCTGATCATCCATACTATAAATGTGGACAAATACTCAGATGAACACAGATGCAATTCATTGCCGCGCAATTCAAAACAGGAAGAGATGTATTCTGTCCTAGGGTGTGCGTTTTCACCATGATAAAGCTCTACCGTGCATTACTAACGCCACCAACGAGCTCATCTCAAAATTTAGATGGAAAATTGTTAAGCACCCACCCTACATCCCGGACTTGGTGCCAATCGACTTCCATCTCGTCCCAGACATGAAGAAACGC